>OX411276.1:31100325-31700325 GCA_948146005.1 Nomada fucata
CTCACTTCCGGTCGACGGGGACCATTATACGGGACGCACGAAATGCACAAACCTAGCACATGATACCTTGAGATTCCTGGTGCACGCACAGAAACGGGTACGTGTCGCGGGATCGTGTGATTCGCAGCTTCCTCCCGGGGCAGCCACCCGAGAAATTTTTCGTCGGCCCGAGGTTTCGTCCACGGGCCCTCTGCGAGCCGATCCTGGATCGATTTCTATACGGCGGCGTGCGGAAATTCGAGAGACGATTCGAATCGATGCGGCCCCCCTGACGGAGGGTGGCAAAAATTCTTCTAGATCGCTCGCTGACAGACTTCTTATTTATTAAATTTATCGAAGGCAAAGTAGCGGTACCGCGTTCCTGGTGACTTTTTTTTCTATATTGCGATTCGGTGGATGTTTTCTTCTCATTTTCTTCTCGCGCCGCAATTTCGAATAAATCTGCCTGCGCGAATTAACATCCAATTAATTCCACCGAACAAACTCGACGAATCTCTCCAAGCATTCTGTAAACGATTCTTAAAGATACCGTCCCCTTCGAGTTCATTCCGCTGTTAGCTTAAAATTGATCTGAAGTCGAAACATTCGGAAGACGCTTGAAGACAACAATTTTATTAACAATCGATAACTCCCAGAAATTAAGGACGATTCGAAAAAGTGTGAGCACGAGAGTGGCGTGTCGGCGTAGAGCAGGACGATCGATTGTTCGGAAGTCGAGGGTCGAGGGAAGTTTCACGCGTTCCCCCGCGGCTGCAGCGCGTAATGGAATTAAGAAAATTCGGCGAAAGAAAAGATCTCTGGGGAAACCTGTGCGTGGCTGTAACCTGTACCTGTGCGAGGGACCCGTTCATGCGAGTGGATGCACGGGAAACCATAAAGGAGAAAGCAGTGCATACCATCTGTCCAGAATATTTCCGTCACGAAACTGCTCGATGCTCCATACGGCGCGTCTCTTCTCGAATCCTGTTAAGCGTTGAATCGCGCGCGGTCAGAAATGATGAGCAATGAAAGGTTTATCCTCAATCTTCTTTCGTAGAGTTTCGTCTTTCTTCCCTTGACGTACGGTGTATTACGTTCCGTGGAATTTTTTACTAGGTCAATATCGCGACAATTTGAACCGAAACTCGTATTAATCAACGAAGTAACATAGAATTGGATCGTTTAAATTTGTGACATACAATAGTCCAGTCGTTTCTCAAATAGTTTAATCAATTGTAAAATACAATTTCACGAAAAACCAGGAAGATAATCGGTACCTCCGAGCGAGTAGGGAACTCTTCAGCCTCTGTTCCGACGAGAATCTTCTCCAGCTTCGATGGGATGGAACAGAGTGAAAAAAGAAAAAAAGGGAAATACGGGAGACAAGAGAGAGGAGAGCGGACCGATGGCCGCGCCTCATTCGTAATTCAAACGGCGTCCCGTTCACAGATGAATGAGACTTTGGAAACACGGGAAGCATAAAAAGCTCGCGGGACTGGAATCCACGTGCTGGAAACGCGTGCTGCAATGGCTGTTCGATGTTTTAACCGAGGGAAGTTCGGGGGAAATCTAACAGAAATTGTCCGACTTCTCTGTCGAAATGAATTGCGATCGGAATTAGTCGATTGCACGAAGCGAGGTGACTCGTTCGCAGAAAGGACGTTCCGATCGACGACTCGTTATATTCTACGATCCGCTCCGATCGCATGGCATTCTGAAAAGGAAATCGCGGAGGACAATCCGGTACGAAAATATGCCACACGCGTGTACGCGAGTAATTGATTAAAAAAACAACGAGAAATAGGAAATTCAATGACGCGAAGGGTAGTCAGAAAACAAAGCGCGTCTCGCGTGCCCCGTGAGCATTAACGACACACACGTTACAAAGTCGCAACCCCATGGAAGGTGGTTGACGAGCATATAATAGTGCAGGGTGGTTGAAAGCGAGCGGCAGGGCGAGGCTAGACAGGTACTTACATATATTTACACGTAGCGTTCGGACATCTGTCGTGCGCAGGTAGTACCAGCGCGCGGGCACAGGTATACGCATACAAAAATTGTATCTCCTATCGAATCGCGAAGGGGACGACGTCGGGAATCGAACAATTTCCGCTTTATCCCCGTCTAAATTAAATCCACGTTAGACAATGTCGACAACGCGTCGCTGATAACGATAGAACGCATCGAAAGCGCACCGACGAATATAGTCAAAACGTCCAAGGAGCGATTTAACAGCGTGCAATATATTTTAATAAAAAATATTCCCGATCCCGTCGACGCGATCGCTCATCTATACCGAATTACCAGACAATAAAGTTTACAACGCGACCAGCGAATTCGTCTATTGACGAACGGAACGAACGACGACAATCGGGTTCTGTTGCTCCTACTTCACCGTACAAACCATTCCGATTGCCGGTCATATTCTAACGGGTAACCTAGATTCGCGTCGGGTCCCTTTCGTATGCAACTTTCGTCGCTTCTTTCCCTCCGCGTGCACACCTCTGTGCCCGGGTGTATCGACGACGCCACGGTACTTACTTGCTTACCTGAGCCAGCGCGCATCTTCGTACCGAAAGATATATACGTATATCTTTATGTATATGTATGGACAGTTTGTAAGTGGGTTCCGTACCGTTGCCCCGCGCTTAAGCCTAACGACCTACACCCGGTGAAAAGCATAGAAAGACTACTGTGCGAATAAAGGGTCACCGGTAATAAGCCTCGTCGATTGTCCACGAGGCATAATTTGTCGTCTATGACCCTCCCGACGGCAATTCGATCTTTCCATATTTCTTTTCATTTCCCCCCCCCCCCCCCCCCCCCCCCATTGTCGCCGGGTTACTGTTATTCCCTCGGTTCTCGTCGTCGTGTTTCGATTTTCGGTGCGATCGCGACGATCGTCGCTCATTGTGAATATTCCTACGGCGAATTCGTCGGGAATTCACCAGATGACCGTTCCACGAGGCGATTATCGTGGTCCCTTATTGTTCCGTGCCCGGTCGACGTCGTTCGTTCGTCGTAGAATTACGATCGCGGTTTCGTTCACGGACGGAACGTCGACGGAGAGATATATTCGTGCGGATTCGTAGAATATTACTTTGACGATAGCGGGCACAGCGAAGTCGGTTTCAAGGAGGATCGCGTCGCGCGATCCGCGAACGTCGCGATTATCGTCCGATTCCGCGAGTCCGATAGGAAGGACCCGACTATTCCTATCGATACGCGGCACATCGAGATAGAGGGTATTATCTGGTGGCCATGGTGGCCAGATACGAATATGCTCGCTCTCGTTTCGAGGCCCCCGAGATTTTATTCTCGATCTTCGCGAACGATAAAACCCGCCTACTAGGAAATCACGAAATCGTTATCGACGAACGTGTGACACATTTTTCGAGGCTCCGGGTTCTTTTTTTTTTTTAAACGACGCAGCGCGACCATACGTCGAACGGATCGCCGCTGTTCCGCCAGGACTCTCGGGTGGAACGATGGCGTGGTCTGAGAACGGGAGAGAAGAACACGATTGATTCGGAATAATTAGTTCTGTTTGCGATTATAATTATAAGTTCCACGATTCCGTCGGCCGGCCGTCCGCGCAGTATCGACTCTCGATTAATCGCGCTCGATAAGGGGAACAGTTCGTAGATCACGGTATTAGCGTCCTATCGAGGCAAAATTGCCGATTCGTCGACTAATTACTGGTATCTCGATTGACACGTGAAATTGCATCACTGGTTAGAGTCTCGCTTACAATAGTAACGAATTTTTACCTCGGAAGGTTCGAAATGTTAATCCCAGCCGCCTTAATATTCGCGCCGTTCGCGAGATACGTGTCGAATCGATTAATCGATTACACGTCAGCCCCAATGTTTAATACGATCCATACCGTAGAGGCCACCGGTGATCCACGATTCTCGCTACTTTTCTTCACGAACGAGAGAAAAAAAAACGTGCGACAAAGATGCGAATACAAATCTTGTCCTCCGTCCACTTCCAGCCCCGTCCCCCCAAAAGAACCTCAAATGGAAAGGAACGGCAATAAAAATGGGTAGAAAAAAAAAATCCACTCGAATCGTCCTTCCATCGATACCGTTTCGGTTCGGATGAACTGTTCGATTTTTATCAGTTCGCAAAGAGACTTTGACCTAATCCCAAACCGGATGGACCAACGGTGACATCACCGTTCAAACATGGGCGAGGAGAAGCAAACAAGTGCGATCTAATCGCTGGTTCGTCATTTTATCAACGAGCTTCGGGTTTCACCGAAACCGAGAGGCCATTGGAGTTGCAGCATCACCGATGTTGCGCACTGCGTCAACAGCCTTGCGTTCCGGGGCTCCCTTTTTCCTGCGGGAACACCTTATCAGAATCATCCGTGTGGAGAGGAGACGAGGAGAGGCGAACGGCGCCGTGGCCCGTCGCCACCAGAGACGCGGTCACGTAGACAGGTTTCCGTCCCGGAAATCGTGGTCGATGTCGACCTTCCTCCCGATTCCGTTCCGGCTCTGTGCTGCCTGCGATTTCGGCCACGATAGGCCGCCTCGTCTGGAAATCGTTGCGGTTCGCTTCGAAAATTATACTCCGCGAGAGACGTAAACGCGAAGGGGGATGAAACGAAGGGGGATGGATCGAACTGTTGAGCGGAGACAGTTTTTAGGAAGGTCGACGACGACGTTAAACGAGGCGGACGATCATTTGATCGAGACGAAAATGTTTTCAGAGAGGAATCGAAACGGGGAATCTGAATCAGATTCTCCGCCGAATCCGTGATGCGAACGTGATTTCAAATGCAACGAATATTTGCCTGCGACGAAGCAGTCGCGGATCGTTCGATGTATTAACGAAAACGATAAAGAAGATGGATACAAACGCATCTGGCGGAAAGACAATCGCGTTGAAAGTTGCAGACAAAAAGGTATTCATCCTTGAACGAGCAAGTTGTAGCCAAGCGGGCATCGTTAGTTAATTGTTTTCCAACAGCCTCGTCATAATAATGCAACAATTTCCCAGGAAACAACCACCTAGATGCACACACTTAAGCCATTAAGCGTATCTCAATCCTGATCGCGAACCTTAAGCAATAAACGCTGACTTTCGTTGGCTAATCTCGAAGATTTCCCAATTCTCTCCAGCAATTAGAGTGGATACGTTCTCGGAACCGTTTATTCGTGTCGGTTGGGCATAAAACCGTGCGCATAGGCAGGAACAAGCATGCGTATTTGGTACGAAGTTTACTGTGGTGCAATTCAATGGTTTTAAGATTTATTGAGAATCCGGGATATGCGTGGGCCCGACGAAAACGACGGACAGAGGGAATGAGTGTATCTCTATTCGGAATGAGTTTCGCTGCGGTTCAATTCGAAGGGTTCGTACTTATTGCGGACCCGCAAGGATAAAGAAAGGTGTACGAACAAAGGGGAACGGTAGAAATATGGAAAATACACGACCAACTTTATCTCTTTATTGTTGGCGGTCCTGCAGGTAATAAAGACATTAAAGAAACACCTTTTCACGCTTCACGATTGATCCAGAAACTCGTAATACGCGTGTATACTGGGGAAATACATTGAAGGGAAAAGTACGAATAAACATATACAGGGCGACGAGAAAAGTACGGCATTGGAAAAATTCATCGGAGAATTAATTCGGCTCCGATTATTGCCGTGCAATCGCAACGCTTAATCACCTCGCGCCCCCCAAAACGTTCTCCAGAAATTTAATAACGATAGAACGATCTCCGTACCTCTTGAACCGTGGCCTTCGATTTCACTAAATACCCCCGTCCAAAAGGTATTTTCACCGAGCCGCTCGAAATCACTGAAAGCAGAACTTGCAGAAGGAAATTAACGAAACTTCGCATATCGAGTGTCAAGCCGACAATTTTATCCGCCCCTTCGCACACCAGGCGTCAACAGGGAAAGTTCGTACCTTCCGCCACTAAATTGAAAACCCCGAAAATTTCCACGAACGAGGAAACGGCCGAAGGACGGTCTCGGGAAAGATGCAAAATTGCTTCCCAAAAGGCGAGACAATCTCGACGACGACGGCGTCGGTCCTCCGTCTGCGAGACGTCATTATCCATCTTGAGATCGTCTATAGGGTCGTTCTGTCGTCACCAAGGCTGTATACACGCTTACCTTCGTTTACGGCGTACGAATAATGCGATGTCGGATTAAACAAGCTTTTCACTGACTTACTCGCCCCGAGCTCGTTCGCCGGGAACTTGTTAATCCCTTTTATTGCGGGCGTCGTTTTACCGCCCTTCCCGTCATTGTTTCGTTTCTCGCTCCTCTGTCTCGGGACCGCGTACACTATGTATTCGGAAGAACGGTCGAAACGAATTGCCGAGGGGATGAATCGCGGGTTTCCTTATATCGTTCGGGTTGACGGACATCCCAAGTTGACGCACAACTCGTGGTCGACGACAGGAAATTTCCTGTTCAACGTTCCGAGAACGCGAATGCTGGTAAATTGCTTTGGGTTGGGTTTGATTTTTAATAGGAGAAATTTCATACGACAGGGGTGTTATCGACGCTATTGTTAAAAAAGATGCCGCTGTCGATTGGAAAGACCGCGACTGTTCAGTAGACACTTTCCACGCAGAATTCATAGTGGAATATAACGCGGCACGATATTTCGAGGTAATAATCCGCGATTCCTGTAGAGATGTTTCTTTTACGATTCTGTTGATTACTCGGTACAGTTCGCCCTCGTGAAGCGACAATTCGATCGCTCGTTTGGAACGCGGGGTACGTTGTCCAGTAATTCACTTTAACGGCGGCCCCTCGTCGCACCTCGAATATTTATTGCTTCTGGTCGAAATGGTATCTTTCGTTGAAGAGATTTTACCGGAAATCCTCCGGCGAAATATAATTTCTGGAGATTAGATGGGTACCGGGCAACGGCGGGGAATTTCGTCACTGGTAGCGGGTTTAGTTCCGGTGCAATTTCGTTTCATTGTTCCATTAATCGTGCAGGTATTCGTACAGGTACTCACGGAATATCCGTTAATTTTCCCCGAGAGACGTCGCGGCTTCGTGCACGTCCCGCAGGAACTTGTTAAAAATGTAACACCTTCCGGGCTTCGTCCCTGTGTCCTCCCTGTATTCTCTGTCGATGGTCGTTCGCTATTATCCGTGCGTCAATATTTGCACGAAATATTTCTGTTAGGATGATTCGTTTTCGCGAGAGATTCCCCAAGAATGTATCTCGATAAGAATAAACTTCAGGGAAGTATCTTTTTCGGCGACCCTGCGACGTAGGTGCATCAATATTTAATAATACCGGGCGAGAAAAATCTTTCGTCCGATTGTTAGAGATGAATTTACCCGATAACCAATTGTTCTTTTAAATATTTACACTATTTATCTGCATATAATATCCCCTAAGCAATAGTAGACCGGGGCGAATCGGATCACTTTTCACTCGATAAGAATAAAAGTATATAGGCCTACCCTATATATTTTCTACTTCTCGATGCAATTATTTTTTCATCGTTTCCCCGTCGGTTTTACCTTCTTGCCCGATTCTTCCTCTCATTTCCTGTCCCGTGCCTTTTTAAAACTTCGATTTCCTACCACGCTGTCGAGATTCCTTTTAAACTAATTTTCTATCCGGTGGAATTTCTGTACTCGTTAGAACGACTCTTGACGCCTATCTTCGTATTTCTTCGCATCCGGTCAAGAAAGAAGGGACTGATATCCGTCCCGAAATCCGGTGGACGCGCGATAGACCCTCTCGGCTACAGGTAGAAACGGAAACGGTTGAAAGTCAACTGGGATCCCGATTTTTTTCCGGCATCTAATTTGACTTCCGACAGGTCCAGACGCAAGATCCGTAATAATGACAAGGGTTAATACTTTCCCTTTCCACCCTTTTCCTCTGCACCTCTGACAGACGATGGACCATCTGGACATCGCGGTCAGTATCCAACCCTTTTGTCGAAATTTCATTTTTATCTCTCACGTACGTACAAAAGAGACGAACCTTTTCCCCGTGCTTTATTCACACGGCCAAGGGGATCGTTCTAATAAACGTTTCCTTTGAACGAGGGGTAACAGTGGAACTGAAGAGGCATCTCGTTCAGTGTCAATGAAAACATGTGCTGTACTACATCGATATCAATCCGAACGTTGTCCTTGTCATATTTCGTCATAGCGAGAAGAAGCAATTGATAACATTCCTGTTCGCCACGATCGATATAGTAACGGAATTAATTCGCGATCAGAAGACGCGTGATTAAATTGGAAACGCGTGCAAATTATCTGTCGCTCTTCGAAGTGTACCACAAAAGGTTTAATCGCGCGTAATCGCAGGTAATCGCAGGTATCCGATATTAGCATAAAGAATGGCCCGGACACCTTCTTGAGGAACGTTATGGAACAGTTTCACGTTGTTACTCCCTTATGATCCTAATGTCTCGAGAATAATAGCAGGGAGAAGTCAGTTTTTGTTCTGATATAGCATTGTTGAGTCCCAAGTTGCGGCTGTTTGACCAACAGACTTTAGGAGATTATGCGCTTTTTGTTACGCGCAGGTATGGTATCTTTACGGCGATTCTTTGTTGAAGGGGGGTTGACTTATAAAGGGGGTGGTCGTGTGTCTAACGTTCGCCTAAACTGGCAACTGGACATTCTGATCTCGATCGTTCTTCTTCTTAATGGACAAAATGCGTAATGGAAGAATTGCACACAAGTTGTACATTGTCGCAGTTATTTTTCATATTTCTATTATTTTGGTCCAGTCAAATTAATCCGAATTATGCGGTGGACGCGACGGAAATAATAATAATCGACTATCGTGGGGCAAAGTGATTATATAAAAACAAACACACAGAGATAATGCGTATAAATTCTTATTATTTGCAATCGAACTGCACAAGATGTAATGCGCATCGGGCTCAGGCTTCTCGTTATTTAACCGTAAACGGAATATTTTCGTATATATTTCACGATGCTTGCCGTATTCTTATTAATTATTGTATACAGTGTACGCCGACGATGTTGTGTACACTGTAATGAGAGCGGTGTAAGTTGATTTTGGGAATTCCTCTCAAATGTTGGAGACAAATATTATTACAGTAAGGTGCCAGTCGTTTCCATCTCTATTCTGTTCTTAAGTCGTTAATACCTATATAGGGTTTATTACCGTAACCAGGTGGTACGGTCATCGCTGAACAAGAAGGCAATAAACGTCTCTCCCGTAATTAGTGTTACTGTGAAGTTGTAAAGTCAATAATTCGTATTAAAAATAACACTCACACATTTACCATAACAATTGTACACAATTGGACGTATATACCGAACAAATCTCTAATATTCTCGAACATCCAGGAAAAAGATCCTCCAAACCTCGCAGTTTACAATAAACGCTTTTGTTTATTAAATACACGTACAATACGTTTCATTAATATTACAATAAGAATAATGATGATGAATTCATCGCTACTGCAAGGTAAACGATAGCTAGCCGGTCAGTTCTATCCTGCGTCAATTTTTACGTACTTGCAGGCGTGCGACTACGTAGAAATTTACAGGTACACACTCCGATTTTTCACCGGAATTCTACCTATTCGAAACTCGAAAGGGTTTCCCGAAAGCGGGCAGGGACAAAACGCATTGAATAGAAAGGCATCAGAAGGTAATTCTTCTCGTAATGTTTGTCGTCTGTTTATACGTTTTGAAACGTCCAAACGATCCCGATGGTATTATTGCCTGGCAGGGGGGGATGAGGGGGGGGGGTAATAAATACAGCCAAACAATTGCTGTTGCACCCAAATTATTACACAGGGCAATTTAACTTATGGGGTATAGGCGTTTACTGCAGTAGCAGAATGGATAATTATTATTCCCTGTGCACTTGCCATTTTCACTGTAAACATTACATTACTTTATTAAGGAAGGTGCAATGTAGATAAAGGAAGTAATTATAGAAATAACTCGAAACGTAGGAGCTATCTAACGCCAGCCAGATGCCAGTGCGGAAAGCGTTCAAGTAAATATCAATTTGAACGCGTTCGAATAAAAATTAGCGGAACATCGAGGTGGCGTGGCACCGAATTACGTCCGCATTAAAATAAATGAAGGAACCGGGGTCTGTAAAACTTCGACGAAAAAAATGAAATCGTTGTACAGGATCGTTTATTTATATATAAAATTCGATGCCCCCGTTAATTCTGCCTCGAAGTAATATTTCTAGCAGCTTTTCACGGACGACGCATACTTACGGCTATCTAAGAAAAGACCTCAACGTTGATAGACAGTTTCAGGCTGGTAGACTTTTGAAGACACGGAAATGATGAACTTTCGCGGCCGGTTTTTATCGCTATCGCATATGGTATATATACCTACATTAAAGCATCGTTCTACGTTGTTCCCCGTTGTTGTTCTGCCCGAGGTGACGCAAATTCGTGCATATATTATCTAACGAAACATTAATGCTCGGTCATCCATCCAATGACGGCAGCCTTGCACCTTATCGACCAGGAATTATCGTCAACAATATTCGCGATTCCAGTCGCCTATTTGTCGCAGACTCTCTCCCTCTCTCTCTCGAACGACTTGCTGTTCTAAGCATCTAACGAAATATCAGGTCGAAAAGTTCGGGTAGAATTTCACATTCGGAGTTGGTCGATATCTGTGATACTATTTTCCGTTTCATTTCGCTTTGCTTCCTTCCATACCTCGATATTTTCCTCTGTGTAATATCGTTCGTGCTGTATTCAGTTTACTGTTATCTAAGGAAATTTCTAATGCGAAGGATTCGGGTATCCGATAATCCTGTCCGATTTTAAGTACCAGGGAAAACGGCATTCACATCTCGTTTGCGTCACGAAACTGTTCCGTTTTCTTCTAATGACTAAAGGTGCAATTAGGTGTGCTCGGTTTCTCGATGAATCATTCAGGATGAAGCAGATTTGTTTGATCACAAATGCCACGAGCGTTTATGCCCGTGGAACGTCCATAATCTGTCCGCCAATAAATAATGAATTGTTACAGTGTGTAGTGCACGAAAAGATTCAGAAAATTCATAGCTCGAAGGAAAGTTTCGGGTTTAATGAAACCAGCATGCGAGATTAAAGTAATGCCAAACGGTAGAGGCTTAACCAACTCAGCACGCAATAATACCCGAATGCGACTAGAAAATAATTTCCCACAAAAGAAGCCCACTCCGCTCGAAGCGTGGCAAAGATGCACACCCTCGACCCGAACGATGTGTGCATATGTAATGGATTGATCCATCCATCACGAGGAATCTGAAAAGGCACCCCACAAAGAAAAATAAAATAAAACAAAAAAACCTAAAGCCAGCCAGTATAAAACAGACATAAAAAAAGAACAGGCCAGAAGTCCGCAAACGGAAGCGCGGCTGCATCGGCAAGCTAAACCAGCGAACCACCACCCCTTTACGTAACTCCCGTTGCACCTGAGGAAGAAAGGTGCACCGTTTCCCGGGAATCGAACGAGGGAAGAAACGCGCACGTATCGCATGGTCCGGAGGTCTCGTCCCCATCGTGTGGGTGGCTGCGCGCGCTACTCTTCCATCAACACTCACACAGCACCCCGTTTTCCCTCATACATGCGCAATGGAACACCGTTGATGATGTAGCAGCGTTGGCATAGGTACGGGCTATGCCTCTGGGGAGGGATATAACTCTGAGAGAAAGAGAAAGAGAAAGAGAAAGCCTCTATGTGTACCAAGAAGAAGGGATAGTATCGGCGTGGGAGGGGAGGTAGCATACGGGAGCCAAGAGAACGATCACAGCCAAGAGAAGGAAGCACCTAGGCAGCGATAAGGATGTACGCGTGCATACGTGTACATGGACTGCGCCCGATTAGAGTAGGGGCATAGAGAGGATCTGTCCAGTGTAGAGAGAGAGAAAGATTCAGTTGGTACACCACGTTTCACCCGTGGATAACACGTACGGGCTGGCTAAGCAAGTGGGAGAAGCAGGTGAGAACGGTGGGGAGGCCAGTGCCGCTGGAGAAACGACCAAGGCTAAGAAGGACGGGTATATACCACCCGCAGCTTGTTAGACAAGGAGGGACGCACGAGTCACCGGGAGATAAAAAGATAGACGCGATACGCGTATCGAGATAAGTCCATCGTTCGTCCGATGCTTCTGCATCACAGGAGAATGGAGTAGGAATCAATCGTTGCGTGTGTCGGATAGGTAGCGCTGAAAGGATTGCAAATTTGAAAGAACGGAGGAAGCAGAGAGGAAGCGACAGAAAAATGGAAAGAGACGAAGCCGCGCACCTTGGCCGCGCAGGGTAGCTTCCGAGCGGTGGGGCAGAAGGGTAGAGGAGTGGGGATGAGGCTCTGCCGGTCGAACGGTGCACTGTGGCAGCCGGTACAGCGAGATTGGAGGGAGGGGAACAGGTAGGAGGGGGATGATGAGGCTTTGCGCAGAGACTCAGAGAAATTGTCAGAACCGTCGTGTCACTTCTCCACGGTGAGTCGATCCGTTGTGACGTGCTCTCGTGGACAATCGTACTCTCGTTACACTATATATAAAAACGCCCCCCCACTTCGGGTGCTTTTACACGACTTTGTGTGACGATTCGTGTGGCTCTCTCTCTCTGACTTTCCAAGGAGAGAACACGTTATTCCTTCGACGTACACGACGGTGCGTGGATGTGACACGGGGACGAGCAAAGTGTTTTTTTTTTTTCTTTCGAAACAAATTTAAGGAGAGATCGTCCGGTAGAGATAGATAACCGTGTCTCTGTATAGTGGTGCTGTATTATAAATCGAGTGTCGCGGCTATATCGAGTCACGTACGCCGCTGGGAGAACGTTTCTTTCGCGGCATTTTGTATATATTACATAGATATATCTCGTTAAAGGGAGAACGAATTGTAGATTTAGTTTTCTCTTCTCAGTTTTCATTTTCTCGCTCGCAATTTTTACGGCGAGCCAATGGTTGTATCGCGTATAAGGTAGAATCAGTGGCACCTATGGCGAATCAGCCGCGTGTTAAGTGCAACGTACACGATCTGTTTGGATGTTAAGTGCCGGGGAACGAGATAGCCTGGGATTCCATAAATCGACGACAGTTACGCTGAAATCACGTGGAAACCATGGATTACCCAAAGAAAGGTATGTGCCATGATCGTCGAACGATAGTCAGGTGACGCACAGAATCGTCGATCGTGTCCCGACGTACGGACGATAAGAGATTTCTGTATTGGTCGATCTGTCGCGATTTTTCGTCGCTCGACGCCGATGGGGCGATCGCTTTCTCGGCATTGGCCCGATTAAACGGAGAACGATCTCGCGTTGGCAGATTAAGAGATTCGAAGATTGATTCGCGGTGGGCTGCTGTTACAAAGTCACGTTCCTCTTCTTTCTTGTGCAAACAGATAATGTAAATCGAGAGATTGGAATTAATTAAAAACGTCGGCCGAGGCGGAGACGATAATACGTTCGGCTCGATTCCTAAATCGTGTCGACGATCGGTTAGCCCGTGTCAATTGTAAAATTGATTAAAAATTTCGCAACGCCGATACGATCGCGGGTAGTTTCTTGCGTTAATATCTCCGGAACGTTTCTCGGCGTCGGGTCCTCCCAATAATTAACCGGCGATATTGCAATTCTCGCCGATCGAGACGAAGAAAATTTTCTACCGTTCGCTTCTCGTCGCGGGGAACGGCGCGCGTATGCGTGCCGCGTTCCGACACAGAGATCAAAAGTCATCGAGCCATCCCGGAAGCCCGTTTTTATTTTCGCTCGCTCGATATTGTTTCCGTGCCCCAAGGAGAACGATTGAAAAAGGAGTAACAGCAGCCGTGGTTCCATTCGACGATGTCGTTCGATTTTTCTATTACCGCCGTCGTCCCTGTTCCTCGTTCTCCCGTTGCCAACGACGCGGCTATTGTTTTTCGAATCTTCTTAACGCGGCGTTAACGCCGACTTATCGGAGGCCTGGGAATATTTATGCTGGAAGGCAACAGGATGCGAGCAAACGACCGAAATTCGATGGCTAATGAGCAAGTCGAGTGCTTACAACAAAGCAAAAGAAGAAGAGGGAGAGGATAGATACGATCGTTCGTGACCGTTCCATTGTATACGTGTGTACGTACACGCCGGTATGTCGTTCTCCGTTCCCTGTATCTATTCGCCGCTCGTCTTCGTTCCATCCTTCTACGATTAACACACAAAATATATCGATGCATATCGGTGTCTCCATTAAGTCGCCGCGTGTAATGGGCTTCTCGTTTCAAGAACGCGGCGCACGTTCTCCATTGAAATTCGCGTGTCAATGTTACACGAGATTCCGTTTCGCAGGCGCCTTGAAAATGCCCGATAAATGGCCGGGGCACCGGTTGACACTGAACGCGTCCCGCTGTTACATCGTTTTACCGTCGTTATTTGTATTTACGAACGCGGCGAAACAATTCGACGCTCGAGTTACACGGTTGCTCGACTCGTAGGGCTGCGAGATCGCGGCTGCGTTGATGATTTTTAACCAACGTCCTCGACGAACCGAAAGTTTCATCCAATTGTTATACGTCGCCCCGTTCCAGCGGGGCTCGCGTCCTTTTATTTACTCGAAGTTACACGATCGACCTCGAACCTGAGCGTATCTGTTACGGATACGATACACGTGGCACTACATGGACCATAAATACTTAATCGGGGCGGCTCTCGCCTACGTGTATTCAATTTACAAATTCCGACAACTCGCGGTCGCAAGTTCCAGTCGCTCGTCGCCCCCGATTGACCGGCTTTCCCAAGGGGCCACGGAAATATCGCCGGCCGTACAGTTTCTCCGCTCGAATCTGTACGATCGCGCGAGCCTCGGTCGGACCGAGAGCAGGGGGGCTAAAAAATCGCGTCCGCGGAACGAAAGCTTACGAGATAACGAGATTACGCGGATCGCCAAGTGACGTAATCGTTGCCTCCGCTGTCCGGCAAAGAGGGAGCGGGTCGGACGGCCGGTTTCCAGGAAGCTCGTATCGATTTCTTTTTTCTTCTTTTTTTCGGGCCGTTGCTCGATACACACGCGATACAGCTCCGATGGGAAGAGCGATCTCGCGACGGCGCTGACGTGTCTGTAATTTCTAATCTATCGAACGCGGACGACTCGACAGTCCAAGTCCACGTAGATAAGGACCCGCCGCTTATCGGTGGATGTTATCTGGCCGGGACGGTCCCGCGAAGGAGGCGACGATCCTCGGGGATGGAAACGACGAGGCGTACCTAATGTCACGGTGGAAATTTTCTCTCGATTCCCCGACAGACACGGAATGTTCGCCGCCCTTCCGAGACTGGAATATTTCGCGGCGGTGTTTCGTTTCGACGTCCAAACCGATCTGTCCTCGTGGACTGTACCTCGGAATAATTATTAGTCGCCCCGCGGCATCGAAATCGATGGACCGTCCGCGACGATCCACGGCGATGGACGCCCCGAAACGATTTATTTCCATCTCGCAGTGTCGCAAATCGACCGGCCGTTAGGATCGTTGTAACTCAGCGAGGCGATCGTTCAATTATCGAGATTCTGCAACGTCGATGAGACCGACAGCGCGTGCACGTTCGTCACCGTTTAATCTCCTCTGGCTCGAGTGTTTCCGATAATTGAGTGGTCGAAATTCGGCCACTTCACGTTAGACTGTTCAAGAGGCGAGGGAAATTGTCGATGGCACTTGTTTTCGACAAATTTGATCGAAGGTGGGTATTGCTCCGTGGAACGGGAGGTGGAGGACGGTGCCAGACCATTGTCGAGCGGAAGCGGTTTTTCACGGGGAAGGACCGACGAGAGGGCGAGTTAGGGCGTGGCGTGGAAAGTCATACCGCTCCCTCGTATTCAACCCCCTGTTTCCTTTCACCCTCGAACCGAACGTTCCAATTAAACGTCCGCCCCGTTGCCCCGATGGTTCGGCGTTATTTTTTCCACGCACCGAACTCCTCGCCGCTTCGCCACCGCCGATGCGACAGGCTAATTGAATTAATCCGTCGTTGAAATCTATCGCCGCGCGATGGCCTAACGAATGGTACTCCAGTCTCGCGGCGCAATCTCTCGATTCGTTCATAGGGAACGATATCGAAACGGTGCTCGAAGCGGCATGTAAAAGAAAAAAAAACTGCTGCAACATTCTCCAGATCATTCCAAATCACGATTTCACGATTAATCGTTTCCAGGTTCGCGATCGTCGTTCCATAAACAACCGTGTGCATTCCTCGACTCCGGTACCTCCGACCGTACCCCACTGGCCTACTTTCATAATCAAGCTCTCGCGAATAATTGAACGATACCTGCGCCTACGTACACATTCCTACGTACCCCAATCGTAACGATGATTATACTATCCATCGGTCAACCGCGTATTCGTGTATATCTTCGTATTCGTGTCTCGTCGCATTCTCATTTGGACCAGCCCGAAAATTCGAGGATTTCCTTCGACTTATCAGCGTGTTCAACCTTTAAACGTGTCCCATTGGCATTACGTCCCATTGGCATGATCGAAATTATTCGAAATGGAATAAGGGATCGAGGCGCGATCGTTCCACGACGTTAACGATTTCACGCGCGATTCGTGGGCGTGCTAGCCGGCTCGCCGGATCCTCGACTCGCGTCAACCCTTCACCCCGTGCAGAGCTGCGCTTCTGCTCGTAACGATCCATATGCAGCTTGTTGTAGACATGATAGCCGCGTCTCTAGGTATATGCGGAAACACTCGGTTGGGCCACGTAGCACGAGGATTCTTTACGTGACATCCTTCGCGCCGGCTTGCCGCGCGTTGGTCAATAGAAACGGCCGAGAGGAGCATTCGCGCGTCATCGGGGTAATTATGTCCGGCAACACGTTGCGCTACCTCGAGCTTCGTTCACTCGAAATAGATAATAGATGGGAGAGACACGCCGTTGACCATCCGCGACATCGAATTTCCGCGCGACGCCGCCCCGAGCAAGGACCTTTTCCACGCTTCCGATCCGCTCGAAACCAACTGTTCGCCCTTCGTTTCGCCCGGCGGATACGCGACGGCGTGCTCGCGGTTCCAACGTCGACGAATCCCGTACGAAAACGTCGTTTCGCCGTTCGCGTCGCGGTTACGACGCCTTCGGCGAACCGCGAGACGCGTCCGTTCGACGACGGCCGAATGGAAGCCGGTCGAACGATTTCGAAGAGGATTCGTACGCCTCGGGTTATCGACGCGTCGTTCATCGCGGCTAGGGAAAGAAACGCTCGGACGAAACGGATTGCGCCGCGAAAACAAATAAACCGGTCCGTCCACGTGGCACTTTTTACATTTTCTTCGCGAGCCCGAAACGATTCGGTGAACGTTCGTTACTGTTTGCCCCGGCGTGCTAGAGGTCGATGCTCGTGTTTACACACCCGGGGCAGATGATCGGCATTTTCGGAGGAAGCCCGACGATCGTGCTCCGGCGAGATAATGGCCGCGCGAGTGTTTTGAAATCGTAACACGGCGAGGCCGTGGAACGATAAGTCGTGCGAGATGCTTTCGCCGGCGGCTTTTAACGCGAACGCTGTTACTTCTTTCTCCGTCGTTCGTACGGACGGTGTTCTCTCGTCCGTCGTTGGACGAATTGTACGTTGGAGAACAGCGACGTCGACGACGATTAAAAGATTAAAAGAGTAACCCTCCCCGTTCGGTAATCGTCCATCCGTCCGTCGAAACCGTCGGTTCGATTTTCCAATCCCGAAAGTACGAAACGAAACGCGCGAGGCGAACCAACCGGCCGTCCGATCGATCGCGAGAATCGTGGCGAGGAAGAAGAAGGCGAACAACGTCGCGGAACGCGCCGGACGATAAGTTCTTGCGCGATAAATTTCGACGGATTGTAGTTAATCCGGAGCGTCGCGAAACGAAATCTTCCGTCGAGCGTCGCGTTTCCTCGTTGTATGAAAACGTCGCACCCGGTAGGGACCGGGGACTAATCTAAATGCAGGTAAAGTTTCGCCACCGGGACGTCGTTGCACTGTCGCCGAGTTCCATCGTTTCGTTGCTCTCATCCCGATGGGAGTTGTTGCGTTCGCGAAAACCGTCGACGAGAGCTTCCATATCTCTCCTTTGATTAAACGGTCGATTAACGTTTCCCCGACAGTCGTTCCTCGGTATGAATATAATTTCTCGCGTTCGATTCGGGGCGACAATTGAGCGGAGCGTTCAGTTTTTCGTCGGCTTCTCTCGCCGCGATCAACCGTCGCTCTAGATTGTTAAGCCGCCCCATTCTTCGTCCCTTATCTGTCCGTTCTCCCTTAATAGCACCGGAAAGGAATTAAAACAGAAATAAAAGAAACGGGACCATGTGTCCCGGGATACAGGGAGGGGTGGCAGCAGGGGGTTACGGCTGGGTAAATCCAAGGTTGTCAGGGCTACGGACTCTCGAAACACGCTAACCGTCCGCCATCTTTGCTTCTCCTACGTGCTGCGTGGGTGTACCCAAGCACGATGAAGAACCGTGCCGAAGGGATTGGTAGGGAAACAGGGATAGAGGGAGATGAAGGACAAAGAAAGAGGGTTCCGGTCGACGCCGAACAGTCGCAGGAACGAAGGGAACGAAAGAATCGGAGGTGCGGAAAAGGGAAACAAGCGGAGGATCCGGGACACCGTAAAGAAAGAACGGTTTGGTGCTCTTGTTTCGTCGCCGGAGCGACGTGTCGCGGAATGATTTGCATGCACGGCTGGCGAGAAGTTCGGAGTCGCTTCTGCGGTTCGACAGAATCGATTGGACGACCGGACAATGGATGATTTCTTTTCTGTTTCTCGGAAGGGCGCGATAGCATTGCGAAGGCGAGGATCTTTCGATTGACGGAAGTCCGATTGGGCACAGAGGGGCGCGTGTACGGTACCGTTCCCCTCGTTTACGCTCGCAGAATGATAAAATAGCTGCGCTACAATTTCGAAGGTTATGCCCATTCTCGATAGCGCCCATGCGCGATCCCAGTGAACAAGTTGGCTCCGACTCGCGGGGAGAATTAAGCCAGCGCGTTTACCGAGGTACGAAATTAGTTTTAACGTCAAACTCGATCGCGACGACGATTTCGGCTGCGCCGCTTTGCCGTAGTACGCGTCGAGCACAGTACTCGATACGACAGCTGCCACGAACTTCTGAAACGGCGTGCCCGATCTCCGCTCGGCAATGTTCGTCTCACAGCCGCGCAACGTTTACAAAATTCAACGCCTCTCGTAACACGGGCGTTCCAGGCTGTACGCGATTTAACGAAACTCGCGCGGCCGACGACAGTCTCGCGGAGGAACTCGCCTCGAGAAACACAAAGGGGAGAAGAAAAAAAACGCGTGAACGTAATGACGATAAAAAAGAAACTCATCAGCGAGAAAAATGAAAATACCGCGAAGCCTTTAAATACGTAAAAGAAAGCAAGAGGCGGAACGAGCACACGTATGCGCGCGTCCGTGCGCGTGCATCTATATATACGTATGTATATATATATATATATATATATATAGATACACGTATACACGTAATACAGTGAGAAAAAAACGCAGCCGCAAAAGAAGACCGGGGGGTGGGGGAGAAGTAGGAGAAAAAGAGGCACGGCTTTGCACGGCGGTGGGGGAAGCCAATTGCGCGGCGGAGAGGGAAACGAGATAAAAGCTCGGACAGATGAGAGTCGGCCAATGGCGTGCATCTCCCCCACCGTTCGCATCAGCGCAGCATCACCATGATTCGTAGGAGGCGCTGGTTGGCGGAAGTGCGCATGTACGCCCTCGATGGACTGACACTGCTCCCTTTTCCACGGCAACCGGCAACACGAACTCCGTAGGGGTGCATTGCGGATACAGGGCGTGGCGTTTTGGCCCTCTCGAGACCCTTCGCCTTCGTTTCAGTTTCGTTTCGGTCGCGATTTTTCGACAACCTTGTATCCTTATCGGGCTGGCGACGAGCGACAGGATTTCGTTGCTTACCGTGGCGTTTCGTAGGGGGACGAAAAGCTCGCGACTGAACCTCGAATAGACGGGAATCGGTACGTTGATCGCTCCTCGAATTGGACAGATGGTTCCGTGGAATCGCGCAGGTATTATTGCACCCTCGGATCGGAATTGCAGAAGCTTTTCAGAAGCACGGTTCGACATGATTGTAGGAGCGTCGTCGTCGTTTCTAACCGCGGCGAGCGCTTCCCTGAACGCCGCTGAATCAACAACGAGAGCGTAATCGAGAAAATATTGTCATTCATCGAAGCACAACAGCAGAAGAGGAAACCGCGTATCGATCTTTCGATTCGAAACGGAGAAACGTTCCAGTTCGCTTGGGCAACGCGTATCTGTTCGATCAAGAATCGTCGCGGACTCGGTCTAAATTTATTATTCCCCCTTCGTTCGCATTTCTGACTCGACGATTGGAATATTTGCGGGCGGACGGGTCGCGCGAAAATGCACCACCGGTGCGGACAGGATGAAGTTTTACGCCGGAGAGAGGAATAGAAAGAAGAAGAAGAAAAAAAAAGTAGAAATCGGTTTATTCGTGGTTCACAGAGTCTGGTAACCATTGGTCTCCGGTGATCGGCGATCGTTAGAAATGGAAAGCAGCTGGATTTCCACTTGTCGCGACGCAGACGGGGATCTGTTCCGAATTTCACCTAACTCTGTTCACCTTCTCGAGCAGCCTTATTTTATCGTCGCACGGTGGATATTAATTTTTTCTTGCCGACGTATATAAATCGCTCTGGAACAGTGGAAATAATAATAATCGAATTCTGATCTCGATGTCGCGAGCGAAGGGGCAGCTTCGATCGTTCCACGAGCTTTCGACGATACAATACAGAGAGTTTCAATTAAACCGAAGGACATCGCAACGGTTTTGGATTGCCACGATTATTCCAACACGTTGGTGTTCCGAAAATAGATCGACTCGCGCTCCTGCGATCGAACGGATGCAAGCGCACAAATCGAACCGGCCGTACCCTCCGACAGATAATGTTTGATAAACAAAATTTCTCGAAATCCAGATAAACAAGTTAGTCAGACCGCGCTCGTACCCAAGATAAGTGTACACTTTTATCCGATAGATAAATGTTTGCTTAGTTCGCGTTGCGAAATCATCGAGCGGCGAGAACTTTTCCGCGAATATCTCCGCTAATCTTTCTCGATCATCCGCATCCAGCGCCGGCGGCTTATCTCGAGCTCGAGGAGGAACTATGCTGGAAATGGTATTACGCGGCCGCAAATGCTCCGCGTCGATGTCCGCCACCGGTTCGACTCGCGACGACGCGAACGATCGCACGCGATTTCGCACCGGCACGCGTCTCTGTTTGAATTCGAGCGCTCGAGTTTCGATACGCTCGCTCGACGTACGCGCGAATTCGAATAGGCGTTCGGATCCGCGCGGCCCCGTGTCTCCTGTCACGAGCCGAGTGGAAATTCTGCGAAATCCACGCGGAACTCGCTCGCGTTACCCGACCGCGACGAGAGGCAATCGAAAATCGGGCAACAACCTCCCCGGAAATAACCGTCGACCGCCGCCACGCGATTCTATCGACCTTCCCGGCCGCGTGCCACGCGACACCCCGTCTTGTCACGAGGCGAAAAACGAGTCGAGGTCGGCCGCGAGCCGCGCACGTAAATCGCTCGTGTCGAATTTATTCGCCCGGTTGGACGCGAACCGCAAGCCGAGAGTTAAACGACCGAACGGGGCGACCCGTTCTGCGCGCGTGGAACCGGCGCACCCGCCTGGCGATTCACCCTTTCGTCGTCGACGGGGCACGGGTGAAACCGGCCCCGATCGACTTCCCCGCCACCTGTCCCCGCTGCGTTCAGGTGCGACGACCCACCCTTTCGTCGCGATTAATTCGCCGCAATTTAATTCGTCGCGCGACAGATACCGCGACGAACGCGATCGGTAACGCTGTTGGACTTCGAATCTTCGAAGTTTCGAATTGGGCCCTGTCTATTTTCCTAGAGCCGCGGACGTTGTTATTTCCCTGTGGCGGCGGTGGACGTAGGTCTGGTTAACGGAGCTCGTCGATCTTTAACTCGTCTCGCAATCCGTCGTTCTCCGTTTCGTCGAACCTTCGTACCGCTCTTCGTCGACACCTTCGTTTCCCCTCCGCCCCGCGACGCCTCTGGCGTTCCTTGAAACCGTCAGCCACCCGCGACGCGAAACACTCGGAGATGATTCTCGTAATCAGACGGGAGAGAAGCGTAGGAACGTCGATAACGGGGCGAGATGTTTTGTCTGCATCATAACGCGACTCGATAATAAGGATCGACGCTGTCAATACCGCTTAATCTAGCCTCTTGTCGGACGAAAAGAACGCTCGACGGAGATAAAGCCTGTACGCCCAAGATCACGCACGTTCGTGCCGTCACGACTTTTCTTTTTATTCTCTCTGTCTCTCGTCTTCTGAAACGTCACGGGCGTTTCGACGTGTCCCATCGGGTGTCATCGTTGCGGAATCGATCGCTACACACCTGCGGTGCTCCTCGATTCCTCGATAACAGCTGTCCAATATCTTCGCCTCGTATCGAGAAAGCGTATTCATAATTTTCGTCGTTAAATCGTTGCGCTCGGAACAGAATTTCGGCGACACTCTAGATCTGAATCCTGCTGACCCGAATACCTAATTTCTAGGAATAATTGCCTTTTAATTGTCTGCCAGCGAAGCGTCGAAGCCTCGACATTTCGTCGCGAAATATCGCCCGACGCTGCACATGGGATTGAATCGATAAATTAGAGGATCGCAAATAAATTGCTAACAAGTCGGATTAGCGACGACTCGGTTAATCGTTGGCCACTATTGTGCCGCGTCGAACGATCGTCGCGGATCGACCTATTTTCGTTTCCCTATCGTTCTCGGAAGCTTGCTCTAGCAATAGCCTCCGGGATTTGTAAAGAAAGGAAAGAAAAGAATCTTGTAAATAAGAACGACTGCGGTTCGAGCCGCTGATAAGTGTCATTGTCCCTGTGTACGAGGCGATTCTTTTGCGGTCGTCTATCAGCTTCCGGAAGACGTGTACGCCTCGCAAGGATTTCTGTGACACGATCCTATCGCGGTGCCGTGGTCATAATTAAAAGAAATGAAAAATTTGCAAACAATAAGCCATTATCGGTCGACGAGAAATCGACCAGGTATTCGCTCGCAGCCGCTTCAACTGCGATCGATGTTCCCCCGAGGAACGGTACAGAGATTCCTTCGAACGGATACGCGTATAAGTTGTTGCCGATACTGTTTGATACTTCGTTGAATTACTTAACGGGGAATATTCGTTGCTTACTCTTTCATTTACGATATGTATTCTCTCTGTTCCAGTTACTGTCAAGAACAGCCAAGAACAGGAGAACGAATCGCAAGCCGATGCTGATTCTTCGCCATCCAGCGTAAGTGTCCGCTTAAGTCGAACGCTAACGAAGCGAAAGAATCGAGCGAATCGATTAAAACTGTGACTGAATACGAGGAACTGTTAGTTCCAAATTAATCGAACGAAATAATAATAATAATAATAATAATAATAATAATAATAATAATTAATCTCTGTGCCTCTTCCGTCTCCAGATCGAAATCGTCCCGGAATGCGCGCACCCCTGCCCCGCCTGCCCAATCGTTCTGAACAGCTCCAGAGAATTAACAAACCACCTACGCGGCCATAATTCGCCCCGCAGCACCGATTGCAGCGGCGAGGATGATTACATCTGCGGCGTGTGCAACAAGGTGCTCAGCTCGGCCAGTTCTCTGGACAGGCACGTTTTAGTGCACTCCGGGGAACGCCCGTTCAAGTGCAAATACTGCGACATGGCGTTCACGACGAACGGGAACATGAACAGGCACATAAGAACGGCACACAGGAGCGCGTCGCCGCACAGCTGCACGGACTCCGAGGGGAGCAGCGACTCCGAGAAACAGTCCCAGAGGCGGCATTTAGAGGAGTACAATAACAACGAAATCACGAAAAGGAACTCCCCGGACTTCATCGAGAGGCAGGACGAGCATATGCCCAGCCCGTCCGGCAAGAGGAAGTGTCCGGATTACTCCAGCGACAACGAAAATCAGAAGAGGCACAAGATCTTGCTGAGCAACTCGAGGACGGAGATCAAGTCGCAGCCGGAGGACAGCCAGGATGTCTATATATGTCCGGTATGCGGCAGGCAAGATTTTGCCACCAGCGCCCTCCTGGAGGCACACTTGGAGCGCTGCCATCCGGAGTTCCCGACGAAATGCGACTCCTGCAACCTGTCGTTCAAAAACCACAGGGTCCTGAATCTGCACCGGTTCATGATACACTTCGCTGAACACTCCATAGGAAGTCCGGCGAGAAATCTTCGGAATTCCATAGTGGGCTTCAACGACCTGACCTTCGTCGACTTCTCCTCGGACAAGTTCCCGGCGATCGCCAGGGCGGTCTGCGAGCAATCCCTGCACAGACCGGCATCCGGCGAGGTCGCGAAGTTTCAATGCTCGAAATGCCTCCGGGCGTTCCCTTGTAGATCAGCGTTGGACGCCCACGAGACGGACTGCGGGATGACGAACTCGCAGAGCAGAATCGCGGACGACAGTCAGTCCAGGAGGGACGACTTTTTCGCCAGGCTGGATCTCCAGAACAAAGCCGCCTTGACGGAAGCCAAAGAGGGGAAAGATCTGGCCGATATACAGAGTATCATATCAGTCACGTCCGGACCTATCCTACAAAATTTCCCCCGTTCCGACTCCAGTACACCCGAGAGCAACAAGTTCAATCCCAGTGCCAGTTCCTCCAGCTCCTCGGGCACATTCTCCACGGAGTACCACGAGGAGGAGGCCCAGGACGCGTTCGCCGCGGAGTTCAGAAAGATGAAGCTGAAAGGCGAATTCCCTTGCAGACTCTGCTCGGCGATATTCCCGAATTTGAGGGCACTGAAGGGACACAATAGGGCGCACATGGGCGTCGGACCCGGTATGCCCTATCCTTGCAACATGTGCCCGTACACGAGCTCGGACAAAGCCACCCTGGTCAGGCATCTGAGGTCGCACAACGGCGACAGACCGTACGAGTGCTCCCTCTGTAATTACGCGTTCACGACCAAAGCGAACTGCGAGAGACACGTGAGAAACAGGCACGGGAAATTAACCAGGGAGGACATCAAGAGCGTCCTGATCTACCATCCGAACGAGGATTCCACGAACGAGAGCGTGGAGAGGACGTCCCCCAGAGTGTCGAAGGACGATGTCAGGAAGAGCCTCGTATTCGCGCAGGAACGTGACGATCTCCAGCATCAGGCGCAGATACATTACACCTCCCCGGCGCACATGGACGGCCGTGGCGAGATCAGGATAATAGACGATGCCAAATTGAACAACACGGTACTGTCCATGCAGAACATGAACCATTTCGAGAAGATCAACGTGTTCTCGATGCCGAGCCAGTCGCTGGAGGTACCGCAACGGAGCGTGGACGAGAGGCCGGACACCAGGTCGGACTGCTCGAAGCCTGACGACGACGCGGAGTCCAGGTCGTCGGAAGCGAGCATATCTCTAGTCAACGATATCAACACAGATTCGCACCAAAGAATACAAGCTAGTCCGATGAATCTGAAGAAGAGGTCGAGTTTGTCTGACACCGCTGGCGAGGACGGGCCCTTGGATCTGTCCATGGACGTGCTAGATCTCAGCAAGAAGTCCAAGGAGAGGGACGACGATCTTGGCGTGTCTGGGCTGCACGAAAATGAGTTCGCAAGGAACCAGGAGCAGCTGTACAACGCGACCAGTCAGCTGCTATTAACGGAGGCGATACTAAAGGCCAGACACGGTGAGTCTCATACTGCTTATTCGCTAAGTTTTACGTAGAAGCGTCATTTACAAGAACCGTCGCATATTGTCTACAGGTATTGGAGCTGGACTTTTGCCACCGTACATGTTCAACCCTCACGTATTCGGCCAGGACTACACTACGAAGGAAAGGTTGCAGAGAGAATTGGTCAGAGGTCTGCAATTGACCAGCGGAGGGACATTGGTGGAGCCATCCATTGTCAACACTGGATTCCCAGCCTTCTGTCAGGGCAGAGACTTCAATTCGCAGGCTGTCGGCGAGCAGAGCGAATACGCCAAGCTGATCTCGTCTAAAATGGCAAATCAGGGTCACTCGAGTAGAGACAAGCCTGATAATCTGCCGTCTTCGAACTCCGTGAAGATGGTGATTAAAAATGGTGTCCTGATGCCGAAGCAGAAGCAAAGACGATACAGGACCGAGAGGCCTTTCACCTGCGAGCATTGCTCCGCAAGGTTCACGCTGAGAAGCAACATGGAAAGGCATATTAAACAGCAGCACCCGCAACACTGGAGCCAGCGGCCCAGAGGAGGCCATTCGACTAGAGGAAGACCACCGTCCAGTCATCCGACACTGCTGCAAAACCTTGGACAGTCTACGTCGCAGGTAAACCAGAACTATTCAAATATCCTGCCAAAGGTCGATCAATCGCCAGCGAACTCGGACTTGGCTAAGCATCCGATCTCGGACCAAGTCAAATACGCAATTTTGGCTCAGCAGTTGAAGGCGAATAAAACGGAAGACAACGATTCAGAGGAAGAACTGGTTATCGACGAGGATCCGCAAGAGAAAGATCACCAGGAATCTCAAGAGCAGGAGAAGAGTCTGCTTAGAGGGCAACTGGAAGGCACCGAAACGGGAAAGGAGGTCACCGTAAAAGAGGAGGTAATGGAACCCATGAACTGTGACTCGCAGGAAGATGCTGTTGAACCGTCGAACAATGAGGAAGGTGAAGACGAAGGGCCAAAGACTTCTGACACAGAGAAGCCCGCAGAAACGGAGAAGTCTGACGCGAGCTCTAATCCAGTTCTGAAGACAGAGGCGCTTGAAGTGAAAAATGAGAAGGTAGAGGACGGAACGACAGATTTAGCAAGCGTGTCAGAATTGTTGGACAATGCCTCGCAGCAGTATCAACAATTTCAACCGCAATATCTGAGCGACGAGGAAGGTTTGGTCGCCTCTAACAGCGACTGCAATAATTCTGGCAGCGACGAGAAATCTGATTCGGTCAACTCGCTGAACTCAGTAAACGCCTCGTCGAAAAAAAAGAAGAAAAAGAAGAAGAAGAAGAGTGCGTATTCGATGGCGCCTAATCGTGTGATCTGTCCGTACTGCGAGCGGCCGTTCCCCTGGACGTCCTCGCTCAGAAGACACATCCTCACCCATACCGGACAGAAACCTTATCAGTGTGTCCACTGTTCGCTGTTATTCACTACCAAATCGAATTGCGACAGACACCTGTTAAGGAAACACAAAGCCAACCCGAACAAGATGCGCAGGGTTAGAAATTCTTCTTCTCCGGATTCTCAAGCAGTCATGAACAATTCGTTCTCCATGAGAAATGTTCCCGAGAGGCCGTACAAATGTAACCAGTGCCCAAGTTCGACCTTCTCTACGTTGGGCAATCTGAAAAAGCATCGTTCCACTAAACATGCCCGGAAGGTTACATCGAGGCCGGACAGCCCATCCAGCGAACCTCAGAACAGCCCCCAGGAATGTTCTAAACAGAATAACGAACAGAGCGATTACGACAGCCAATCCTCCAGTGTCTCCGAAGGGACAGAAGTGTCCTCGATGGTAGAAATTGCCAAGACTCCAAATAATACCTCGTCGTCCACCAATGATACACCCAGATCAAGGAGACCATCTCCTAGATCTTCCCCTGGGCCCAGCGATGTGCCTTTCAAGTGTCACCTGTGCGACTGCGGCTTCGCGGACAGACAGGACTGCCTGGAACACATCAAAGTTAATCACAAGAGATCCTACGAAATGTTAGTTGCAAAGGGAGCCTTAGACATGGACATTGACGCCGTGGAGGACCAACAACCCCCGCCACAACAGACCAGCGATGGAGAAGAGAAGAGGGGACGGTTTCCAGATTACAGCAACAGAAAGGTAAACACCTGTTACGTTTATCAGGAAGCTTAATACAGAGTGTAAGTTTATGTTTGCATTGGCAGAAGAAATGCATCTATTCACCTCCCCCCCCCTTTTTTTTTTCTTTTTCTTTCGATCGAAATCTGCCAGTGGTCTGCTTACGCTCTGTATCGAAAAGTATATTTTAAGTGGGGATTATTCTGTAACAGATGAGTGATTAAACCAAGCGTCCCAGCAGCAACTAAATCAGCCAACATTTCCAGGTGGTCTGCGCATTCTGTATGAGGCGATTCTGGTCCGCGGAGGATCTCCGACGTCACATGAGAACCCATACCGGGGAGAGGCCGTTCTCATGCGACATTTGCTGCCGGAGGTTTACTCTGAAGCACAGTATGTTGCGGCACAGAAAGAAGCACGAGTCGATCGACTCCACGATGTATGTTGGCACCAGTGGAGACGAGGAAAATTCTCCCACACAGCCGTCCAGCATCGCTCTACGTAGCCAGCAACAAACGCCTGTCCACGCGACGAACAACAATGGAAACCCCCGACTTCAGGACAGAATCTCTTTACCGACTGTCGCTCCAGTCGTAACCAGTGATACAGTGTCTAGTGGATTAATACGATTTAATCCGTACGAAAAGTTAACCACTTTGTCAGGGAAACTGGCTAGTATTCCACAAAATGTGAATTCAGAAACGAACGAGAGCGCAGATAACGATTTGATTTCTAACCTCCTAGGAATTAGAGATAAGAACTTTATTGACCGCGTACTACAGGCGTCCGCTGATGATGCTGCCAAACTATTGGGGGTGAAGCACAGCCATGAATGAAGTAACTTCACCTGTTGTTCTTGGACTTTTCACGATCGTGCCTTAGGTTCCTCACCTCTTCGTGTATGTTTGCTGAAGTCGACCGATTAACAATGGTATATAATACGATGGATACAGACGAAGGCAACCGACTTGGCGATAGTCGAATGCAATCTTGATGGACCCTTCATGTCCGACACTCTAATCTATTAATTGCTAGTACTGTTATGGAATTGATTCAGGAATAGAATTCTATTGGAACATTTGGTTGACTACTTTGTGTAACAAATATTTTAACGATAACGGCAAATATTGGTAAATATAAATTTAAAATTAGTAATTTAACAGTATAGTTAATTCGTGAAGATCTCATCAAGTGTTCGTATACACATTATCGAGTCTGAAGGTAAACGGTATATCGATCACGGAAGTGCGACGCGATTATCGGGATCGGTGAACATTTTTTTTCTCCGTCGGATCCGTGCTTACATTTCTTTGTGCGCTTCACTCTTTCATTCCGAATTTCCGCCCGTCGTACAAAGCACGGCGAATGTACTTAACGCGTGAATCACACACGTTTATAGTAAATTTGGAGGATAGGCGTCGTACGCTGAAGCAAGAAAAAATATCAGTTTTATCAGGTACTAAGATCGATTAAAGACAAAGAAACGAAGCTTTAATTAATTACATGGATAACGACGCTGTCCATTTATTTACCGGTCCGTACTGGTGCCCAAAGATACATTTTACGCAACGAATTAAGTTAGCCATATAATACGTACTTCTATTTATTATTTGTCACGTACTAGAGCAAAGATTTATCTGTATGACGAAAAAAAAAAAAAAAGTTTTCTTGCGGGATATATATAGTTTGCTGGGCTAGAGTAATATTTATTACTGTGAATCGAAATAACCGGGTGAATTGAAAATGAATAAAAATATCGTTGAATGGGGGCCGGATCGCAAGTGAACAGGTAGACAAACAATTGGTCCTCGTCGGTGGACGTCATGCAAACTGAAGAATGCGATCGGTAATACGCAAAATGTAGAGCAATATAGGAAAATAAAATTTATCACGATTATACATATAAGTATACATATATATGTAATATCCGGTTTCTATTCCGTCGCGTAAAAAGATTACTGTATATAGTTAGCATAATGAAATAGTAGTAGGTCTATGTTTCGCGGTGCATCGTGCATAGTCTACGTTAAATAAGTTCCCTATAATGGAGGAAATTTAACGAAAATGCAATTATACCAAATAGTCGGCTTTGATTCAGCCGAGTCCGGCAACCGGATATCCATGTAAGATCTCCGGGTATACGAATCGAGGACTGACCGATAAAAAAAGATTTCTATCTCCTAATTGTCATATTTTCCTTTCTCTATTTTTCTATCTTACTTCACAAGATTCCTCTACATATCTGTCTGTTTCTACTTTTTTTCATCGTACACTGTGTACGATTCCTGTTTGTATCACATATAAACATACCACACGTGAAACAGTTCTATATAACTTCTTCCCTCTATTCATCTTCTTTGTATTTATCTCTATCTCTATCTTCCCTCCTTTTTGTGTCTCTCTTTTTAAGCTCACCTGTATTTATTCTTTTATAGCGAAAAGAAATGAAAACGATTGCGCGCGAATCGATGTGCGCTCGTCGATAGTCGAGTTTGAAAAATGCTTGCTCGGGGTGCTTTCCGTTACATTTTAAATGCCGTGGATAGTTACGTTTAAGTCTTTCTTCGATTATACGTATGCATTATACATGTATTGTGCAAAAAATATATTTCTATTCGACTGAATATAAATTTCGTGTATACAGAGTGCTCGAGAATCTGTTGTTGTTATGCAGATTTATCGTTTCGCTGCACAATGCACGTATGAGCAAAAGAATTAATCTTATCGTTTAAAATTTTTAACCAGGGATGACGAGTTAACTCGTCTCTAATAAAGAGTTAACCTGTCGTCCCTGGTTTAAGGTTTAAAGTTAAGAATGTTAGACGTTACGACTCAATGCGTCCAATAAAAAAAAAATCGACATATCTACGAATGCGACGAGGTATACATATATGTATATATACATATATATACGTGAACCATTTATAGCAACCTGCACGTGTAAATATAGGAGTACTAAAGAGGGGAAAAATATATAAGTTAGTGACTATACTCGAGATTTAATTATATCGAGAGAAATGAAAGGTAAAGAAATCTGCAGAAGTTTGTACATTTTCCATTTCTGCTGTCGCGTCGACGGTGTAATTATTGCGATGCGTCGAATTAATTATTAAGTTGACTATTGATAATATGAAAATCAAAACCTATATTAGCTTTCGTTCTTTGTAAGGTTGCGGAAGACACCCCTAGTAACTATTCGCTCTGAACCGGTGTTTCTTTGTTAAGTAAGAACGATTTTAGAAGGGGATTAAATGTGCTTGAAAAGTAACCATTTCTTAAACAATGAATGTCTTTTACACTTTTTTTTTAATATAAAAAGTTAATCGTTCAATTAATTCCAGAGTATATTTATTTATTATCGTTAATGTTTCGAATACTAAATATATTCGTTTCCGGATAATCCGGCAGCGGACTATTTAATCGTTGTTTGAGAAGTGTTTAATTGGGCGTAGATATACTGAATGAATGGTGTGAACCTAAACGATCTTCGAGGATCGGAAGAAAAGAGACAAACAGGAAACGCTGTTTCAGATCTTGTTTAAATACGTTTCCACGTCGATGTAGCGCAACGTGTCGATGAAGCATGCGTAATGAAACCTATAAAGTATGTAAACGATCAAGATCTATTTATTAAAGTGGCGAAATACGTTTGAACCTTTGGAGTGGCGTTTTTTCTTGATTCGTTTAAGAGAATTTAAGCTATGGAGTAATTATTGTAGCGCACGTGTACATGAATATGTTGTATCCTTGTTTAAACTTTGCCTATGAATGAGAATATAGCATATCAGAATCATATACAAATCATTTTAATTTACTCACTTCCATAGGGAAACAAACCAACAACAAAAAACGAACATATTTGATAGGGGGGTAATGTAACGTACAAAGAATCCCTTTCCACAATTTTATTTCCCGTCGAATACTATAATATTTCACTAATAGTAACGTCCAGTAAATAATATCAATTAAAATAATAAATTATTGGGGGCAACCAAGCATATATCGCTATGTACATATAAATATTACACATTTCACTAATCTGCGTCCTACGATAAAACGCTATCGACAGAATAGCGTCGAATGCCGATATAAGAAAGACTCGCTTACATTTCCATATTTCCCCTTAAAACCTTTGCACTTTCGCTGTTCAAGTCGCTCAGGAGACATTACATTGTCAAGAGAGTAACTTTCGCGGCCACCGTTGTACAATAGATGCATGTGCAACGTTTGCCTACAAAACGCATTTCTTTTTTTTTCTTTTTTTTTCTTTTTTGTAAGTCGCTCTATCACGATTATACAAACGTGTGTGTGTGCGTTTAACAAGAGACACTTAACTATTGGATCGATCAAACAACACCGACGCCCATATGGAGCTTTCTATTAAAAGATTTCAATCTTAAACGTTCAAAGTAGCAACGAGTATTCACTATTTCCGGTGCGTTTAAAACATCATCGGATTAAATTACAAACAGTCATATGGAATATTTATTTATTATTATTTTTTGTTCCTTTTGGTCACGTTTCCTTTGTGAAAAAGACGAATGGTATATATATACCATTTGCATATCTTTATATAGATACCAATTAAACGCACTCGAACGTAATACATTAGTGTTCATTTCGATCATTTCAAGATCCATCTATAATGGAGGATTCTTTTCATGATCGACGCGTCACCGTTCTACAAAATCTCTGTTCAACACGTTACAAACGATCCTAAATAAACCATCTTAAATACTTAACATTTAATGTATCGTAATGGAGAAAAAACATGATGTGCATACATATACGTGTATATCAGTATAGTATCGATACACATTAGATCGCGGGAAAGTCTGGCCTTCCTGTTAGGAGCTACGAGCAATGAAAAAAGCGGACAGAACATGGAAGCGAATTACGAAAGTACTACTACACATATGTACACGTATTGCAGCGCTTTCTGACTCGACGATACAAGCGATTTGCCGTTTGATAAACTTATTATACCTTTTACTTCTTGTCAATTACCATTTTTTTTTTCTTTCGCTTTTCTTGTTTTTGTATAAACAAATCAATAGCACTTTAGGCATTCTCCACATACAGATAACATCCATTCTATATGCACTCGTAAATCAATTTAACGGAGAGTGAATAGTAATAGGAGTATTAGGTCGCTGAATCATACCACCCATCAAAATCATGCTACAGTATGTCGTTCACTTGTAAACCTGGATCCGGCTGGGTGACGTTATCCATCGAAAATTCGAACGGTTCCTCGTCTTTTATCTCGTCCTCGATTTTTACCGTGCTACTGCTTATCTCCTCTGGGACTACCGTATTATTGCAAACCTGGTTTGCAGTGTTCAATGTGTCCTCTGTTTTTATATCTTGCTTGATCATAAACGCCTGCTTCTTTGTCTTTGTTTCCTTCTTCGGGTCCGTTCTCTCCCTCTCGTACATGAACGTCTTTCGTTTCCTTCTCATAGGCTTGCACACCTTCTTGTACAGCACGTTCATTTCTTTTATTCTGCTTGTTGGTATTGTCCAATCCATTTCTTTGGACGTCGTGTCGGGGTTACGTGTAGGATCCATCGTGCTCTCGTATTCTGGGATCTCCAATCCCAATTTTTTCATAACGCTTATTATTATTTCGTCCACGTTACCGTTGATTATTAAATCGGCCTTTTTGTCCTAAAACGATACTTGCTTTTACAATGTATCAAAATTTAAATATATTATTATACCAACCGCAGTAACGAGACATACGATTATATTATTGATACATATATTATTAGCGTGAAATTCTGTTTGGAATATTTAGATAAGAAAATAGCTTACATGCTTGGTGGGCTGTAGATTACATATAACAAGCCGACCTCCGTACTTCTTGGTGTACAGAGGTAAGTTACCGCTCGGAATAATTTGAAGCGTTGTCCCAAGGCATATGCTTAAATCGGCGACACTGTAAACGCAGTTTCTCGTACAATATTTGTTGCGACAATATCATTAGAAAAGGAAATAATTTTCAACTAAAACCTGAGACATCAACATAGGATTTTCAGATCAACGAATCGTTTTCCAAATCTTTTTAATATGCACATCAACAACCATTAGACACTCTTCTTTTCATCTGTTTGCAAAAAATACCAAATGTTTAACATTAATTTATGTTAAAAGGATTAATCTCTGTTTAAAAATGCATTTGTCAATATTCTGCTCGCGCAATTTTGCGCTGTACCCTAAGTTCGTCTCTTTCTTCGCGCCGAAATGTGGGCGGGGGGGGGGGGGGGGGGACAAATTATTTTTGCTGATGTGCTACTTTTAAGGGCATCCCCACACAATTTTTATGTTACCTAGAATGCAAGTCGGACAAGGACAGATCACTGTCTGGCAAGTTGTGTTCCCAGTCGAGGATGGTGTCGTGCATGCGTCCACGACACGGTCGACCGCCTATTTGTTCAGACCTACACACTGTATCGAGAGACTTTTTGCCCACGCTTTTCGTCGCGAAATTCCGGATAAATTGCCTAGACGAATAATTCATTGCTTAAAATGATTGTACAATGCGTAGATTTAGTGCAATTAAATCTCGGGGCAACGATACCAACCTTCCACATTTGTCACACTGTTCGGTAAACATATTTCCATGCAATTCAGCGAGATTCTGTCTCTGCACTCCAGATCGGAGATGCAAGCCGTCAATGTTCTGACTAATAATAAATTTAATTCTCTCTGAAGATAATAAAATGATATTTGATTAAAAGATATTAATTAATATAGGAGAAACTTTTACTTAAGGCTAAGATAGTACTCACTAGCATCTATTAATTTTTTCAATGCCATGTGTGTCTTTGTTGGAATCGCCTCGTCGAAGGAAATGTTCATCGTGGGCTTTAAACCTTTTTGTTCTAATGTCCATACCCCGTTTGTACCTCTACAAAACCATACATGGCATCATACAGATTGTACGAAATATAAATGACCTCGAATAACATATAATAGTGGAATGAAGTATTTAAATATTACTATTCCTGAGATATTCAATTACTCATTAAAACAAAGGAAAGTATATATATACATAATTAGAAGTATTATTGCACAATTTCGAATGAAAGCAAATATTTCTTTTCCATATTCTTGAAATTTCTCTGCATCAGCATCATTGTCCTGCAAAATTCTCGCAATTTCATCCAATACATTCTGCCTCGCATATTTAATCTATCCGAATTTCGAGTCAGATCACGGTCACCATTGTCGCGCGCAACAATGGTGGACGCGCCGATCAACAGGAAATTTCGTCTCCGTACATTCGCGGCTCCGTTATTCCCGCTCGATTAATTTAAAAGAAATTGGCCAGTGGCGCTTTCGAACGCATAACAGAGATCGGGAATTACGAAATGAACGGGGAGAGGGTATGCGGGGAGGGGATGGGGGTACATAGAAGTAGGGTGGGGATTCGAGCGAAAAATTACAAATGATAATCACCGAAAATCCGGGATGCCCGCAGCAGTACTGATGCCGGCACCGGTGTGGACGACGACGTGCCGTGACGCTTGCATCCAATCAGCCAGAAGGCCACATTTCAGTCGCAAAGCCTCGACACTGTCGTATCTCTATAAGACAAAAACCCGCCCCCCAAAAAATGCAAAAATTTACACGGATCGGACAATACGACGATTAAAAATCGTCGTGGATGGCGGAATCCCGCCAAACGAGAAATAGTGAACGACGCTTTTCTTACCTCCTCCAAACCCAGCACTCCTTTGTTTTCGTATTGCGAGAGACCGTCCGCGTAACTGCATGACATTTTGCTTGCGCGATCTATCGAAAATTTCCACCCGAAAACCCGTCTACGACGCTAACAATGGCACGATCGTGTTTTTTATTGCGCGAAAACTGGCATTTCGTGAACGATATTACCGGGTTCCCATGTGTCGCATCGACACGTAAACAATTTGTAAGTTAATGACCGCGTGCTGTTATGTTTATACGCTACGAATGACGATAAGTGATAGGAAACTCGAGATCCACCGAGAACGCATTCTGTTTTATAGACTGCACTGCATGCAATGAAATGGCACTTGAACAGAAAGAAGATAATAAACGTGCAGCGCGTGCGCAATACGCACCCCTGGGAGAGGAGGCTATAGCGCTGCAGACGCCTGAGGTTCTCGCGTCCATTCAATTCATGCCGCGAACACTTAGCGCCACCCGCAGACTCTTTCCGCGACTTAACCCTGTTCGGCGGTAACGTTCGAAACGATTGTCATTTTTCGATTGGCTTTGCAACTAAGCGCGTATTCTTTATCTTTTATTTAATTTTGTGCTTCTACCGACCCGTTTTAAGAAGTTAGAAGAGATATTTTTTGTATTTACTTCTTGGCTTGCTATTCTTGGATTGGAAATATTCATTCAGGAATTTAGATACTTTCAACAATTTTTGTTCTCATTTAGTTAAGTGTTTAGTTTAGTTTAGTTAAGGGTAGACGTGTCACAGTCGAGGTATAAGAATAGACAAATCATCCAACGTACTTTTTCGCTTAGCATTTTTGGGACCCCAGGTCCAATACCATTTCCGTGTCACTCACAACGTTACCAACAGATTATAGGAAACTATGCGAAAATGAATAATTTTAAAGAATTCTTTTGTTCTTTACCGCAATTCTTTGCTGTGTAATTAATTGTTATTTTTTATTTTAATTTTTTATTTTATATTCAGTTTATTTGGTAAATCTTATACAACTTTTAATATTACTTTTACTATAAGTTCTACTGAATATGCTTGATATAAAATGAAAGATATAATAAATATTTTACATATGCACAAGTTTCATAAGTATTAGTTTAGAACTGATACAAAATTTAGTTGTACGATATATTGTAAATAGATATAAAAGAATAGTTCATAAGTATCTGCTTGTAAATTTAAGTACAACATTTTTGTAACTTGTAACTTCATTAATTATTTTAAATAAATGGCCAATGAGAAGAATTCCACTGCGCTTTTTACTTTCATACCTTACCAATCCTTAAAAGAACCTAATTCCGATTCCTTATACAAGAAGTACCGTGGACGAACATTAAATGCAAAGTCCTAAAGCGAGAAACTTGTCAAAATGACCCTATACATTATTAAATTAAGCACTAAGAAATTCCTAAAAAACGGCCTCATTTCTTAGAATGGTTAAGGTTCGAATACCTCCTCGCATATCATAATCTCCTGATACAAATCGACGATTTTTAGCGACATATTTTTGCCAGAAACTCAGAAATTTTGCGCTCCGAAATTCCTGGAACGTGACGTCATTTCCAAGAACTGCCGAAGTCGGATACCTCCTCGCATATCATATTCTCCTGATACAAATCGACGATTTTCAACCAGATATTTTGCCAGAAACTCAGAAATTTTGCGCTCGGAAATTCCTGGAACGTGACGTCATTTCCAAGAACTGCCGAAGTCGGATACCTCCTCGCATATCATATTCTCCTGATACAAATCCACGATTTTCAACCAGATATTTTTGCCAGAAACTCAGAAATTTTGCGCTCCGAAATTCCTGGAACGTGACGTCATTTCCAAGAACTGCCGAAGTCGGATACCTCCTCGCATATCATATTCTCCTGATACAAATCCACGATTTTCAACCAGATATTTTGCCAGAAACTCAGAAATTTTGCGCTCGGAAATTCCTGGAACGTGACGTCATTTCCAAGAACTGCCGAAGTCGGATACCTCCTCGCATATCATATTCTCCTGATACAAATCCACGATTTTCAACCAAATATTTTTGCCAGAAACTCAGAAATTTTGCGCTCCGAAATTCCTGGAACGTGACGTCATTTCCAAGAACTGCCGAAGTCGGATACCTCCTCGCATATCATATTCTCCTGATACAAATCCACGATTTTCAACCAAATATTTTTGCCAGAAACTCAGAAATTTTGCGCTCCGAAATTCCTGGAACGTGACGTCATTTCCAAGAACTGCCGAAGTCGGATACCTCCTCGCATATCATATTCTCCTGATACAAATCGACGATTTTTAGCGAGATATTTTTGCCAGAAACTCAGAAATTTTGCAAGAAGTGAAGACTAGAATTTCCTGCTGCCAAATTTAATAACGTATAGGACCATTTTGACAAGTTTCTCGCTTTAGAACTTTCTATTTAATGTTCGTCCACGGTACTTCTTGTATAAGGAATCGGAAATAGGTTCTGTTAAGGATTGGTAAGGTATGAAAGTAAAAAGAGCAGTGGAATTCTTTTCATTGAAAATTTATTTAAACTAATTAATGACGATACAAGTTACAAAAATGTTGTACTTCAAATTTAAAAGTAGATACTTATGAACTATTCTTTTATATCTATTACAATACATCGTACAATTAAATCTTGTATCAATTCTGAAATCTAATATAAAAGATACTATAAACATAAATAATCTAATACTTCAAAACTATTCTTTGAAGTTAATTTACAATATATCTTACAGATATACCTTGTACTAAAATTCATGTACTTTATATGGTAAAGTTTATTTTAAATTACAACAATTGTGTAACGTTATTGTGTAATTATTGTGTAATTATATCTTTCATAATATATTTAGCACATTCAGTAGTAAACTTGTAGTAGAGGTAATATTAAAACTTTTACAAGTTCTACCGAATAAACTGAATATAAAATAAAATATATAATACATATATGTAACAATTAATTACACAATTGTTCTAAATTAATCTTAAGCGCTAAGAGTTACAAACTATTGTTATAAGCCAAAGTATTATAATTAAAGTATCTTCTTCTTTAGAAGTACTTTCTTCTTTCTTGCTTTCATGCAAGTGTCTTTTTGCTTTCTTGCTTCAGTGGCGATCAATGATCCTCACTCTCTCCCAGGAAACCTGTGCACACAAAAAATATATTAGTAAGTATGTAACAGAAGAGAGCAAGATTGTTAAGGGCTCTTTAGAGAAGAAAGATAGAAGTGAGGGCCAAACTAGAAGCATAGGAGGAAGAGGGGATTATTTGAAAAGGAATGAAATGAGTCTCGTAAGAGAGAGAGTTTGATGAAAGCGAAAGGACAGGAATTAAGCAGAGCCTTGAAAGAAAAATAAAAGATGCAAGATATTATGAAAGGTTTAAATATATTTAAACGGGAACAGTACAACAGTACCAAGATAAAGAAGGAACAAAAAAGAGTCAGCAATTAATAGCGCAAAAACCACTTTGGAAATTGAAATCAAATAGAAACGAAAGGCAAAGATGTATAATAGGCGTGCAATAAAGAGACCAGAAATAGTGTGTATTGAAGATAGTATTGTAACAATAGGTTATATGTACACCAAGCCATTTCATTGCTGTTAGGCCAAAATAAAGAATAATACTATTAACCTGGGACATCGCGGCATACAAGTAGCAATAGCCTGCATGAACAAGTGGAATTACATAGTGTAAATGGAGGAACAGAAGAAGGTACATCGAGTAGCAGGGTATTGTGGATTTCTAAGTGAAGCAGCGTAGTGTAGAACACTGTCAAACAGCATAGAACAATGTACAACAGCACAGAAGAATGTAGAACAGCGTAGAACATTATAGGCTTGTGTAGAATAAATTAAGATTTATACGTTTATTTCAGAGTTGTATCTGTTGCTATATCAAATACAAATATTTGATATTACACTTACATCAGACTTCACTGCATAAACCTTCCAATCCCACAAAATCCATTTGTTATAATAATAAGTTACTCTTTTTTCTTCCTTCTTTTTCTGCACAATGAGAATTGACGGTCAGTGCTCCTTATCCTTAGCCTATGCCATCTGCGCACACAAAAAATATATTAGAAAGTATTGAACCAGGAGAGAGGAAAATTTTTAGACGATATTTAGTGAAAAAAGAAAGAAAGGAGGGCCAAACAAATAATATAAACACTGAAATTGACAATGTTACTACACATATTAACTTTAATGTAGATTGTAACATCGTCATTGCTAAAACTTTATTAATACGTAAACTATAGTACGAAACAAATATGATGATCCAGCATTATTAACTTAATTTTATCAATGAAGAAATAAATAACCAAAATCCATAAAGTTCATCATTCCAATATTTATAAACAAGTGCTTGAATTGCCATACCACTAGTATCCCTATCTTATCTACACCAAAGTGAGCTTTCGTATCGCCATCTATGCAAATGTGCATGAAACAACACAAGCTCCTGCCATAAGTACACTTGAGGTAACTAACGCGGTGACTAGTGTCAAGGAGTTCCGTATAGATGGCTATACAATTGAGTATCGCCTGTTTGTAAGGCACTAGAGCCCGAGTACATACCATTACCATGTCACACCAAAAGTCCCCAAAAAAATCTAAAAAAATTATTACCTTGCTCCTGGTGGCAGTGCTTTAACAAATGAAATGTCAAATCAAAGGGAAACGAATAACCTACACGATGAAAATACCTCGTTGTTGTAACTATATGCATTTGGCCGTAATAACAATTTCAATTGTTCATCGTTTATAAATATAATTTATACTCCAATTCGGAGTAGGTCCAAGGATTGGTGGCGATGTCTCGGCGAACATTAATTGAGGAAAAGAACAAACATTAAGCGGCCATTATTGTCGATTGCATTCTAAGTGCAATGCGCAGTCATTCGCTCGAATTATTTTCCACATAATTATCAAACGTCTCTTAAACGTTTAATAATTATACAGTAAATAATTGATTGCCCAGGTCTCACCCCGTGGAGGTTACTGCGCCTGGAGACCCACCCTAGCCACGGCCCTTCCACCCTCCAATTGCGGGAAAAGTAATTTTAGTATCATTTTTGAGAAAGAAAACTCTCCTATTATCGTCACTTTGTAGAACGTTCATTATCTGATCGTAGCACAAATACGACAATAACAGGAGTACTTAGAAGAATCGCGACCGCGAGCTAAATTGAATAACAGTAGGAAACCTGAAAGAAAATCTGCAAAAAAGGATGCAATTTCCTGAAATAAAACTTTCTAAAAAATATATCCTGAGATCTTAAAAACTAGACAACGAAATATTAGTGCAGTGGTGAACACTGCTGTCTTAAAGACTGTGCTTAAACACAGGTTAAAAATAAATCATCCCTTATTAAATACTAGATTAGATTAAAATGCGCCCTGCCTGTCTAAAGATCTAACTTAAAACTAGTATGACCCTACCTAGATAACGGAATATTATTGCAGTGGTGAACACTGCTGTCTTAAAAACCACAGAAAGAAAATTATTGCAGCGGTGAACACTGCTGTCTTAAAAACTAGACAACGAAAATTATTGCAGTGGTGAACACTGTTGTCTTAAAAACCACAGAAAGAAAATTATTGCAGCGGTGAACACTGCTGTCTTAAAAACTAGACAACGAAAATTATTGCAGTGGTGAACACTGTTGTCTTAAAAACCAAGCCACAGCTTAAAAATAAATCCCCCCTTCTTAAATACTAGATTAGATTCAAATGGGCCCTGCCTGACTAAAGATCTAACTTAAGACTAGTATGACCCTACCTAGTATAACATCTAAGAGTTCAATTAAAAGAACAATTTCAATAATATCCTACCTACATAGGACTGTAATAGATAGTTTACCATACTCATGTAAGTATATGTATGCATATACTTAATTCCTCTTCAATTAGTCCATATTAATAGCGTGGTCCACGGTTTCCTAGAACAGACTGAAACACCTGCCAACCAGTTTTGGCTGTATAAATCCTGCCTAATTAAAGATCTAGCATTGTGTGTTCAAATGAACCCTACCTACATAAGGAGCTAAGAGTATTGCTCGATTTATAAATGGGCCTGCCTAATTATTTGTCTAACACCTGTAATTATTTAAAAGGGCAGGGGCAGGGGTTGGGTTTGGGTTTGGGTTTGGGTATGGGTATGGGGCAGGGTCAGGGGCAGGGGCAGGGCAGGGGCAGGGGCAGGGGCAGGTTGAGAGTGTGGTCATATTATACAAATTTTAAACAATCCTCTTCTTTAGATGATTCTTTTCAATGCTTCTGAAACAAAGACAAACTGGAAGTAATTAGTAAAGCGTTATATAAATCTTAAACTCACAAATGGGATCGACGAGGCTGGCTCCTTAATTTGATAGTTTCCAGTCGTGCCTCTGATACCCGGAATCTGTAACAATCTCGTACATTGGATTAGTAACGTCCAGAGGCTGGACACTCAAGTCACGAAATGAATCAAGGAGGGATGAAATTGATGAGGAGGCAAGTAACGAAAGGGGCAGGGGCAGGGGCAGGGGCGGGGGCAGGGGCAGGGTGAAAATGTGGTCATATCACACACATTTTAAGCAATCCTCTTTAGCTGATTCTTTTCAATGGTTCTGAAACATTGACAAACAGGAAGTAATTAGTAAAGAATTATGAAAATCTAAAACTCACAAATGGGATCGACGAGGCTGGCTCCTTAATTTGATAGTTTCCAGTCGTGCCTCTGATGCCGTGAATTTGTAACAATCTCGTACATTGGATTAGTAACGTCCAGAGGCTGGGCACTCAAGTCACGGAATGAATCAAGGAGGGATGAAATTTATGAGGATGCAAGTAACGAAACGGACAATGGCAGGGTGAGGATGTGGTCATATCACACATATTTTAAGCACTCCTCTTCTTTAGCTGATTCTATTCAATGGTTCTGAAACAGACAAACTGGAACAAACTGGCACAAGAATTGCCAAAGAATTGACCAGTCATGAAGTGCCACCTGGGTGGCTCAGTAACAGGCTTCCAATTGGAAGCAGTTGGGGACTGGTATTCGCAACTCTAATTAAAAACGCGATCTTTAATCAACGCAACGCTAACTGGAACTCGCGATGCAATCATTTCGCAACACTATTTATTAAGACCGATAGAAAGCAAACATTAAATTATTTGCAATATCAAAAAACAAGCAAATTGAAGATATCCTGAAAAGTTAGCTGAAGGCTCAAAACGCGAAAATAATTTCCGCGACACTAGAAACTTTCTCATACGTAAAATATATAATAAAATACTACAATTCAACTAACAATAAGAACGGATAAATTGCAAGAACAATCGCGACATCGTTGCAACGCTAAATCAATCGCGATTTTCATTTGCTCGCAACACTAATTAAAAACCGCGTGGCATTTAAAGCAACTCTAAAGCAACGCGTTATTTTTGGGAGGGCTGTATCGTTGGGCCGGAATGTGCGTGGGCCAAGTACAAATAAAATGTCTACAAATGAAAATGCAAGCACTGTGACAAAGTAGTAACACAGAATGATTCCCCATTCTTAAAAAGAATGGAGAACCATTAGTAGTTGCCCTCTTGAGCGACAGTTTGTCGGGCCTCTTCGGCATATAGCCTCTTCTTTTCGTTGAACCCGAGGGCCAGCTGAAACTTAAACTAGGCTCGAGGCTCTACTCGGAAATCAAGATAAAAAAACTTATAAAGGTGAAATAAAGAGTTTAAATCGCGGAGCTAAATGGAACGCACGCGGCCGAATCACGACCAAATAAAATCGTAAAAATTGTGATTGCGGAAAATTGCAAAGATTACGATTAAAATTGTAATCGTTCTTCGTTCACGCGTGCAGCCTCGAGCATAATGTAAGACGTTTCGTTTCGGAACCTAAATCGCGATCACGACCGCGAGGGATTCGAAAAATCGATAGGCAAAGCCAGAGGCGAACGCATTTTCGATCGCGCCACAGCTTCACCGTCGACTTTTCAAATCAGATTTCCTGAAACAGGTTGAACACGCGAAATAGTGCAAACCCGATCAGAGACTGTGTCAACCTGCCCGGCCCTACCTACTTATGTCTATCAATCACACCAGAAGGTATACTACCTATCCTGCCTAGACCTATATTTAAAAAATGGCAAACAGGCACACCAACACACGACACTCCACGGTTCTCAGTCAAACACTTGGGCGCAAAAGCCTACACTAGGGAGGCGTCCCGGGACACCCCCGACACCCAAGTGCTGTCACACAACTTGCACACTCTAAGGTACGTACCATTTTTCTGAAATCGACTGACAGTGGCTGGGATCTTTGCGTTCGCGTGTAAAAAACCACGCCGCGGTTGATATTTAATAGAATAATTAAATAGGACTGATACAAGGGGTACTTGATAGCAATTGATAGGTATATTCGATTCTCTTTGGCATTTGGCCCCTGTCATCTTAAATGACAGAAAAGTCGTGCCTCAATATAGTAGGGATTACTAATGCAATTAATAGTACAAATGATGTCTCTGTTTTAAATTAACGGACATCTTATCTTGGTCATAATAGCTACATTTTAGCACGGAACGACGCAAATCCACAGCCTAACCACACACACAATGCGGATATTACGTCGTGCACGATACACCAAACGCACTGTCAGTCGCCAACAATAAATCATTCAATAGCTTATGAACTAAAGAAATATCGTCGTGCACTACCACCGTTTTCCCACCCAAGTAGCACCGGGGCACGTGAGTGGGATCCGGGCAGTGAACACGGAAAGGGTTAAACCTGGAAATCCTCGTCTAAAAAGATGATAAAGACATACTGATTTTCTACCGGACTAAATATATGTATATTTCTATATGTATCAGATCAATATATGATTCTATTTTATTTAAGAGAAAATTCAATGACTCTACTTCATTAGAAAAATTAAGAAATGACTCTACCTCATTAGAAAAATTAAGAAATGACTCTACTTCATTAGAAAAATTATGCAATGACTCTACTTTAATAGAAAAATTAATCAATGACTCTACTTTGATAAGCTTTGAATTAAATTGAAACATCCTCGGGCGTTCCCGTCATCAAAGCATTGTTTCTAAAACGCAAGATTGAATTTAAAGTCGATTGCCTTGATATCGAGATCTACCGTTCGCGAATTGTCTTCTTGTACATTCAGGTTTAATTAATATCTTGTACGGAAGGAGTGAATTTATTGATATCTTTACACGCTAAAGACTAATATGGATATCGAATAATAAAATTATTCGATAGTTCCAACAAATTGGCAAGGTATATAAGTACCTTTACCTTATATTTAATCAAAGTAGAAAAAAGAAATACTACGTTCTTACTAAAAGCAAACATTATGCATTTTATTATAACTGTGCACTAATTGCAATTGCCAAATAAACGAAGTCGAAGGGTATTCGACTTCTCCACTACAAACTAATGCACGTACGATACTGGACGTTACTTTATATTCATTTAATAATCAATAACTATTTAAATATACGTTTAATACGTATTCAATTAAAGACTCTATTATAAAAAGATGCATAGTGATATATTTTATACTAAATTTCTCTCTTAAAATTCTCAAACTAATTTGAAACGCGTTGTACAAGAAGACCTATCCTCATATAATATAAAACAGTATACAAGTTACTACTCATGAGTATATTTTCATATACCCATGGTCACAGTGCTTGCAAGAAGAATCTACGTAATTACAACCAATCACTCGTGTCGGTTCGGACCCTTCGTCCTGCGACATGATTGAGTGACCAGAGGAACTTTAAAACTGCCACTCACCGGTTGCAGTCTCACCAGGGGCGCGGTCAAGCTCGTCGCCGTCGTAGCCTTGGAAGCTGCTGAAACAATCAAGAAGGGTGGACAACATTAAAATCTTTGTATTTTCAGTACTATTCGAATGTGTTAATTATCAAAAGTTATTGCAATAAAAGATTAAAGAAATAAAGAGATACTTACTCGTCAGGTTGATTGATGAAAGCCCGAACTCGCCGAACAGGACACTGACTCTAATGAACACTTCCGATTGGCAAACAAAGTGATTCTAATCTCGCGAGAGTATTATTTCGAAGCAAACACTGACTCTAATTTCGCGGCTCTTTACTGTCATTTACGTTTAATTATTATTAAGAGCGGTTGCGCTCAAAAAATAATAAAAAGAACTTCGACGGAGCAAGCCCTGACTCTACCGACCGAATTGGGCGCGTTCATCAAAATTTTGAAACAAGTCACGGAATGAATCAAGGAGGGGTGTAATTGATGAGGAGGCAAGTAACAAAAGTGACTGCTACCGAGCAGCCCGCGAACTCTCAACCCAGAGCCTGGACACAGTTAATAGTGAACGTAGTTCACCCTGTGCTCACCACAGCGACTAACAGTAGCCTCGATATTTAGTCAAGCCTCGATACCAAGTCGCAACCTCATTGAGCTGCAGATGTGCAAGACCGCGACCATGGTTCCAGACTTATGACCCATAGCCCTAACCGTTAGTGGCGTAGACATAACAGCGAACGTATCCTTCGTCCGGTCCCACAATCGCGGCCCCACACACCGTAACTCGCTGACACTGAGACCCGTACCATGCTAAATGCGCCCATCCAGCACTACTCTGAGCGGAGAGCAGAAAACGGAATGCATCAAAAAAATGAATTGAGTGTGGAGGGAGTGCGCAGCCAATTCGCTCGATTTATTTTCCACATAATTATCAAACGTCTCTTAAACGTTTAATAATTATACAGTAAATTATTGATTGCCCAGGTCTCACCCCGTGGAGGTTACTTCGCGTCTCTTTACTGTCATTTATGTTTAATTATTATTAAGAGCGGTTGCGCTCTAAAAACAATAAAAAGAACTTTGACGGAGCAAGCACTGACTCTACCGACCGCATTGCGCGCGGCCAACAATATCGTTATGATGATCGAGCCCAAGGCACCTTCTGAAACATTCAAAAGAGCGGACAACGTTGAAATCCTTGCATTTTCAATACTTTTCGAACGGGAAAATTATCAAAGACTATTGCAAAACAAGATTGAAGAGATACTTACTCTTCGAGTTGATGGATGAAAGCCTGAACTCGCCGAACTGCATAGGTGCTGACTCTAATACCGGAATACGCATTGAGAAAAAATAATACAAAAATAAAAGACTACTATCGCGCGCGTTTATTAATTGTGATCGACGAACAAAGTGACTCTAATTACGCGAGAGAAATATTTCGAAGCAAACACTGTCTCTACTATCGCGTATCTTTACTAGTATGTATATTGAATTATAATTAGTAAGAGCGGTTGCGCTCAAAAAATAATAAAAAGAACTTTGACGGGGCAAGCCCTGACTCTATCGACCGAATTGCGCGCGGTCATATAAATTTTGAAACAAGTCACGGAATGAATCAAGGAGGCAAGGAACGAAAGTGACTGCTACCGAACAGCCCGCGAACTCTCAACCCAGAGCCTGGACACAGTTAATAGTGAACGTAGTTCACCCTGTGCTCACCACAGCGACTAACAGTAGCCTCGATATTTAGTCAAGCCTCGATACCAAGTCGCAACCTCATTGAGCTGCAGATGTGCAAGACCGCGACCATGGTTCCAGACTTATGACCCATAGCCCTAACCGTTAGTGGCGTAGACATAACAGCGAACGTATCCTTCGTCCGGTCCCACAATCGCGGCCCCACACACCGTAACTCGCTGACACTGAGACCCGTACCATGCTAAATGCGCCCATCCAGCACTACTCTGAGCGGAGAGCAGAAAACGGAATGCATCAAAAAAATGAATTGAGTGGGGGGGGAGTGCGCAGCCAATTCGCTCGATTTATTTTCCACATAATTATCAAACGTCTCTTAAACGTTTAATAATTATACAGTAAATAATTGATTGCCCAGGTCTCACCCCGTGGAGGTTACTTCGCGTCTCTTTACTGTCATTTATGTATAATTATTATTAGGAGCGGTTGCGCTCTAAAAACAATAAAAAGAACTTTGACGGAGCAAGCACTGACTCTACCGACCGCATTGCGCGCGGCCAACAATATCGTTATGATGATCGAGCCCAAGGCAGCTTCTGAAACATTCAAAGGAGCAGACAACATTGAAATCCTTGCATTTTCACTACTTTTCGAACAGGAAAATTATCAAAGACCATTGCAAAATAAGATTAAAGAAATACAGAGATACTTACTCTTCGAGTTGGTGAATGAAAGCACGAACTCGCCGAACTGCATAGGTGCTGACTCTAATACCGGAATACGCATTGAGAAAAAATAATACAAAAATAAAAGACTACTATCGCGCGCGTTTATTAATTGTGATCGACGAACAAAGTGACTCTAATTACGCGAGAGAAATATTTCGAAGCAAACACTGTCTCTACTATCGCGTATCTTTACTAGTATGTATATTGAATTATAATTAGTAAGAGCGGTTGCGCTCAAAAAATAATAAAAAGAACTTTGACGGGGCAAGCCCTGACTCTATCGACCGAATTGCGCGCGGTCATATAAATTTTGAAACAAGTCACGGAATGAATCAAGGAGGCAAGGAACGAAAGTGACTGCTACCGAACAGCCCGCGAACTCTCAACCCAGAGCCTGGACACAGTTAATAGTGAACGTAGTTCACCCTGTGCTCACCACAGCGACTAACAGTAGCCTCGATATTTAGTCAAGCCTCGATACCAAGTCGCAACCTCATTGAGCTGCAGATGTGCAAGACCGCGACCATGGTTCCAGACTTATGACCCATAGCCCTAACCGTTAGTGGCGTAGACATAACAGCGAACGTATCCTTCGTCTGGTCCCACAATCGCGGCCCCACACATCGTAACTCGCTGACACTGAGACCCGTACCATGCTAAATGCGCCCATCCAGCACTACTCTGAGCGGAGAGCAGAAAACGGAATGCATCAAAAAAATGAATTGAGTGGGGGGGGAGTGCGCAGCCAATTCGCTCGATTTATTTTCCACATAATTATCAAACGTCTCTTAAACGTTTAATAATTATACAGTAAATAATTGATTGCCCAGGTCTCACCCCGTGGAGGTTACTTCGCGTCTCTTTACTGTCATTTATGTATAATTATTATTAGGAGCGGTTGCGCTCTAAAAACAATAAAAAGAACTTTGACGGAGCAAGCACTGACTCTACCGACCGCATTGCGCGCGGCCAACAATATCGTTATGATGATCGAGCCCAAGGCAGCTTCTGAAACATTCAAAGGAGCAGACAACATTGAAATCCTTGCATTTTCACTACTTTTCGAACAGGAAAATTATCAAAGACCATTGCAAAATAAGATTAAAGAAATACAGAGATACTTACTCTTCGAGTTGGTGAATGAAAGCACGAACTCGCCGAACTGCATAGGTGCTGACTCTAATACCGGAATACGCATTGAGAAAAAATAATACAAAAATAAAAGACTACTATCGCGCGCGTTTATTAATTGTGATCGACGAACAAAGTGACTCTAATTACGCGAGAGAAATATTTCGAAGCAAACACTGTCTCTACTATCGCGTATCTTTACTAGTATGTATATTGAATTATAATTAGTAAGAGCGGTTGCGCTCAAAAAATAATAAAAAGAACTTTGACGGGGCAAGCCCTGACTCTATCGACCGAATTGCGCGCGGTCATATAAATTTTGAAACAAGTCACGGAATGAATCAAGGAGGCAAGGAACGAAAGTGACTGCTACCGAACAGCCCGCGAACTCTCAACCCAGAGCCTGGACACAGTTAATAGTGAACGTAGTTCACCCTGTGCTCACCACAGCGACTAACAGTAGCCTCGATATTTAGTCAAGCCTCGATACCAAGTCGCAACCTCATTGAGCTGCAGATGTGCAAGACCGCGACCATGGTTCCAGACTTATGACCCATAGCCCTAACCGTTAGTGGCGTAGACATAACAGCGAACGTATCCTTCGTCTGGTCCCACAATCGCGGCCCCACACATCGTAACTCGCTGACACTGAGACCCGTACCATGCTAAATGCGCCCATCCAGCACTACTCTGAGCGGAGAGCAGAAAACGGAATGCATCAAAAAAATGAATTGAGTGGGGGGGGAGTGCGCAGCCAATTCGCTCGATTTATTTTCCACATAATTATCAAACGTCTCTTAAACGTTTAATAATTATACAGTAAATAATTGATTGCCCAGGTCTCACCCCGTGGAGGTTACTTCGCGTCTCTTTACTGTCATTTATGTATAATTATTATTAGGAGCGGTTGCGCTCTAAAAACAATAAAAAGAACTTTGACGGAGCAAGCACTGACTCTACCGACCGCATTGCGCGCGGCCAACAATATCGTTATGATGATCGAGCCCAAGGCAGCTTCTGAAACATTCAAAGGAGCAGACAACATTGAAATCCTTGCATTTTCACTACTTTTCGAACAGGAAAATTATCAAAGACCATTGCAAAATAAGATTAAAGAAATACAGAGATACTTACTCTTCGAGTTGGTGAATGAAAGCACGAACTCGCCGAACTGCATAGGTGCTGACTCTAATACCGGAATACGCATTGAGAAAAAATAATACAAAAATAAAAGACTACTATCGCGCGCGTTTATTAATTGTGATCGACGAACAAAGTGACTCTAATTACGCGAGAGAAATATTTCGAAGCAAACACTGTCTCTACTATCGCGTATCTTTACTAGTATGTATATTGAATTATAATTAGTAAGAGCGGTTGCGCTCAAAAAATAATAAAAAGAACTTTGACGGGGCAAGCCCTGACTCTATCGACCGAATTGCGCGCGGTCATATAAATTTTGAAACAAGTCACGGAATGAATCAAGGAGGCAAGGAACGAAAGTGACTGCTACCGAACAGCCCGCGAACTCTCAACCCAGAGCCTGGACACAGTTAATAGTGAACGTAGTTCACCCTGTGCTCACCACAGCGACTAACAGTAGCCTCGATATTTAGTCAAGCCTCGATACCAAGTCGCAACCTCATTGAGCTGCAGATGTGCAAGACCGCGACCATGGTTCCAGACTTATGACCCATAGCCCTAACCGTTAGTGGCGTAGACATAACAGCGAACGTATCCTTCGTCTGGTCCCACAATCGCGGCCCCACACATCGTAACTCGCTGACACTGAGACCCGTACCATGCTAAATGCGCCCATCCAGCACTACTCTGAGCGGAGAGCAGAAAACGGAATGCATCAAAAAAATGAATTGAGTGTGGAGGGAGTGCGCAGCCAATTCGCTCGATTTATTTTCCACATAATTATCAAACGTCTCTTAAACGTTTAATAATTATACAGTAAATAATTGATTGCCCAGGTCTCACCCCGTGGAGGTTACTTCGCGTCTCTTTACTGTCATTTATGTATAATTATTATTAGGAGCGGTTGCGCTCTAAAAACAATAAAAAGAACTTTGACGGAGCAAGCACTGACTCTACCGACCGCATTGCGCGCGGTCATCAAAATTCTGAAACAAGTCACGGAATGAATCAAGGAGGGGTGTAATTGATGAGGAGGCAAGTAAGTAACGAAAGTGACTGCTACCGAGCAGCCCGCGAACTCTCAACCCAGAGCCTGGACACAGTTAATAGTGAACGTAGTTCACCCTGTGCTCACCACAGCGACTAACAGTAGCCTCGATATTTAGTCAAGCCTCGATACCAAGTCGCAACCTCATTGGGCTGCAGATGTGCAAGACCGCGACCATGGTTCCAGACTTATGACCCATAGCCCTAACCGTTAGTGGCGTAGACATAACAGCGAACGTATCCTTCGTCCGGTCCCACAATCGCGGCCCCACACATCGTAACCCGCTGACACTGAGACCCGTACCATGCTAAATGCGCCCATCCAGCACTACTCTGAGCGGAGAGCAGAAAAGGGAGTGTGAAGCAAAAAACGGAATGAAGAGAAAAGGGAAGGGGAGGGGAAAGTGCGCAGCCAATTCGCTCGAATTATTTTCCACATAATTATCAAACGTCTCTTAAACGTTTAACAATTATACAGTAAATAATTGATTGCCCAGGTCTCACCCCGTGGAGGTTACTGCGCCTGGAGACCCACCCTAGCCACGGCCCTTCCACCCTCCAATTACGCAAAAACTGATTCTACTATCATTTGTAAGGAAGACAAATCTTCTATTATCGTCAATTTGTAGAACGCTCATTAATTGATCGTAATACAAATACGACAACAACAGGAGTACTCAGACGAATCGCGACCGCGAGCTAAATTGAATATCCGAGGGAAACCTGAAAGAAAATCTGCAAAAAGATCTAAAATATATATCCTAAGATCTTAAAAACTAGACAACGAAATATTATTGCAGTGGTGAACACTGCTGTCTTAAAAACTAGACAGCGAAATATTATTGCAGTGGTGAACACTGTTGTCTTAAAGACTATGACACAGCTTAAAAATAAATCCTCCCTGATTAAATACTAGATTAGATTCAAATGCGCCCTACCTGACTAAAGATCTAGCTTAAAACTAGTACGATCCTGCCTAGTATAACATCTAAGAGTTCAATGGAAAGAACAATTTCCATAATTCCCTACCTACATAGGACTGTAATAGATACTTTCCCATACTCATATAGGTTTAAGTATGCGCATGTAGGTATAAGTATAAGTAATGGAGGAATTAATTTCGTGATCCATGGTGTTCTAGTACAGACTGAATCAATTTTTTGTTTCATAAACCCTGCCTAAGTAAAAGTCTAATAAATTCAATTCGTGTACAACCTGCCTGTATAAAGATCTAAGATTGCGTGTTCAAACAAATCCTACCTACATAAAGAGCTAAAAGTATTTTTCAATTTATAATTGGGCCTGCCTAATTATTTGTATAACACCCGTAATTAGTTAAAAGGGATAGCGGCATGGGCATGGGCAGGGGCAAGGGTAGGGGCAGGGCAAGGGTCAAGAGGTGGGGCTGGGGCTGGGGCTGGGGCTGTAGCAGGGGCAGGGGCAGGGGCAGGGACAGGGCGAGAGTGTGGTTATATTATACATATTTTAAGCAATCCTCTTCTTTAGATGATTCTTTTCAATGCTTCTGAAACAAAGACAAACTGGAAGTAATTAGTAAAGCATTATATAAATCGTAAACTCACAAATGGGATCGACGAGGCTGATTCTTTAATTTTTAAGTTGTCAGTTGTGTCCATTATGATACTTCTGTATATATTCCACTTTTAAGTAAGTCTGTACTTCCATTTGTTTAATGTATCATATTTGGGTTCATCTGTAAATCTGGAACAATCTCATGCATTGGATTAGTGACATCCCCAAGTCCCACCATTTTATATTGAATTGAATTGACTTGAATTATATCACAATTGATATGAAAAATGCAGCTGTTTTTTAATAACAATAGGTAATTGGATTTCGGGCAAGCTGATATATTCTTTTCTACTTTCCAGATTAAACTGAATGGTAGTATCAATTTCATTAAAAACTCCAAATTCAAGTAGTCACATTTCGCTACAATTGATTATATTTTGCTTCTACAAAGAAGCGACAAACGATTATTCGGAAGCAAACAATCAAACTTCCACTATCACCATGCCGAGGTCCAAGTACAGCCAAGAACATTTTTCGCGCAAGGATTTTTGATTAAACATTTAAGGATATAGCGAGTGAATTTCAATTTGTACAAAGCAAGCTCGAAAAGTTATAAAAATTGGCTCTACTTGTAAAAAGGGGTGAAAATAATTTGAAAATGAATGTGCAACGATTAAGAGAAAATATTTTGAAGTTAAACTCCAATAATGAACAGTCACTAGTATCGATTCTAATTGAAATCTACTATCTCGAATTATTTTTGTTTCTTTTTTTTGCTTTTCTTTTCTTTATATTCTTTTCTCTTATTTTCCTTCATTTTTTTCATTTTTTTTTATTTCGTTCACACAGTAATTTACTATTATGTATGCAAAATTTTTAGCAGTATTTCCATCAACAGACATTCCAGGTAGTATAATTATTAAGAAAAAAAAAAAAAAAAAAATAAAGACAAATATAAAACACTGAAAGGAAAAATCACACATATATGTCACCCTCCAGGGTGGCTCAGGAACAGGCTTCCACTTGGAAGCAATTAGGGACTGATATTCGCAACACTAATTAAAAACGCGATCTTTAATCAACGCAACGCTAACTGTAACTCGCGATGCAATCATTTCGCAACACTATTTATTAAGACCGATACAAAGCAAACATTAAATTATTTGCAATATAAAAAAACAAGCAAATTGAAGATATCCTGAAAAGTTAGCTGAAGGCTCAAAACGCGAAAATAAGTTCCGCAACACTAGAAACTTTGACATACGTAAAATATGTTATAAAATACTACAATTCAAGTAACAATAAGAACGGCAAAATTGTACGAACAATCGCGACATCGTTGCGCAACGCTAAATCAATCGCGATTTTCATTTTCTCGCAACTCTAATTATCAACCGCGTGGCATTTAACGCAACTCTAAAGCAACGCGATATTATGGGGGGGGGCTGTATCGTTGGGCCGGAATGTGCGTCGGCCAAGTACAAATAAAAATTCTACGAATGAAAATGCAAGCACAGTGACAAAGTAGTAACAAAGAATGATTCCCCATTCTTAAAAAGAATGGCGAGCCATTAGTAGTTGCCCTCTTGAGCGACAGTTTGTCGGGCCTCTTCGGCATATAGCCCCTTCTTTTCGTTGGACCCAAGGGCCAGCTGAAACTTAAAGTAGGCTCGAGGCTCTAATCGGAAACCAAGGAAAAACTTATAAATGTGAAATAAAGAGTTTAAATCGCGGAGCTAAATGGAACGCACGCGACCGAATCACGATCAAATAAAATCATAAAAATTGTGATTACGGAAAATCGCAAAGATTACGATTAATATTATAATCGTTCTTCGTTCACGCGTGCAGCCTCGAGCATAATGTAAGGCGTTTCGTTTCGGAACCTAAATCGCGATCACGACCGCGAAGGATTCGAAAAATCGATAGGCAAAGCCAGAGGCGAACGCATTTTCGTTCGCGCCACAGCTTCACCGTCGACTTTTCAAATCAGATTTCCTGAAACAGGTTGAACACGCGAAATAGTGCCTACCCGATCAGAGACTGTGTCAACCTGCCCGGCCCTACCTACTTATGTCTATCAATCACACAAGAAGGTATACTACCTATCCTACCTAGACCTATATTTAAAAAATGGCAAACAGGCGCACCAACACACGACACTCCACGGTTCTCAGTCAAACACTTGGGCGCAAAAGCCTACACTAGGGAGGCGTCCCGGGACACCCCCGACACCCAAGTGCTGTCACACAACTTGCACACTCTAAGGTACGTACCATTTGCCTGAAATCGACTGACAGTGGCTGGGATCTTTGCGTTCGCATGGGTAAAAACCATGCCGCGGTTGATATTTAATAGAATAATTAAATAGCACCGATACAATAGGTACTTGGTAGCAGTTGATAAATATATTCGATTATTAGTGCAATTAATAGTGAAAATGATGTCTCTTTTTTAAATTAGTGGGCATCTTAGCTTGGTCATAGTAGCTAAATTTTAGTACGGAACGACGCAAATCCACAGCCTAACCACACACACAATGCGGATAATACGTCGCGCACGATACACCAAACGCACTGTCAGTCGCCAACAATAAATCATTCAATAGCTTATCAACTAAAGAAATATCGTCGTGCTCTACCACCGTTTTCCCACCCAAGTAGCACCGGGGCACGTGAGTGGGATCCGGGCAGTGAACACGGAAAGGGTTAAACCTGGAAATCCTCTTCTAAAAAGATGATAAAGACTTACTCATTTTCTAACGGGCTAAATATATATTTGTATATGTATCAGATCAATGTATGATTCTACTTTATTGAAGAGAAAATGCAATGACTCTACTTTAATAGAAAAATTCAGAAATGACTCTACTTTATTTGAAAAATTATACAATGACTCTACTTTATTAGAAAAATTATGCAATGACTCTACTTTATTAGAAAAATTAATCGATGACTCTACTTTAATGTACTTTAAATTGAATTGAAACATCCTCGGGCGATCCCATCATCAAAGCATTGCTTCTAAAACGCAAGGTTGGTTTCAAAGTTGATTGCTTTGATTTCGAGATCTACCCGTTCGCGTATTGTCTTCTTGTACCCTCAGGTTCAATTAATATTTTGTACGGAAGAAGTGAATTTATTGCTATCTTTATACGCTAAAGCCTAATATGGTTATCGAATAATAAAATTATTCGATAGTTCCAACAAATTGACAAGGTATATAAATATCTTTACTTTATATTCAACCAAAGTAGAAAAAAGAAGAAATTCTACGGTCTTACTAACAGCAATCATTATGCATTTTATTATAACTGTGCAGTAAGTGCAATTGACAAATAAACGAAGTCGAAGGGTATTCGACTTCTCCACTACAAACTAATGCACGTATGATATTGAAAGTTACTTTATATTCATTTAAAAAGTAATACCTATTTAAATATTCGTTTCATACGAATTCAATTAAATACTCTATTATAAAAAGATGCACAGTGATACATTTTATACTAATATTTTTCTTTTAAAATTCTCAAACTAATTTGAAACGCGTTGTACAAGAAGACCTATCCTCATATAATATAAAACAGTATACAAGTTACTACTCATGAGTATATTTTCATATACTCATGGTCACAGTGCTTGCAAGAAGAATCTACGTAATTTCAACCAATCACTCGTGTCGGTTCGGACCTTTCGTCCTGCGACATGATTGAGTGACCAGAGGAACTTTAAAGCATGCCACTCACCGGTTGCAGACTCGCCAGGGGTGCGGACAAGCTCGTCCCCATCGAAGCCATGGAAGCGGCTGAAACATTCAAAAAGGGCAGACAACATTAAAACCTTTATTCTTTCAGTACTTTTAGAATGTGTTAATTATCAAACGGTAATTGCACTACAAGATTAAAAAAATAAAGAGATACTTACTGGTCAGGTTGATGGATGAAAGCCCGAACTCGCCGAACAGGACACTGACTCTAATGAACACTTCTGATTGGCAAACAAAGTGATTCTAATCTCGCGAGAGTACTATTTCGAAGCAAACACTGACTCTAATTTCGCGGCTCTTTACTGTCATTTACGTTTAATTATTATTAAGAGCGGTTGCGCTCAAAAAATAATAAAAAGAACTTCGACGGGGCAAGCCCTGACTCTATCGACCGAATTGCGCGCGGTCATATAAATTTTGAAACAAGTCACGGAATGAATCAAGGAGGCAAGTAACGAAAGTGACTGCTACCGAACAGCCCGCGAACTCTCAACCCAGAGCCTGGACACAGTTAATAGTGAACGTAGTTCACCCTGTGCTCTCCACAGCGACTAACAGTAGCCTCGATATTTAGTCAAGCCTCGATACCAAGTCGCAACCTCATTGAGCTGCAGATGTGCAAGACCGCGACCATGGTTCCCGACTTATGACCCATAGCCCTAACCGTTAGTGGCGTAGACATAACAGCGAACGTATCCTTCGTCTGGTCCCACAATCGCGGCCCCACACATCGTAACTCGCTGACACTGAGACCCGTACCATGCTAAATGCGCCCATCCAGCACTACTCTGAGCGGAGAGCAGAAAACGGAATGCATCAAAAAAATGAATTGAGTGGGGGGGGAGTGCGCAGCCAATTCGCTCGATATATTTTCCACATAATTATCAAACGTCTCTTAAACGTTTAATAATTATACAGTAAATTATTGATTGCCCAGGTCTCACCCCGTGGAGGTTACTTCGCGTCTCTTTACTGTCATTTATGTTTAATTATTATTAAGAGCGGTTGCGCTCTAAAAACAATAAAAAGAACTTTGACGGAGCAAGCACTGACTCTACCGACCGCATTGCGCGCGGCCAACAATATCGTTATGATGATCGAGCCCAAGGCACCTTCTGAAACATTCAAAAGAGCGGACAACGTTGAAATCCTTGCATTTTCAATACTTTTCGAACGGGAAAATTATCAAAGACTATTGCAAAACAAGATTGAAGAGATACTTACTCTTCGAGTTGATGGATGAAAGCCTGAACTCGCCGAACTGCATAGGTGCTGACTCTAATACCGGAATACGTATTAAGAAAAGAGAATAAAAAAATAAAAGACTAGTATCGCGCGCGTTTATTAATTGTGATCGACGAACAAAGTGACTCTAATTTCGCGAGAGCAATATTTCGAAGCAAACACTGACTCTACCTTCGCGTCTCTTTACTATTATTTATATTTAATTGCAATTATCAAGAGCGGTTGCGCTCTAAAAACAATAAAAAGAACTTTCACGAAACAAGCACTGACTCTACCGACCGCATTGCGCGCAGTCATCAAAATTTTCTGAAAGAAATTCTGTACAAGTTAGTAAATGGGGTTAGGGGGTAGAAATTTAAACAATATGTATTTGATTTTATTTGCCTCTTTATTATTTCTGCACCCTGTCGAACGTCTGTTGAGGAAATACTGCTCTCTTTTTTTAATAAAGTACTACCGTATTAATATTCAAATTTAATTACTATTAATTGACCATACAAGATATATTACTATATAGTAATATCGATTTATCAAAAGCGTACTGTGACTGTTCTTTGTCGGAGTTTTAAAGGTAATCATGATGCTAGTAAGTAAACAATATCGCGAACATTTATAAGTTCTCGTAGCTGCTTGCAGAAATGAAGACTCGAAACTATTTATCATGCTTCAAGGGCATGGCAACAAGTACGTTACTACGCGAGCAATCCTGCGTCGAAAATACAATTTGACCGTACTTGGAACTAAGTCACAGAGATAATAAAAGTGTCAACAAGAACACTAATGAAGCTATAATAGAAATCGCGACCGATATGCAGCGAAACATGAACGTATTTCAATTTTTGGTTTAGAATTAATGAAATTTACTGACTCTGGTTTCAATCGCGAATGGTATATTGTAAGTTCTACATTAAATGTTTTCATTATTTAATGAACATGGATATACGAATAGAGAGAAGTAAGTATTAAAATGTATTTGCAATAATGAAAGTGTTCGATAACTTTCAACCGAAATCCAATCGCCAGATAACAAGAGATATACATAAACGATTGTAATGATAATTTAAATGTTACCAGTCCTTCATCATAGGTCATCAGACTGATTGTTATGCGTCGTAGTAATTGTATCTTAATACTCTATTCCCGCAACCTCAATATATAATCTTCTACCAAGCAATCATCCATTGGTCCTGCAACAAAAAGAAAAGCAACGTGATAAACCTGTGTTAAAATCAGAATCGCAATCGGTATGTAAGTGTCATTACAAGCAAAATAAACGCAACCTTAACACCGCATCGAATCCGAATAATCGCGTAATAAAATATAAGAAAGATTCAAACTAATAAATTAAATTAAATTATAACTAATAAATTAATTAACCCGATATTTTAATAAACGACTAGTTATCGCGTATCAAAGAATCGATGGTACCGAATGACCGGTCAAGCGTCCAGTACAAGAGTCTCGATAAAGACTTTAATGTACACCCGCGATCGTTGAACGATTGTTAAATAATGTGTATTAACTAATAGAAGCTAATAGTCAAGCATATGCGGTGGTAAAGTAAACCCCCAGATGTTATTGCATTGTACGGTAAAGTATGTCGCTAACCTTCGACAGGATAGACGACCCTAACACTACGACGCCTGAACCGATACTGACACCGCACGCTCCGCTCAGCGGTCGACCGCACCAAGCGACACGACGGCGCGTCGGTAGCGCTCGGTCGCGCTCGGTCGCGCTCGGTCGGACACGGTGGTATTCGCAATTTCCGAACATCTTCGAAGGTTTCCGACCTCCGACCGCGGTCTACTATATTAGGGTCATACCGACTGGACTTCTGCGGCTTCTGACCAACTTTTAACTGAACCTACGATCAGAGTATTATACCTACTGGACTTTTCCGTTTTCTGGCCAATTTTTAACCTGACCAACGATCCTTGGGTCAGACCTACTAGACTTCTGCGGGTTCTGACTATGTTTTAACTGGACTTACGACTCCACGGTACTGTCTACCGGACTTTTACGTTTCTGACCAACTTTTAGCTGAGCCTACGATCCTTGGGTCAGACCTATTGGACGTCTACGTTTCCTGACCAACTTTTAGCTGAGCCTACGAGTATAGGGTACTGCCTATTGGATTTCTGCAGGTTCTGACGAACTGTTAGCTAGACCTACCACTCTAGGATCGTGTCTGCTGGGCTTCTGCTGATTCTGACCAACTTTTAGCTAGACCAATAAGTAATTCTAGGTAATTCGGCCCATAGCGCCAACTGACCACTATTCGCGATATGAGTACTTTAAGGTCGATATTGCAGTGCATGAAGCAACTTGCATGAAGTGTCCCTGCCTTACCTAAAATCAAAACTACTTACCGGCAAGATATATGAATCAATTGAGCGGCCACCCTAGGCCGTCGTTCTTAAGCTACATGGGCAGAGCGCCAGAGTACGCTTAAAAAGTCTGACGTAACCAAGCGATCTGACTGGCGCGAAAAGACGAATGAAAGTATTAACTTATACCTTACAAATAGTGAACGAATGATGAGCTGTTACCATAAATCGATGCTCAATATATAAAATATGTTATATATAAATTTGCTCTGTTTCTTCAATAATTATTCCTAACAATCATAGTGGTAGTGATTTTTCTAATCCAATAATAATTGATCAGCAAATAGTTAGTTACTAATACAAAGATCTAATAAAAAATAAATGTAATAAATGACAAGTGGGGGATAATAAGTAATCATTGTTAAAGTGTTTTCTTTTTTATACAATGTATTTTAATTTTCACTAATTCGTACGGTTCCTAGTAAATGCTTTCTTGTCGAACCTAATAGGTCGGCTATGATTTTACTTGTAACTCAAACTGCAATTTTATTATCTGCTAGTCGACCCTTTCTGAACATATTATAATTTATGTAATTTATTTCTTTTGGTCAAAAAATTTGTCATTCTTCTTCAGATAGGGTCGACGGACTTATTTTCACACATTGCACGAATCGTCGACATAGAAGAGCCACGATTCAGAATCGGCGAATCCCGTTTGTTAACAAAAATCTGCCGGAACAGCAATAAGGTACGAACATATACTGTCGACCAAAATCTTGTGACTCCCGTCACAGTTGCAAAAAATATTTTAATATTAAATGACTCGTCAACAATTCATTGTTGCGAAATTAATATTACAAACATTAATAGTAATTAGCTTTGTGTCGATATGTTCTATCTAGCTTGCGTTTATAAATTCTTGACTTGAAATTGTAAGTCATAAACTTTTCTGTAATGGCTTCCAATAACAAGTAGACACAAACTTTTGGCCAGCAGTGTATGCACGTTGATGTTTGAATATACATATGCTTTTATACGTGGAAACCGAGGGGTACATCATCGTGTTTAATATTAAATCGAACCGCGATACTCCTTATACTCCAATGTCCTCGCCACTCTTTCTTTGGTACCTCGAAAACCATCTTAAGTAAATTAGTAGCACTGAGAACGATTAATCGTGCAGCGATACTGTCTTACAATACTGTAGAAAATAAACAAACTACCGTACAGCATTTTATCATAAATATCCACGAAATAATAAAAGGAATAGTTCGATACCATTGAAAGAAAATACACATTTGGCACTTGAAATTTTCCACGACATAAAATATTAATAATTAAATAATATATACAGATGTAACAAACATAATAATCGATAACAAACTGAAACAAATAATATATTAAATATCACAGGTGTAAAACAAAATAATAATAAATAAATGAATGAATAAATAAATAAATAAATATCTGCATACATAACAGAAATTATAACAGATAATAACAAATATACGATCAAAGAAAAAGAGGCATTTTTTCTAGAAACCGGTGCTGCACGGCATTCTTCGTTAACATACTTCGAGTCGCAAACCAGAGACAAGAAGTTGTTACGACTGAAAGAATTATTCTCGGGGAAAAGACAATTTTCCATATTCTCGTCGTGGATTACGCGTGGTCACCACTGAAGTAACTACTCTGCATCATGAACAGTTTGTCGATGGGATTGTGAATCGCAGCATGCAAACTCTGCGACAACGAAGGCGCCTCGTGTGACGTTGGACCATGATGGGAATGGTTGCCAGCTTGGTGACCACCTTCTTGGCCACCGCCACCCTCGTTTTCACCTATGTCGAAACCAGCCTCCGTTCCGTCCAACGACAAATCACTGCTGCAGAAACTTTCGCCTGAATGGCCCGGATACGCATCTGAAAAGCAAAGAGTTCTTATGTAGTGGATAATAAACTAATTTTTCAGCTACATACATAATAACAGTTGCATGGTTGTTGCTAAGAGAGAGAATCGTTTAAGAATTGTCTTCAGCCACGTTTTTGCCGGAGATACCCTGTGCTATATTTATATGTACCACCTTTTTTTATAATAATTTTTATGGATATTTCTACGGCTAGAAGAGACTTACCGTCGGGCGAGTACGGGTTATTGGGGTTGAGTGGTTGGGTGGCTGAGGGGAAGCTAGAAGATTCCCCATCGCGCATGTTCATGGCGTTCAAGTAATGACCTGCGAACGAGATCAAACGATTGGTATTGCACCAACGGACATTTGTCCAAGCCCCATTAACCAGTCTTCGCGAAACGTTCGAGTACACGAAAGAAATCCACGAAAAATTTTATTCTGGGCAAGCCAGAGATGTTTCGGTGTCTCAGCGAAAATGAAAAAGATAGCAGAAGAAAGATATGGGCGACAAAATATTTCACAGGCTTATCAAGGATTATAAAACACTCGGGACGTAAAATATCAATTTGCACTTTAGAATTTATTTATCCAATAACATTTGTCCATTCTGTATGCGTCGTTTCATATACGTATAGAATAATGATAGATTGCTGCCTGAATGATAGGAGGAAATAAATATTTCTACTTGGCTGTCGAAGGTAAAATAATCTAATACAAATCGGTACTGTCCAGTGTCCATGTGTATACTCCAAAAATGATTGCACATTATTATCAATATAATGTACGTGCATTAAATATAGAGCAATTTGAGATATTGTACAATTATTTAACAGTTCTTTGTAAAATTATATGGATCTATAGACGGTACTGATTAAAGAGTTATCTTTTTCAAATAAAAATAGTAGCCTTACTGTGATCGCTGTGAGGACTCTCTGCCCGACGTTCTTCCTTTGGTTCCTTATCCGAGCCAGGCTCAGTCTTTGCTTTTCTCTGCAATTTCTTCATCTTTGCACGCTGATTTTGAAACCAAACTTGCACCACGCGCACACTGAGACCTGTGTCTTTCGCCAGGGCTTCTCGAACTTTTCGACAAGGTTTCGGCGACACCTCGAACGACGCTTTAAATTGTCGCCTTTGTGCAGACGTGAGGATCGTTCGTGGTCGTTTGGGACCCCGTCGACCATCCCGTGGCCGATTTTCGTCCAGCAAATCATCGTCTGTGGAACAATTTCGTCTGTCATTTATTTTGCGACAAATTGTAGAGAAATGTATATAATAGTACTGTTTTAACATTGAATGGTGTACTTATTAGATTTAAATTCAATGATATATTATATAATTATGGTATTTTATAAGGAATTTCTGTAATTTAATGTAATCAAAGAAATAAATAACTGAAATATGTGTATCAAATTAAAGTAGAGTTGGAGGAAAAGATTTAACTAGAAACTTAATAACGTACCTATATATATTAAGATAAGGTGTAAATTAAGGAAATAAATAAATCCCTTTGTTCCATTAATGACAAACATTTCAAGAATGAAACAATATTAATTTCAACTCTACTCTGACAGAATATTATTAAACGGATACTTAACGTTGATAGAACAGGCTGTAAAGTATCACGACAGTCCCTCCAGTACCAGAATGTATATTAACAACGTAGCTTAACAAAATCTTGACTAACAAACTGCTCTTCCATCGATTTCACACAAATTAATTCCGCTATCGAATTTATAAATGCATCTACGACAATAAATGTGACATGACAATCTCTCGTTTCGTCTATATAGATTGGCGTTCTATTTTCCTTTCTGCTTATTTTCTTTTCTTTTCTTTTTTTTTGGTTTTGCTTTCGTCCAATTAATGAAAGAATCGTTTCTAATTACGCTTGGTTTAAGTGTAGTTACCTTGAAAACAGAGACAGCCTCGATTCGAAATTCCTGCAGGTTTTTACTTTGGATGTCTTTAGATTGTAGTAGTACAACCTGCGAACAATGCAACAAGGTATGTACAATACGTTCTCGCACGTTTCGTCGATTATTTTGATCGTCTGCCATTTCTTCTCTTTTATTATCATCAATCCGTTTCTTTTCCCTTTATTTCTTTCCTTTTTGGAAACTTTTCATTTTCCTTACTTTAATGGACACTAGTATCGAATGTAAACAGAATGGAAGAGGAGCAACAATTTCTACGTACGAAATTTTTTGAAATATTTCGATCATGGACTAATGACAATTCTTCTTTCTGTCAAAAAAATGTCTAAACAGTCTATACGATTGTTCGAAACAGATCGCCAATCTCGATTGCATCGAGATCGTTTTACAAAACGGAAATCGTGATAGTAGAGCAGTTTGCTGTCAAATATTCCGGTTCAGCAGGAATTCTATCGTTTTACGCCTACAAATTCCGCGTTCATGTCGTTGCGTTATTAAATATCGATTTGTAATTCGTTTAACAATGTTCACAATATAGCATCCAAGCATATTTCCATGTACAACGACAAAAACGGAATTCCATGCAGCATAGAGAGAGAGAGAGATAAAACGAAAAAAAAGTATTAAAGCAAACCAAGATTTTTCGTCTACTAAATTGAACGAAAGAGAAGTGGAATGAAATTGACGTAAGAAACACTAACCTTGAGGACTGTTCAGGTACAACTCGTGCTCGTAGTCTCTTCTGCAGATCGGTTGCCCCTGACGAAGAAAGTACTGTGCACCAGGTGGCAACGGTTGTCCGCACATGCAACACGCGAAACACTCCACGTGAAACACCAAACCGGGCGCCCTGAGCACGAAATCCGAGCAACTGATCTTCTCCATACACCGTCCACACTTCACACCGAAGATCCGCTCGTAATCGTTCCGACAGTAGAGCTTCAAGTCGCGGATGAAACATGAATGAGTTAAGGGGGCTGCACACGCGGCACAGGAGAGGCATTCCTCGTGGTAATTCCGTCCGGCTACCTGCATCACGTATTTGTCGGCTATGGTGCGACCGCAACCGGCACATATCGTCTCCAGGAGGCCAGACTCCGTCTTCACTGAAACCGACGGCTCTGTAATCAGTAATGGTCATTGTTTGGACGCATACGATGTTTCCATCGACGATTGTTCAATGCTTTCTAACGTTTTCTGATACATTCGTTTGCCGGTTCTTTCCTATTTAACATTTATAATGATTTGCGACGTCACAAGCGGAATTGTATTCCGATTTTTTAAGCGGGCAAGGATTTCGGTGGGAGGCGAAATGCGAAAAGAAAGGGGCGGATTTGGATGTGGTTTTGAAAAGATTTATCGAGTGAATCTTTGTTCTCTCTTGATAATCTCTGCCTGTTTTAGTTATTTACGAGATTCCTTCTTCCGTGTATAAATATGTATAAATATGTATAAATATGTATTCATTTGGAGATTTAGATTAACGTGCTTGAATAAAAGAGTTCTCGGTATTGAATTAAACTTATAGCCAGGCGTGAAATTTTGTTTCTAGTTAAACGCGCCATTGTGACAGAAATAAACGTGCCGAGTTATTCCCCGAATGACACGACTGTCAGACTGAGAAATGTGATAGCGTTCTGGAGCTGGGCAATATTGCCGGTACCATGAAATTTATTCCGTCGCTTATCGATTGTCGATAGTGATAAAGCTACGTTGCGACAGAACGCAGTGAAATAGGTTTTCGCATTCACGTGGAACCGCAACGAAACCCTTTATTTCGATGTTCGTACATAATAGACCGATCGAAACGATGAAATTAATCAGTGCCGCGTCCTTTCGTATCTGTCATTCAATTGAAACGCAAAGTGAAACTTTATATTCGAACGAACTTCGTTCTACGGTGCAACCCATTTCGACATGCATACAGAAACTTCAGGATGATGGCGATTCTTAAACGACAAATGGAACATCCGTTAGCAATAGATTCGACAATCGTCCGATTAATCTCGACCCCTAACTTTATCTCCGTTGAACTGTATCCGTCACAATCGCTCCAATTTCTGCCACCAGAACATTATCGGGGCGGCTAATCGTCGACCACAGAGACTAACGACAAAATTGAACCTTATCCAGCTTACCTGCATTGTTATTGTCGTTCGCTGGTCGAAAAGTCATCGGCGGTGCAGCGGAGCCCATAGTCGGCGGGCCCGACTCACCCTGCCGGCTCAAGCTACCAGGTAGCGGTGGGTAGAATTCCAACATGGTTCCTCGTGTCCTCGAACTTTCAATTCCTCAGACTCCTCGCCGCTCTTCTCGTACTCACGATTCACACTTATCTTCTATTCCCGGCAAGCGGATCAAAATCCGTAAACAAATCTCCACCGTTCCTCCCTTCGATTCACGCGGCACCTTCAGAGAAATCCTTCGGCCCCGAATAAACCGCTCGCAATAGTCACCGGCGAAACCAACAATTCTATACACAACCCGGTCCTCTTATATCTATACATTCGTTTATCTAACACCGTTGTCTATATAAAATCCTCGAACAAATGTCACAGAGTCACGTGAAACGTCCCGACGATCGTGTCGCACCGATTTCTCCTGTCCCTTCTTCAACCCTCCCCCGTCCTAAGACGCGGTAACAAGTCTCAAGACAAGATCCTGTGAGCGTCGCCGGGCGTCTTGACGCGCGTCCAATTCCGTGAGGCCGTCGATTTTCCAACGAACAGCATCCTGAGCCTCTTTTCCCTTCTGCTCTGCCACCGGTCGGACGTGCGGGGGGATGGTTTTCGTTTCCTATGAAACTACGCTCGACCCGACTGCGTTACTGTTGTTCGTGTCGTCGACAGCTCGAAACGTGTCAGCGGCCCGGACTCTCAAGCTTTTTTGACGCCAGCCACCGCATCGACAGTGAAAATCATCCCCCACCCACCGGACGATCGACCGGAGGGTGAGGGACATAGGCGTGACGGTTTTCGACGTTTGTTAAGGGAGGCTGGAGATGGCCGACGATTGGACGACGAAGCGTACGCCCATAACGGAAATGGGTTAGAGGGGATGAACGACTGTTTGGGTGCTCAACTGGTTGCGCGACCCTTCCGCGAGATCAATATCTCTCGCGGACAGTGACGTACGCTGCCGGTGGAGAAGCTCGGGGAGGCTACCTTGAATTCGCGAGCTTTCACGGATTTCTTGGTGTCCGGAAAGAGTTTTCGCGAAAGGTATGAAACGACGGTTTTGTCGGTGGTTTGGGAAACTTCTCGGGTGAAGGTAAGGGGTTGACGATTGGAAATTGTAGGGGTTGGTTTGTTCGTACGGGGTGCGAGCGGTTTCGAGAAGCAGGAGAATAAGGTGGCTTGTTTTAAAGCTTGAATAGAAATATTTTCCGGACAGATTTTGCGTGTCCGCGGGGGTGGCGGGTATCGAAAGGTAAACGAAATAACAGGTGCCCGTGAAAATGAAGAGCACTCGAGGAAAATCCATTCAATTGAAACGGAGCGTACCCTCTGGCGTTGAGAACAGAAGTAACAACTGAAACGAAATTATACATAATTAGGAAAGAACAGGAAAATAATCGGCAGACAGAAAAACGTCAGTAATTAAAAAGTAATTCGAAAGAACAGTCCACACGAACGCCCAGCGAATTTAACGAAAAATAAAACACGACAAAACAGCACGTCGATTGTAATCATATCGGAATCACTTCCCTCTACATTCTACGGTCCATCGCTTTTCGGTCAAGATTATCGGCTAATGTTGCATCCAACAAATTCGTCCCACAAACGCACCGGACCCCGGTTGCAAGCATACGCTCGCTGTCGGCTCCGATTCACTAAGTTTCCCCTCGGTGTGTGTCCGCACGTGTTCCATCGTGAAATACTTTGCATCACCATTACCGTCTCGACTCGATGCCCCTTTGTACCGGGCCACGAAGGGGCCATAGCGCAGTTTCATAGGCAACTAGGCGTATCATTCGCGTGACGAGGGTTAGAGGCGCGGGTGCACCACGAGGCGAAACAGAGACAAAGAGGACCCCATATATAGGCTTTTATTTGGCAAACATCGCCGATAGACGAGTTGCACAAAGGACTGCATTGTCGCGTATTTACGCGGACTGACAAACGGCCAAATACTCGATGCGAACGTCGCCCCGTACAGAGAGAGCATCGTGGGTCGTCTTCTGAACTGATATTGCTTGGAGATCCAGGGACGTTCTCCGTCTGGTATTTTCCCTCCGAATATATTGCGTACTTCTGCCCCTTCTTTATCTTTTATATATATATATATATTTTTTTTATTTGTGTATGCGAGGCTGGAAATATTTGTTTTAAGTCCGGCGATGGATTTTACTTTCAGCCTTTTTAATGACGGGTTTGTTGAACGAACTTCGCAACGGGAAAACGTAAGTCGCGAGATTGAACGTCAGATTTCGTATGAAAGCTGAAAACATTCGTGCACGGGTTTTTAAACAGCTCGATTCAAGAACGAGGGACAAAAGAGACCCTCGGCGTTTCGTTTGCCAAATATGATTTCTGCGCAGACAATGAATCGGCAAACACCTCTCGACACTCAATATGTCAATTCTTCGAGATCCACGTCTGCCTCTCTCGTCCGGCTATTATTCGTCCGCATTAGCCCCGTACAATCAAACGCATCGCGTTCGAGAAACAATGGGATCAGAACGGTCCAAGTATTATGTACAGGGCCCACAATCTTGATTTCTAAATAAATTTCCAGCTGTCCCTTACATTTCAATAAATAGCAAGTAATACGAAGTGGGGCCCCGGCGCACATAGAAGAGCGAACAAAATTCTCGAAACGAAAGAATATACTACTTGACATATATCGTATCGCCCAAATCCCAATGATTGGTACGAAACATTAAATGCGGAGAAGTTGCTGTTACAAAGGAAAACAGATGAAATGCACTTGCGACAAAGGATGTCGAAGCGATGTCACCTGGTCGAATGGGGGTAAATATGATTCGTGAAACTCGAGCAACCCCCGCAGCCGTGTCAGTGGATATTTAGCACGGTCTTATCTCGGGCATAATAGAAATTAGGGAAACCCAGTGACCCTCGCGATTTCACGGCGCATAAAGGCACAAAAGTCGCTGCTCCTGGCTCGAATGAAATATGGTTCCTTGCAGGTGCATCCACCCCATCCTGACGTTCCACCCTGCGCCCCGAGCATTGTTCGGGATATGTGACACTAACGCCATCCGTGTAATTATATCGATACGGTGCCAGCGTTGTTTCGTGACAGGGGAGCAAAGCATCCCTTGAACACCCTTTGGTCACGCATCCAAAGGGATTACTTGTGCACCGTAATACGAGGTGCTGAGTTTTTTGTCTATCCCGTAAACAACGTAATTTTTTTAAGCGTGGAATTTATTTATAAATATAACTTAGTATTTATTCCAAGACTACCGAAGTTCTGTTCTATTCAACGGCAGAATTATTCAGGCACTTTGACAAAAGGTGCGTACTTATCTTGGTTACAATTTGGACGTTCCCGACAGCATATTTTGATGTCATTTAACATTCTCGTTTTTAGGGAACACGTGGAGAAGAAATATAGATCGAATGCATAATTGGGAGACTGCAGGAACTTTTTATAGGAACAAGTTCTCCGCACGTGGCCGGTCGTGCACCCTACACTCACGCACAAAGGGGTGTCCCTGGATCATAATACGCGTCGAAGATTCTTGGGCCCGGTTGCGGCATGGAGATTCACGGAAGGGTGGCTCGCATTTAGAATTACCGTCATTGATTATAAATTAGACGGCGCGTGGTGTACGAACTGATCGGGGGGCACAAATCGATATAGGTCGCACAAAACTGCACCGCCCCCTTTCTGTTTTAAAGAGATCGTTTCTGTAACGCGATCTACGCATTACGAGGAACGCCTAAAACAGAATCTCAAATTAGCACGAAAGAACACTTGTTGCAGTTGTCTTCTTATCAAACAATACTATACAATGCTAGATAACAATACTAAATAATTACCACGACAGTGGAATACCATTTAAAGAAAGGAATAAAGCTCCAACTGTTTGCTTTGTATAAATGCGGAAAAAATTATGCAAGTTAACGAAATTCACCGCGGCAACAAAGTAGCCGTTCCGAACGGAATCGAACGTTCGAATCGACACGCCGTCGATTCCATTGCATTCTATGGCACACTAAATGCGTTGCATTCAAGATGAAAGCAATTGGAGCATCATCTAATCATCGAAGACGACCTAGTCCAACCTGGCACGTGCCCTCAGCCTTGTTCCACCCCTTCGCACGGTCTTAGACAGGAATTCCTCGTTGGTCGTCCCCGGATAAAATGTAATAACGCGTCCTCTTCAGGCTGGCGCGCACGAATCCATCTTTCGTTAACGAGGGTGGAGGCTCACGATTGCGTCCCAGGAATGCGTGATGACTACTTTGTCAGGAATGCGTCGCGGCGCCCATACGCGAAACGGGAGCGTCGGGGACGCCCCGTTGGTAGCAGCTGCCTCTCCTTACATCCACGATTCACAGTCGAGAAACAACGATCCTTCCCTCGGTCCACTTTTCTTTCATTTTTTTTTTCTTTTGTTTATTTTATTTTCTGTCGATAGAATAAGATAAGGGGAGGACGAGCGACTCTGTCGAGTGACGTTGAATTATTTGCCAATTGTTTGCCGAATTCTTATTGGCACCCGTGTCCTCGGGAATTAGGAGGCTTTAAGGGTTGGTTTCTTCTCGAGAGGAATATGTTAGTGGAGAATGTTGATTGTCTCGATTTGGCAGAGGCAAATGGTTCTCACCGAAGAATATCAAATGGTTGCAAGAGCGTTATTGGATGAGAATATTGGCCCTTTGCATCGTGATACAATTTCTTCGTTTATTTTACTTGCGATATTGTTTGCTTCTCTCATTGATGCTACAGTAATGTGGTATTTATTTAAATATTATATAATGTAATTATAATTGCTCCGTCGATGCTTGAATTCTTTTAGGCCAAATTATTATATGTTATTATCAAACGAAATATTATCCTCCAATTTGATATTTGTTTTCTGTGAGAATCACGCCCCTAACGCAGGCTGTTAATAATGTAATAATGAAAAATACGCCCTTTCTTTTTATCTAATTTCAGCCAAGCACCTTCCACGAATGTCTCTTTAAATTTACCTCGAATTTCTTTCTATTAAGTATCCCTGACTCATCCGCCTTTAGAAAGCATTCTGAATACGCGTCGAGTTTCTGCATGAGTGGCGTTACCTAGCCGCGCGTTTCTCAAAAGGATCAGACGCTGGAGAACGAACGAAAGGGAAGAAAGTATCGAGTGAGCCGGGAATCGTTTCAGCCTGCTCGCCTCCCGTTTCCACGGCGTGTGTCCTTTTTATCGAGCGGCGAATCGGAAGTCAGGCATGTCAGGAAGAGCACCGAGAACGGTGAATAGGCAGTCGGTGCTTTCTGGCATAAAAATTGTGAGAAAGGCACGGTTGGAAAGTTTTCGAAACCGTTCGTGGGGCGCTCAAAGAGCTGAGAATTAATTGGACGACTCGCGAGCCGGGAATGGAAAATTACGGGACCGACGAAGTTTCATAATTTTGTACGGGATCAAAGGTGAAGTTGCTATTTTTCACCGGATCCTCGCGATAGTATATTCGTTTCCCCACCGGTTTCATTTTTGCCCGCTTCGAACTCGCGACTCTTGTTCAAAAATTATTCCGTCACTTTGTTGGCACATTTTTCAAGGTTTCCATTGCGGTAAATTTAGAACCCCCTAAACGGAAGTATGCAAAATGCAAGTGCATCGAATTCGGAGAGCGCGCGTACGAGGCTTCGAATATCGAAAATACGAAAATTTCACGAAATGCAATTCTGTTAAATCGTGGCAAGGGTAGCAGAGTTTAAACGACAGACGAACAATTTTGCCACCACCTGAATAATGAGAAAAAAAGCTGCCACGTAAATATTCATATTCCTTATGAATACATTCCGGGTCTCTTTGAGATTCAAATCTTACTCGCCGCAAAATCTCTTTCTTCGTTCGCACTCCTCCTAGACTTCAAGCAAAAATCGCGCCGGCAATATTCGAGCGTTATTCCAAAACTCATGCATAGTCAACTAAACATTATACATAAATGAAAACCTTTAAACCCGCCTTAATAGTTCCATTAAATGCATACCACATCGCTGAAAGAAATTATATTCACCATCCCTGACAAATTTGATCCAACGACACTTTCGCAACGTATTGCAAATCAATTATCCACGCCGCAACCATAATTATCAGTCGCGTTGACCGATTTCTCACAACGACTCGAAACAAAAATCAGACCAGGATAACCCACAAGTCCAACTAATATCAAATACATCCAACAGACCTATCACTACCCCCGCTTTCATCCCCGCCAATAAATTCGCCCGCGCACAATGGACCACGGCAAAAAAACGGAAAAAGTAAACAAAAATCGAGGGACATTCAGCCGACGGGCAGACGGACTTACGGTATAGCCACTTTGCAAACAGAACCACCCTCGTCCACCCTCTTCAACCCCTTCTACCAATCCCTCCCGTGGTTCCCTCTCCTGTTGCGCCCCCCCGCGAGGAGATTTTGATTTCGCGTCGGATCGGGACTCACGGCGACTTCCGGCGAGAAACGGACGAAGGTGAGCGTCAGATCGCGATTAACAGCGCGCGTAGAGCTTCAAAGAACGATTTTCCAGCCGCTTGAGCCGAGACGACACGTGCCGGCGCGTGGCACTCGTGCGACCTTACACGATTGCCACTCGCACAGGAACAACTTGTTCGTGTCCACGGGACACCCGTGGATCTATGCTTTTTTCGATACTTTTTTTCTTTTCAGATCAGTGATCGTGATCTCGGCGATCTAAAAGGGCGCTGGTGGCGGAGGGGGGTGGCGAAAACGTGTCACGGTTTAATCGCTCGAAATTATTATGGACAGGGTGGGACATGTGTTTGTTAACAAGTATACTCGCGTTTCTACGGTCGAAGCGTAAATCGGCAAGGCCGCGTACGAAGTTGAAACTGTTCGAAACTGTAATGGTGGAATTGCGAAGAAATTCGGGCCGACTGAATTTGTGGCAAGGATTCCGCGAAAGGGGTCCAACGTGAACATCGTAAAAAGGTACAGGACTCTGTAATCGCGGGGCACGATTTAAACAATTCGAACGACCGTACTTCTCGTTCGACCGAGATGCCAGAATTCGTTGCGACTGCCGTCGTAACTTTTCAGTTTCATTCCCGGGAACAACTTTCGTCTTGCTCCCTCGACGATCGGTATTGAACTTTGATTCGCAAAGGGTGCACGAGCCAGGAACAATAATATCTGTCTTGAGAATTCAGATTTACTGTGAAACAGGATTCCCCGCGATCCCACAGAGGAATGCTGTCGAACGTGGCGATATTGACGCACTTCGATCGTTTCAGAAACAGTTAGTTATGCCGCGTGTTTGCCGGAAGAACAGTTTCCCAGGTTTCGGACCGGCTCGACCCTTGTTTTCCGAACGCGTCGGGCCGGGCAATTTCGGAAAGCCGGTCACTTTGCAAATAGTTGCTCTCGTTTGCGAGCGGCTCATGAAGATTTCATAGCGATCGTTCCTCCTATTCAACGACCATGGGGTGGGCCCTGAATGTACCTTATTGACAGAGGTCACGTGTCGCTGGCGCATCCCATGCTCTCCTACGCCCATGGGAAAGCTGGATCGTCATCGCAAAAGTCACGCCAATTCTTTCGAGCTCGTTGATCGATATCCGATTGGAGTTCTGAGCGCGATTTTAAATAAACAAATTGTCGAACTCGTTGTTGACGGTGCCTGCAACATCCAACGTGATACATTAACATCGACGATGGTAAGTAATATTATTGAATGGCAAATATTGCAGTAAACACTTGAAACGGACTTGCATAAAACCGACGACCAGTTTGCTCGTCGAAAAAATGACTGCCCGTCGATGGAACAATGGTGTGTTACGTATTATGCGTTGACCGGCGTACAGACTGTACGCCGTGCAGCAGTTTCAAAGGCAGAAACGATCAAACACGGGGATCGACGGTGAATAAATATTGCTCTTTGCTAAAATCACAACGAGCACACGACCGATTCATATCCGGTTGGCGATGGTCGCGATTCAAACAAAACCAGAGGCTAAACGCACTCCAATTGTTTTTCATGTTCCGTTCGTGTAACGTTTCTTCGTCGCACTCTCCATCGGATGGATCAGGGTTGAGGTGTAGCGATGGAAATAAAAAATTTTATTCCCCGTTCCATCGTTACGCCTGTCCGTCTCGTCCGATCGAATTTTTTACAATTTCGTAGCGTCAATACGACATCACACTGCACTAGAGCTGTACAGTTTCTATGATAATTGGACTTTGCTTTAGGATGCGATGAAACTTCTGCAGTATACACGGGCTGTATCAGCGGCATATCTTTATTCGACGATTATCGGAAAATTTGTCTTCTTATCCGATCATTATTACCAGGATGATCATTCTAATATTGCTTCCACTTTCCCAGTCGCAGCGTCATTAATTACGAATTCTACTTTCGGTCGAAGATGTCACGATGCCGGGAACTGAGACCCGTCCTCGATTAACTCCGCCTTCGCAAGATATCGCACAACCATATCCAGGAACAATGAAGCGACACATTTTCCGAACGAACGAATCAAGAATGAAGACGATGTTCCTCGAGAGAGAGACGAGAGAATCACGTGTGAAAACCAAATATCGAGGGCTGCGTTCGGTGCGACGAACTTTATTCATAAATCGCGATGTGAATGGCGGCGGTGTTTGCCGTTCCAGATATTAACTGTATCTATGCAGTGTGCCCACTGGGCTCAGGATATTATGACCGTTCTCGGCGCATAATTAGTAATCCCTGGCACGTGACGCACACGTGACTGCGGCTCGCGCGACCTACACCTTCGACCAGGAGGGTGGTGTTGCTGGTAGCTGGGTCGGGTGCACGATGGCCGAATAGGAGACTCCTCTGGTCGCGTGCACCCTTAAACGTTTCAGCTTTCCTAGAAGGATAGCGTCCGTTTCATTCAATTAAACCTGTCATCCGTGCCGGGCCGATTGATCGGTTAGGTTTCATCCCCCTGCGCCCACGCGTTTGGAATTTTTCTTTGAAGATATTAATTTAAATGTTCGGGGGTGTTTCTTCGTTCAGGTGTAAAGGATGCAGTGTCAATTGTGTGTTTAGGTGTAGCTGTGTATTGAGATTCTAACATTTCTTTTATCGCTTATGATAATTCGTGATTGATATCTCTTGTGCGTATCGAATTTACGACATTTTTTTTATAGTGTAATTAGAGTAGTCAAATACTACACCCGTCAAGCTCTGTTTAGTTTAGTTCTCGTTTACCAAATCGTAAATAGTATTTGCGCGAAATTGCGGTTCGATCGATATAAGCAACAGAGGATGCAAAGCTTGATCTTTTATTTAGCGAAATCGAATAAAAGGAACGCTTTGAATGAATAAGAGCCTAGTCCCATCTATAAAAAAAAATCACCCTCTCCGATTTTCCGCAGACCTAAAAAAAATGTCCCAGACAGTTTCCTGAAGAACATAAATCGACTACACCCCAAGTACGAAGGATCAACAGGCTTCGAGATGGAACTGCCTACAAATTATGAACGATTCGCGTTACGTTGCTTGTTTCACGGAAGTATGTTTAGGCCAGTACACGTGATACGTGGTTTGAAATGGACGAGTTTTTACGAACCTCATGGGCGTTCTACAGGAAACTCTCCTCGCCACAGAAATATTCCCATCGAGCCACAGTAGGGTGGTGAACGGTCATTAATTATTTATGTGCGGCAAGACGTAACGATCCCGACGCGTGTCGAGGCTTTTAGCGGCTCCAGAGAGACCTTCTGGTCGGAGGTCGCCACCTTTGCACCTTCTGATCCGCCCTAGGGAAAATCGTCGACGACTTTATTATAGGGGTATGAGCCATTTGCAGGGTTAATGAATTTTGTGGGAGATTTCTGTTGCAGTGATGTTTGTTGTGAACGTGGTTTCTGGGTTCAACATTTCGTTGTTCATTTTGTTACACCGTTGAACCTTTTCCCGTTGCGTTTTAAACGATTGGTTTGGAATTTAGAATATCACTTGACGGTGATTTGTGAACCAATGACTAATGAAACGAATTCGATTGATAATTGGATACTATTGAAAGGTGCTGGCGGTAGTTAACATTAATATTCAAATGGAAATAATTATTTTTATTTGGTAAGGTAACTCTGTTTGGGGTTCCAAGTTTCTTTTCAAATATTACCTAAGATGTACAATTTAATTTCTTATACTTTCATTTTTACAGATTAATTAATCAAGCTTCGTGGTCACTTTTCCAGTGCCACAAATATAAGTAGTACTCGTGTATTTATTTCACCTGTTTATGTATAATTAACAGTTGCACAGATATCGTCAGACTCATGTTTACCACGCATGATAACGCTGTATGGACAGCTTTCTGTTCTCAGAAGATGAGAAATACTGACGATTACGCGTTATCATTCTCAAAACATTAGCATATGCTTTCAGGTCCCACGATTAATGAGTATTCGCCACGACAATTTTTAATACGTAACAAATCATTACGGAACCTATTTCGCAAACTGAACAAAACGAAAGCTGAAACTGCTTCCAGGAAATCTCTGCTATATACAAGAGATTACATAAAACGGTCTGTATAGAAAAAGTGTATAGAATACTATATCTAAAAAAAAAAATTAAAAACCAATCATCCTACTTGCGGGGAACGCTACTCTGCACAGAAATCATCAATGGAAACAATTAAGAAACTACGTGCGGCTAAATATTTACTATTACGATTAATGTCAGACGAAAAATCCTCGAAATTCCAACGATCTTCGAAGATCGATCAACCAAAAATGGCGTCCACGGAAGAACTACCCGTTTCTCTGCATATCAAGAAGCTCTACCCTGGTACAAGGGATCAACATGAGCTTAACGGCAGGCGCCAATATACCTAGCTCACCCCTCATCCCGTACATACCGACCAGGCCGTCAAGCTGTGGTATTAAACGGGGCATGCGTGAGGTCCACGGTGGTTGGTCACATGTACGTTTCGAGCCACCCTCTTCCCCTGCCACCCTCTGACCGGCTGTGTGCGTACATTCTTACGATTTCTAAGGAACTGTTGCCTCCGCGAACCGCCCCACGAGACAATTAAATTAGACACCAGCATAAGAATATGGGACTATTAGAAACGGGGACGCGACGATATTCCTGGATGAAAGTACGAGGGTGAGAAACACGGGAAACTTGCAGGGTATTTGAATTTGCGAATACATATTTCTCCATCTTCAATCCTGTCTAACTTGATCATTTCATAGACATCTTGCGCCTTTTCAGAAACGGACCTCCACTCGCCATATCTTTTCGCGATAACTCCATTTCGATCGAATCATGAATATTCTAAAGCGAATTCGCTGTGATATTCGGGTCGAGATAAGAAAAAAAATTACCGCGTTTTCGATCTGTTTGCAATGCTTTCGAGAAATGGAAATGAAATCCGAAGATGGAATATTTCAAACGATCTGTTCACCGATTAATACCGCGAGTTCGCAGAAACGTCGATTTTTCTCGACCGGAATTCCCGCTTTCCGTGACGGTTTTTCGTAACTAATATTTTACGTGAAATATCGTGGAATGTGTTCATTACTGCGAAATATGAATTTCACCTGTTCTTTGTACGACTAAACATTTCGGTATGTACGACACGCGTGTATTATGGCTCGTCGTAATTAAAGAAGATATTTAAGGCAACTCGAGCGCATGAAATAGGTCTGACTAAAATTAATACGGCGAAAAGAAAAGTTATTAATAATACAGACATTTCGGATACTTGATTATTCGACAGAAAAGTCAACGAGAGTTTTGCGCAGAAAATAAATTGAATCAATTTTTTCATCAAACTCAGCTTGGAATTTCTGTTCATGCGAAATATATTTAAGAGTGCCTGTCTGATATTTAATTTCGCGGGGAAACGCGTTATTTGCAGAACGGTGAAATGTTGAATAAGCTACGAGACATATCTTAGTTATTTAGAACGCCACGTTGTGCTATGTTTAAGGGTGAAATCTCCTTTCATCCCTTCGAGTGCTCTGTAAGATTTAATTAAAAATCTGGAGGAGCGACGTGAAAACGAACATATCGTATTCCTCGACCCGAATTATTTAAAATATCAGGGAGATCTTACGATTCGTAGGTACAATTTTTGCAATTAATACGTTCCGTGTTATACAGCATTCAAATGTCTATATTTATTAATTAACAGATAGGTACACGCAAATAGAGCAATAACGTGATTTACGAACGAAAAAAAGTGCACATCCCCGCCATAAGAATACGTAAATCTAGAAAACTCAAATTCCCATCTCCACCGTTCAACACTCACGCCCCAACACAAGCAATACCACTAATAATAACGAGCGACACATGTAACGTACGATACGCCTATTTACAGTACACCAAAGCAACCCCAAAAAAGTACATCATCGAAAATAACAAAAAAAAAGAGAGAAACTACCTTCATCATTCCCCTATGAAATTATCAATCGATCTTCGCCCATTCATTCGTCTCTTAAAATTTTGGCTTCGAACGCTGTCCCATAAAAAAAAAAACCACCCCCGAATCAGGTATCAATCCTACCAATGGTGGAAAATTTTCCCCTGCTCGTCTCTTTCGACCCTCCGACTCTAGCCTGTGCTGTAGCATTGTATAAAGCGCAAGCTTCGTCCTGTAGTAGGAGCCTCCCTGCTCCTCCTCACCGCACTATTGACGGGAGTTTTAATAAAAGTACCCCCACCAGGAAAGCTGAACGTCGCAGTGGAAGGACCCGGTGAACGCGGAGCCAAGAAGATATTGGGTAAAGCAAAGATCGTGAGGACACTTACAGACATCGGGCCCGAACGAAATTTCGGCGGAGATTGAGACCGCCACCCCTATAGGCCGGAGTAATCGTAATTTTCGTGTGAAAGGGTAACGCGGGGTGCAGAGGAGATGGAAATCTAGAATATATTGCCCGGATTTGCCATCAGTCGATGGAAAATATTTTTCATTTGGACGGTGGTTCATTTAGTCACTTTTTCTTGGACTATGAGGTATAGCTATATGTGGATTGAATTTAAGGGTGGTTCAGTGGAGTGTGTTTTTTTTTTATTAAGACTGCATTGAATTAATATGGACTGTTTTCAATTTCCTTCGCCGCTTGGAGCTTTCCGTGAATGTTACTATTTCGGTTCATTATTGCGTTTAGGGGGCGGTTTCTGGGGGATGATGGTTGTTTGCTTTTTGGAGTGAACATTTTTCATTGGAATTGTTTTGTTGCTGCGGGTTCTGTTCCTGACAGAATCTCTATATTCTGACAGAATCTCTAATATTCTGCCGCGTTGCAGCAGTTTAGGTTTTAACATGGTTCTGTTGGAAATGGGTTTATTCAATAACTCTCCTCAGCTTGTGATTTTATAATATATTTTATTGACCACGCAATAAGAGTGACTTCTTTACTGCATCAATGGTTTGAAGGAACTAACCGCATCCAAATTAACGGACTGACCTGAAGCATAGACGACTAATCTCGAGTGCGTGTGGGGCCCTATCGGTTCTCATATAAACAACAGTTCAAACCTTATAAACAGGATGAAAGGAACTGTATAAGGCATCCTCTCTCACACGAGAATGAAACGTTAATTTTTGTATTGAAAAATCTAACACGCTCCCTCAAAAATTAATCGGTATATTATAAACTTATAGTTCATTCATGCTTCGTTAAGAATATCACTCTCAATGCGTCTTCTGGGATTACATGTGGTCCAACATTTGTTGCTAAGAGTTAAGGAAACCAGGCAAAACTTAACCAGACCACTTCATGCTTGTATAAGCATATAATACGGACTAATACAAATCATTTCAGATACATTTTCATTCTGAAATCCGTGAACTTTGGCGTTGGCAATGGTTTTGTCAGAGTATCTGCCAATTGCTGACCTGTAGGCATATAGATTAATTTTACAACATTTTTCGCTACTTGTTCTCTGCAAAAATGATATTTAATGTCAATATGCTTTGTTCTTTTGTGGCTGGTAGGATTATTGGCAATGCTAATGCAACCATTATTATCCTCAAAAATTTCTATTGGTTCTGAAATCTTAAAATTTATACTAATTGCCAATGATCTCAACCACAAAGCTTCCCTCACAGCTTCGAAAAGAGCCATGTATTCTGCCTCAGTTGACGAGGCCGCAACAGATAATTGCCTCTTCGTATTCCAACTAATAGTACATTTACCAAATAATTGAAATATATACCCTGTTGTACTTTTCCTATCAATTTCATTACTACCCCAATCTGAGTCAACATACCCGATCAAAGAATTTTTATTATCACTTTTTACATACGTTAACTTTAAATTTATGGAGCCTTTCAAATACCGCAGAACCCTTTTTAGACAAATCCAAAGTTCTTTATTATTTTTATTCGTGAATCTACTTAAAATATTCACTGCCAAACTTAAGTCTGGCCTTGTACAGACCATTAAGTACATCAAGCATCCAATGAGATTTCGACATGGAGCATTATACATCTCATCTGAATTCAGTGCTGCATAGTTTAATTTAACTTCCATTGGTGTACTTGCAATTTGACAATCTTGTATATTAAATTTATTTAAAACTGTACTAATATATGCACTCTGATCGAGAGTTATTTCATCTTTACTTCTTGTGATTCTAATTCCTAAGAAAAACTTTATCTCTTTTAAATCAACCATTGAAAATTGATTCATTAGATAAGATTTCAATTTATCCATTACATTAATATGTGCAGTAATTATGACCAGATCGTCAACATACAATATAATGTAAATATTTTTATTAATGTCTCCTTTATCTAAAATATAAAGACACGGATCTACTGCTGAACTTTTGAAACCCAATACTTTGAGAGTTCGATCAAAAACTTCATTCCAGCACCTTGCTGCTTGTTTCAAACCGTACAGAGATTTGTTCAATTTACAAACTAGATTCTTTTCATTCTTAATACCATCAGGAACCCTCATGTAAATTTCCTCTTTTAATTCGCCGTTTAAGAAAGCCGTTTTCACATCCATATGATGTATTAATAACTCAAATTGATTTGCAAAGGCTATTAAGAATCTAAAACTTGCAATTCTTGCCACAGGGGCAAATGTTTCATTGTAATCTAGTAAATATTCTTGACTAAACCCTTTTGCTACTAAACGAGCTTTGTACTTTATTGGATTTCCAAATTCATCATTCTTAATTGCAAATACCCATCTACAGTCTACTACGTTTTTGTTCTCAGGCCTTGGTACCAGAATCCAAGTTTTATTTACTAAAAGAGAATTAATCTCTTCTTTCATTGCTTCTTCCCATTTTACTCTATCATCGTTTTCTTTAACTTCTGCATAACCTTTTGGAATTTTGCAGGTAATAGATTGTGCACATAAAATATAATCATTTGGAATTTCACTCTCATCATAAGAAATAGGTGGACGATCTATGAGCCTCTCACTCCTTCTAATTTGTTTTAAATCTCTATTTAATTGTTTTTCATGAGATGAAGAACCATCACAATGCCTCTTTTCTGCATTTGTCACCTTATCACTTGACTCTACTGGTTTGGATATATCTTCAACACCAGTTTGAACATGAGATCTTTTTAAATTAATCTCGTTTAACTTTGATGTCGGTCTTGATTTTAGAAAATCGATTTCATCTACAATGACATCTCTAACAATAACGAATTTTTCATTCGCTACATCCCACACTTTGTATCCATTTGGTTCGTAACCAACCAAGATTCCCTTCCATGACTTCTCGTCAAATTTTGTTTTAGAAATTTTATCGTGAACATATACAGTCGAACCAAAAACTTTCAAATACTTTATTTTAGGTTTTTTATCATGCCACAATTCATATGGCGTTTTATTTCCCTTCAGAGCCTTCGTTGGTGTTATGTTTATTAAATACGTGGCAGTCAAAACCGCCTCACCCCAAAAGGTTTTATCTAAACAAGCACCAGCAACTAAACTTCGAGCTCTTTCTGTGACTGTTCTCACCATTCTTTCTGATACACCATTTTGCTGTGGGGTTCTCGGAACTGTCAAGTGATAGCTTATACCTTTTTGTATACAATAGTTCTTCATCTCACTCGATAAATACTCTCCACCATTATCGCAATAGAGATTAACTACTTTTGAATTGAAACGCGCTTCAGCTTTTGAAATGTAATCACGAAAAACTGAAAAAACATCTGACTTGAATGTTATCAAATATGTAACGCAATAATGCGTAAATTCATCAATCAACAGTACAAAATAATTCTTGTTATTAAGTGTAGGAGGAGTGATCGGGCCAGAAACATCCGAATGTATTACGAACAATGGTCTTTTTATATTACTCTTGTCTTTTGCTTTGTTAAATGGCAATCGCTTTTGCTTACCACTTATGCAAGCTTCACATAGTCTATCATTCGGGATTATTTTCTCAATTTGACTTACATCGTCAACCATTCTATTTCTTTGCAATTCCAAAAATTTATGTTTACCCATGTGGCCTAAACGCTGATGCCACAATTCATAACCAATATTTATAATATTACATTCTTGAGCGATAGAGTTTACTACATACGATTTAATACAAAATTTAATTTGAAATGTATTCCCAATGGGCTTACCAGTTGCTACCGTTTTACCATTCTTACTGATTGATATATCGTGTTCATCCAAAACCGTCCTCAGTTTCGCCTTTCGCAGTTTTGAAATAGACAGCAAATTTCTCGGAACCTCTGCACTGTATAATACATCCTGCAGTACTCCTTCAACACCTAGGTTGCTTATCACGTCCAGTGAACCAATTTTCGTTGCCAAGATGAAACATCCATTTTTGGCAACTCCAACTTTTATTGGTGGATTTAACTCAAGAAAATTCTTCGTTAAATCTCGCCTGTTGATCAAGTGATCTGATGCTCCAGAATCCATCAGAAATGTTATTGAATTTTCCTCGCACCTTTCGAATTCATAATCGCCAGTCATAAAAGCAAAACCGGAACACTCCATTGACGATAACTGTTGAGCCATTTGAGCAGTCTGACTTGTGTTCCTTTTCTCTGTCCCTTTCTGATTTTTCTGCTTCAGCTCTCTCAAATAAAAACGGCATTCACGTTTTATGTGTCCTGGCTTGTTGCAGTGGTGACATTTGATTCCAAAAACTCTTCTGTTATTTCTGAATCTATTGTACTGCCCAAATTTTTGACCGAAACCCTTGTTCTTCGATGTGTCGAAATTTGGCCTTTTTGTTACATGCATTGTACTTTCAGCATGAAGTACTTTTGCACTCGTATCTGCACTTTCTGCTTTTATTTTCACCTCGTGATCGAGAAGTCTCGTTTTCACAAATGCCAGAGTCAATGTATCTTCCGACAATGTCTCTATTGCGGTAATCACACCATCGTAACAAGGTGGAAGAGTTAATAATAAGTGTGCCACTTTATCCGTCTCTTCCAGCTTTGCACCAGCCGCTGATAATTCACTAATCAGATCATTGAAAAGAGTAAAATGTTTAACCAGCGGTAAGTCTCCTTCCAATTTCAAACTGAGCAGTTTCTTCCTAACAGCCAATTGAGTTGCAACACTTTTCCTTTCATAAATTTTGTCCAGATTCTCAATAATTTCTTTGGCGGTTACATTTCCACTTGCAAAGCCAAGAAATGAATCTGACAAGAATTCAATAATCACACCCCTAGCAGTGTTTTCGGCCTTATCCCAGTCGTCAGGTTTCTCGTCGGGAATCCTTTGGTCAATAACTTTAATCACACCTAGTTCAGTTAACAATGAACGAATTCTGAACTTCCATACACTGTACTTATCACCATCAAGAGGAGTAATGTTTCTTTTCATTTTTAATTGATCCATAACAGGTATTAATACACGTGTCCTTGCACAATTAACAACCTGGATCAAATGCACTCTATCTCACTAAACTTGAACTTAACTAAACTTAAATTGTCTTGGCAATTTAATAACTAATAAAAACTTAACACAATTAAACAAAAAGTTTTTGCACAGTTTTACACGTTAGACCTGGGCCCATAACCTGTTGGAAATGGGTTTATTCAATAACTCTCCTCAGCTTGTGATTTTATAATATATTTTATTGACCACGCAATAAGAGTGACTTCTTTACTGCATCAATGGTTTGAAGGAACTAACCGCATCCAAATTAACGGACTGACCTGAAGCATAGACGACTAATCTCGAGTGCGTGTGGGGCCCTATCGGTTCTCATATAAACAACAGTTCAAACCTTATAAACAGGATGAAAGGAACTGTATAAGGCATCCTCTCTCACACGAGAATGAAACGTTAATTTTTGTATTGAAAAATCTAACAGGTTCTCCATTCGGAGAAATTCTCGCCTCTCCCAAACAATTGTTAACTTCCCAGTAATATTTCGAAATTTTTCAACGCAAATAATTCTTCGACGAAACTATCAAATTATGTATCGATACAAACGATAACGAAACGCTACATTTTTCGAACCTGGCCAAATACATTCCAAATTCCACGATATTTCATTTCCCAGAAGTGAAGCGATTTTTAATTTTCCAAGCTACACGTCGACCGGCGACGCGGATTCATCCAGAGATCGATACATCCGGCCAACGATGGCGGCTGAAGTGGCGGGCCGGCATTAGATCACAAGCGAACGGATATTGCTCAACGATTTGAGAAACGCAAATAGAAGTAACAGAGGGATTAAAACAGTTTGTGGTTAAACACAGAGAGGCTGTCTGAATAGTGGAAACGGTGGATCCCGCTTATTGTACAGGATCCACGGGAACAGGACTGGTCTTTCTATGGGATCGACGGGGCGTCATAAATGCTCTTCGAGTGTATATTCAAAGACTGATTCGCCACCTTGTATACCGTGGCATTAGAGCGTGATCTAGAGACGATTTTAGGGGACGGTTGAATGCATTTTGAATGATCCGAGAGAAACCCTTTTCTACTTTTCTGAACGTCGACTTTTGAATGAACGTGCGTCAAATGAAGTATGAAGTTTGGAATTGATTTAGGAACGTTTTTCTATTTTGTTCGTCAACGCCAACCACAGATTGAAATGAGTTTGTCGATTTTGCAAATCGGATGTTTCAACTGTCAGAATGACTGGAGTTCGAAAATAATTCATTAGTATTGAATACAACGTTTCTCGTGCGTAATAAAGTGTATGCGAATCGAGCTGAAGAACTGATTAGATATCGCGGGGGATTACTGGACGAAAGAAGGAGTAACAAGAGAAACGAAGCACGATGAACCTGTTCGAAGCAAAAAAAAAAAAGAGAGAAAAGAAAAACAAACCGAGACACCTGTGATTAGTTTGTGGGCTTCAGAGGAACAGCACGGTTAATCGATAGTTAAGCAAACATGAGAACTTCGTGGCTAATAGCGTGTCAAATCTAGCGAGGGTAATCGGCGAAGCCCTGTCAGCTGTGTCCACAACGATACTTTCCAGCTTTGCCCTTTAAACACCTGAATGCAGTTGATTTATTGACTCGTAGATACCGCCAGACGATTGGTCAAGTTTCTGGAACATCGTGTCATTGAGTCATCGTGAATTGTTGTAAAACTATCTACGGAATTTTCACGAAAATCCATGGTCCTCCATATTCGTTTCATATTGATTTCCTAATTACAAAATTTCCACGACCCAAGTCTGCTGAAAACATGCGAACTTAATTTACCAGGACAATTCTCGTTTCCAAAACGAGCCCCTACCCTTTTCTACTAAAAAGAATCCGGTCTTCGTCGTAACCAATCAATCATACCACCAACCATTTGAATTAATCAATCGAACCCGCAGAATCGCGTTACTACAAATCACTATCAATAATTTACAACAACTATCTCAGTTCGTCCAAACCCGAACCAACATCCGCCCCACCTTCTAACCCGTCCCCAAAACGTTCCACTTTGCGATCAACCACCCCAATTTTTCAACGCATACCGATTTTCCACCCCGGCCTATTTCGATCGACGATTAACTCGCGATTAGCCTGGATGAAAAAATCGGTCGTTCAATAATCTTCAACTGTCCGACGGAAATATCGAGAGAAACAGTTTCCACGTACGATTGAGAACCGCCGTAAGGTACGTTCAACGCGCATGCCGGTTCCATGGGGGTGGTATATCAAACGTTCGGAGGGCGGAGCTGAGAATCGAGCCCCATGGCTACTCTCCTTCGTCGTTTCTCGAACGATAACCTTTAACCTTATCCCGGTCGGCCGTTTAAGATCGACAGAACTTTGCGGGTGCTGCGAAAGTTCAATCGACTTGAACGTTTCGCGCCCGAGGATTAAACGCCACCCCCGTCACCGCGTATGGGGCCTTCATAGTATTCGCGACGTCGAATGTGGTACAGTCTTTGGGTTTCTAGGGAGAAAGCAGGTGATGTATTTTGCGGGTGAAGGAAGAGGGTTTATGGTGACTGGTGCGCGGATGTAGAATTTTATAGGCGTTGGAGAGGGGTTGTGGAAGTCGCCCCTGGCAGAGAGGGATGATTTTTCTCTTTGGAGAGTGCAGCTTTTTTTTTATATCGCTGAATAACGGTCGACAGAGTTGGTTACGAAATTGGTGGACGAAAGACTCGCGTTCAATGTAGGTAGTGCCGATATGGAAACTGAAATTAAAATTCGGGAGAACGATTCCATGGAACGTTTACGTGTTGAATGAAGTGCGATCCGCTTGGTTCGAAAATTTACACGCTATCCGCGTTGCGCTCATCCTGGCTGTTAAGTATAAATTATGTCCACCGTCAGAAAAACAACCAGTTCCATATGCAACAACGCGACATCGCAAATGCCCATCCGAATCGGTAAAAAGCAATCATTGGAAACGGATCGAATTAAAAATCCACCGTACCGTAACACCTACTTTCCATATTCACCCCCGAGAAAACCTGTGACATCCAAAGTCGACCGTCCCTAATAACCCAGGCATATGTAACAAATTCATCTATACAGGAGACAAACACCTTGCTGATCGTATCAGTTCACCACCGACCGATAAACCGATCAGTCTGCATAATGTGATTTAAACGTCACCCTAACGAGATCAGCCACCCCCTCAGCTGACTCGTTGCATGGTCTCCGTCCATGAAGGGTGTAGAAACGATTAATCCGTGACTTCTCGTTCGTAGCGGGATCGTGGCGTGATATTCCTTTGCCAGGAAACGAGACGAGGGAGCCAGCTGTCGACGAGGCAGCGGCTGCACGTACAATATCGCCGTGGCTTTTTGGGGATCCAAGATGACGGTCCTCTTCCGTCGTGTTACGATTTTAGGGGTGCAGAGAGAGAGTCTCGCCCGTGGCGTCAGCTTGCGAGGGAAGAAACTGTACGGGCTGACCCCGTGGAAAGACTGTCCCCTCGGAGGATTATTGATATATCAGCGATAAGCTTTCATCGGGAGACGAATTTCGAGGCAAGAAACTCGCTAATACTTTGGTGGCGAAATGAAATTTTATTTTTATGGTTTTTTTCTTTTAATGGTCCGCAAAGAGAGTAGAATCGAGCGAGATTTTGTCTCGAGAAGATTCAATTGGAAAAATTTCGGGGGTGGTCAGATCGTGGTCGCGGGGACAGTGTTGAATTCTTCTCCTGGAACACGATTTTTTCAGTAATTTTACAGAATTCTAAGGGATTGTAACTTCGTTGTAATCCGTTGAAAATTTCCGGGAAGAAAGGTTTGTCCGAATTTTTATATTATTTTGAATGTTTAAAGCATCGTCATTTCTTTGTTTTGCTCGAGTAATATTGCTTGAATGTCGTTTCTTCCATTCTACGGATCTATTTAATTCTAGCAATGCTTTCTAACACCTTTACCTCTTATTTACTACCCTAATAGAGTAACGAAATGTACCGACAGACGTGTCAAAAATTATTCGCCCAAAATAATAATTGCATCTACAAAACGAAATTGAAATTCACCACGCCAGCCACGTTCGATCACATTGTTTTATTTGAACTTACGAACTTACGGCGCTAAAATTACATAAAATATAGTTAATCGATATAACTGCGTATATGTGGTAATGCTCGTAATGCCGAGAAAAATATATTGCACATATTTACGTCAATCGTCTTACGCTTTTACTCACTAGTACGCGAAACATCTTTGTGATTGCGGGACGTAGAAATATCGAAACGTATTCTCGGACACGGGTGGAAAAGTACATTTCACGCGTCACAATTTGCAAGCACACTTCTGTCTTTTACTGGAAAAGCAGACGGTCAAAGTACAAAGTCCTCCGATCGAAAATATCGATATCTTTCATGACGAAATTAAATACGACGACGCATCGCCACGCTCTTCCTTTCATTCAACCAGATCAAGTGTCGCGTACACATATACACATACTGTATATATAACGTTCGTTTCAATAAAACTTTGCAAACGAGTCCAAAATATGTCGGCTTCAGCAGGGTTAAAAAATGAGGGACACCCCTTTCATTCATAAAAAACTATACTCTGTTTCACGCATTCTTGCTTTCCTTTTTTTTTGTTTCGCTGCGAGGACCACGAGGCGCGTCTTGCTTCGATCGAGCAACGAAACGGATACAGTACCCTTTTCTTTTCCTTTTTCCTTGCAATTAATTCATGGAATAAATGCACGACATACACATAACACCGTAAACGAACTACAGAAGGCTCGTTACAGGTCCACGATACAACAGCCAAAGTAGCTTAATTAATATCAAAACGATCATCGTATCCCTTTGTTTCGCAAGGATATAACAATGTACAAAGGCTCGCTCGAAGCCGGAAGTCGATAAAATTATGTACACAGAAGCCATCGAATTATTTACAAGTGTTCAGAATAAATTAGTGGTCTCGTAATGGACGACGAGCTATGAGTTTGTGTAATTCGATTTTAAGCATCACAAAATTGTAGACAATTGCAGGTGCTCGAAACAATCCATCCTTCAACTCATATCAATTTTAATTTAATACGTTGTATCGAACGAAAGGGTGAGCCGGACAAGTAATCAAAATAATATTGATTCTACGTAAATGATTTTTTCGTCGTAGCATTTCCATTAACGCTAATAGACCAGAACGCTACCTAAATTTTAAATCGCAACTCGTTTCATTACTTTTGCCCATAAATTATATCCCACTCCTGTGTGTCTCTAACTACAATAGAGGCAACTCTACGTTTCTCTCTACAAAAATTCTCCGACGTCGACAATTAATTATCCATATGGTGTACAATTAAGTTCGCAAACAACGATCACCCTCAAAATTGGCATAATCGATTAATCCAAACGACGCCGGTTTATTTTATAATGAAGTCTATGCATGTATTTTACCTTTTTACCAGATACACGGGACAATTGTTAGGGGAATTACAAAAAAACAAAAAATGCACACAGTCCAGAAAACGTTCTGCGAAAATTGTTCTACGAAAGATAGGGTGGAGAGACAAAGTGTAAGCAAATATGTACCTGGATTTTTCTGCCCTCCTCTAGCGGGATTCGACAGTGGCTTCGTTTCAATTCCGAGATATAAAATAAGATACTGTCGTCCTTTTCTGTTAATACTTGCGACGCTGGGCATCTTCAAAGGCGCGTCTGTTCAGGAAGATGCAACCCTCAAACACTATGTTTACATCCGTGGGAAATTTTTTGACGTACGCCGTGAAACGACGGTACACTTTTTAATTATGAAACCTGTGCTGCCAGAGGTGCGGGAGTTCAATTCGATTTCTGGATAAAAATCTGCCGGGATAAATCATTTTTGGGCCTGTTAACAGAAATTGGGATTATATCTGGATTAAATAGGGTGGTTTCAGTGGAATTTTATTTAATATTAGATGAAGTATCGAATTGTTTCGTTGATATCAATTAAAGTTCATGTATTGATATCTGCCTGAATTGTTTTCTGATTACACAGTTTCGTTTGAATTGAACAAATTTTGTTTAATTTAAGGATCGTTGGATCTGGATTATTATTCGGGTGGGATCTGACAGATCAGTCATTTTATTTGCATCGATATTGACGAATTTGATGACCAAATTAATTAAAATATCTAAGTTAAATACTTGGGTTAGATTAAGTGAACTTTGAAGTACTACTTCTACTTTCCAAGTAGTAGGGACAAAGCTGATGACTAGTTTCGCACCACCCTAAGAAAACGTTTAAACAATGATGTTTGGTAAAATTAAATAATTTTACTAAAAATTTGATAATTTTACTAAAAATTTGATAATTTTACTAAAAATTAAATCGCGCATTTGGAATTCCCGAAGAGGCACGAATTATTTCCCCCGAGGACTGTATCTCGAAATACTTGTGCAATGAAAAGGGAAACAATAAAAAAAAAATTGTCTAACATCATAATTACGAAATCGATAACAATTATCATGTAATTAATTTCATCCGTTATATCTGGTCGGAAATAAAATCGAAATAAAGCACCGAATATTAAATAACAATACCCCGGTCGTTTCAGTACACATATAAAACCGCGAGCGATTATCAAAAAATGTCGATCGCAAGCCCCTCTAATTAATTTACAATTCTCCATCGGACACCCTTCTGCTAACATCTTTAGGAACTTTCGTTTTCAATTATTCCTCTACGTCCACAAAATATCATCTGGTAAGGCAAACTCTCCGCGGAACAATCGACAAAGACAATTAACGATCCAAGAATCGTTTGTGAATTTCGTATCATTGCTTATCTCGTGTTCTCAATTCTCGAAATATAACGCCGAAATATTTCTCATTGTCGAGACTCGCAAGAAGCACCACAGGTAAAGCAATAGAGCTTCGATACAAAAAAAAAAAAATAAAAAGAAATGACACAAGCTGACTGCGAATCAGTAAAGGTGAAATCAACTCACTGCGGAATCGAACCACGATTCGCGCGGTTTCGCGTTGAAAAAAAGGAATTTTCTTTTTTTTTTAGACAGAACTAGTTTTCGGTAATGGTTTCAGCTTCAATTCTCGTCGCTGTTCGTGAAAGTTTTGAAAGCAAGGGACGATACAGAGATTCGCTTGACATTCTGGACAATGGTATTGCGTTTTCCTTCGAAACGCCCTCCCGTGGTCGTCTATGGTGTTCCAACAGTGATTGCAACTGAGCGCTGGACCTGGTCGTAAAACTGGACAATGACCTAGACGCAGATCTCCTATGCTATCTATGGTCTCCCTGCTCATCGTCTGCAACATGTGTTAACATCCAGTATAAAAAAAAAACCACCAATAAAATACTTGAACCATCGACAAAATCTATCGTAGAGATCCCAAATGAATATTTACAATTCTTCGGAACTGTCCACTTACTTGAGGAGAGGACGAGCTTCCTCTAAGTTCGGTCGTCTTCACCCTAAGGCCAAAACCACTTGATCCTACAGTTTCGAGCGTAGGTGTAGTTGATAGTGTCTGTTGAGCCGTTTCGTCACCGACGTTCTCTTCCGTTTTAACGATCGGTGCCGGTTCCACGACGGTCGACGGACTGGTAGTCCTCCTTGGAACCTCTGAATTCGAATGTTGCCTCTGTATCAAGTAATTTCCGTCGCTCGACTGTTGTTGACTAGATATAAGTGGATGGGAGTCTTGTTTCGTCAGATAGGATGGCTGCGGCATCGTCAACAGATTCGTCGACGTGGCCACCGTTAGCAGGCTACGCTGATTCGCCGCTATTGATTGCGGCGGCGACGAGATCCTAGTCTCTTCGCAGCTTTTCGATGTCTGAGGAAGGTTCAGCGTCGGCGTTGTAACGTAGATGGACGAGGAGACGATGTGCGGGAAGGATGCCTCGCTGTCCGGTGACAGTTGATTGGGCTCTTTCTTTACACGCGGTTGTCTTATTAGTAAACGACACCTCTTGGTGCCCAACTGCTTGCAGACTACTGAAACAGAAGGTGCGGTATTAGTAAAGTGTGTCCTAGAAGCGGTCGATGCAGAGGGAGTGAGACGTGTAAGATATTGCTTTTGGAATTTTTCTTCCTTTTTTTTTTTAATGGTGATTTAATGTCGTACGAATTGTGGATATCATAGATGTTAATAGTGTTTGCGAAGGGAATATCTTCTACTATAATTATTGCTGCGTTATATTGTTGTTTTCGGATAGAAAGTGAATTCGGACGGTTTACGTTCATTATCGGATTTGGACATACGATAAAGTATGCTTTGGAAAATCCACGGCTCATCTAAAGTTATTATTTTCGCGTGTAAGTAGTCGCGAGCTAAAGGTGGTTTAATAGTAATACATTGCGACGTAGTCGTATGTATTGTCTATGTATTTAACCCTTTCGCTACGAGCGTCGCCTATAGGCGACATCCGCGCGACGGCCTGTGTGTACGAGCGTCGCCTATAGACGACATACGCGCGACGACACTTTTCTCATTCTCTGATTTGTTCGCATTTGTTTTAAACAAGTGAAATATATACATGCATTGTGTTGCGTCGCGAAATAAACGAGCAACAATTGCCTCGCGTGTCCTACCTGTACACCAGTTTACCTAAACGGAAAATGCACACTTTTCGGCGCAGTGCTCCGTTCAGTGCCGCTACTCCGGCGGCACGGTGGCCCGTTCAGCGGAGTCACTTCGGCGGAGCACACTGCCGTAGCGAAAGGGTTAAAGCTAAGCGGCTAAGGGTGGTTAACGACCGTCTTCGACACGGTAAACATCGTTCTACACAGATGCCGAATTTGTACTTTAGACAGGCTGTAGCAGTGAGTGATGTAGCTTTGAACATAGGAATAATATCTGTTCGAATTAGACTGCTACATATAATAATTGTTAAGTGAACGACGGAGATTCGTGTGGTATTCGTTTTTGCGTACAACAACGTTTCATGGTGCAATGAATATGCGGGCACAGATGACATTTGCTGAAAGAGGACGGTTGTTCTTTGTAAATAAAATTTTATTTTTTATACAGAAAATCGCTACATAAATAAAGACCTAGAAAGACGGATACCTTACGAGGACAGAGTCGTGCCTGGCCAGAAACAACTTTAATTCGTTTGTCTTTCACTTGATGTATTAAAGGCGTTTGACAATAACACTGACACATTAATCTCGTACCTCTGCATATAAAATTCGATATCGACTTTAAACTATAGTTCCCTTTTTATCTCTCGTTTTCTCACCGAGTACCAATGTTTACGATAGTTTACATTACGATCAACATTCTTTTAACATTCTATATTTATCTATCATTTTGTACAGACGTTAAGAAATAAAAATTAGGAAAATCTATACTCGTTCCGTATGCTCTGCAAAATAATTGCTTAATCGTATTGACGATCATTTCGATCGAGAAACTTCGAATAAAACTTCTTCTAATTTAATTCAATTTGATTTAATAAAATCTCACCGCTACGAAACGGTAGCCGCAGTCCCATTTCAACGTAAATACAAATTTCTATTTGATATAACCGAAACAACAAGAGAAACTCAGTTGTAAACTTGCAGTCTCTTTAAGTACGAAATAAAGATTATGGAGAAAAGATGAAAATTAACACCCATGATCAACGATGTTAACATTGTAGATAAAGTTCATTGCGCTTATTTAAATGCTAAACAAGACGATATATTCGTTTTAATTCTAACGTTGTCATGATACATGTTTTCTACGTAAACAAAGGAGTATCTTTGCAAAGAAATTTCAAGATTTCCTGCAAAGTATCGTAAAACTATCGCCGACGAAATTATTTTAAAAACAGGGCTCGATTAAATTCAGTCAAAATTAATTTCAAATAAAACCTTCCATCGAATGATTAATGACAATAGGCTGTCGCGCCGTAGACCTACCCCCTTTTCAATACATGTATTACTTTATTCTATTTTTTTCCTTTTATTAATTATATGATTCCATGAATCATGGCGAAATCGATCTACGTTATTTCAAGTCGAGAAGAAACAGACACTCTAAATTGGAGAAAAGAAGAAAAAACTACTATGCTATCAGTTTAAATACCATGGATATCGCAAGAAAATTCGAATTTCTCGCAAATAGAAAATTATTCGACATTCATTAGAATGACAAGAAGAAGAATTCACTAATTTGTGATACCATGCATATGAATGCTCATAGTCGCGTTATTATACCCTGTAGCCAGTTACTTCCGTGTACGCGATATTCCATAAAACGTGGATATAAAATCCCCACTTAATTCCATATCCTATGAAAATCGAATTAAAAGAACCTGAATAGCATAAAGCTATAAAGCATTATAATTAAAACGAATTAATTTTTATTTAATGAGGTGTACAATACCCCACAATATACCTATATACCTCAATCTATTAAATTATTCAATTTTGTATTCACACACCATCTCTAAAATTGCTTTCGTATTTTATGGAACACCCTGCACAATGGAAATTTTTATTAAGAGAATTAGAATTATTATAGAAATGTTTCAAATGAATACGAAATACAACGATTTTTGTTTTGTTCCTCTCCTAATCGTAATACATGTATTGACGACAGATTGCATTGCACCCTCTCGTTCGTAGTTAAATTATTAGTTCCATAGGATGTGATAACTGCATGTGTGTATGTATGTGCAATTACCCATAATATATTCTCTAACTATATTTCGTATCGCTACTTTATTCACTATGTACAAAAATTCTTACGGCTTTTTATACGCTAAAGTTGGTAAAATCCAAAAGCAATCCGAGATTATCGATCCACCAACCTTAGATTATAATCATATCCACGTGAAGTTCGATCGTACGTGTCAATAGAACGATAAAAATGTTCGATAAATCGTTTATAAACATCTGAAATCACAAACAAGCAAATGTCTCCCCCGCTCTATCACATCGCGCATAGTTCAGATTTCAAACAGCACGATTTAAACTAAAGGAACCTGTTCAAGAACACGCTTTAACATCCGCCCGAACTTGTATGTGCGTGTACGTATGTATCGCCGGAACCGAAGTGATCGATGCTATAAACGGAAATTGTGGTGAACTCCTCCATCAAAAATCGATTAAAAATGCGTCACCAATAAACATATTGAATGTACATTTACATATTCAGCTGCCCAATGTACTTCTTCCGCCCGTTTAAAACACTAAGACGATTTTACTGCCGTTTCTTTCTTCTTCTCAAGAATAAAAAAGAATAAGAAATGAAATAAAATGAAGTACTCCGTTTACCATTCATAATTAAGAATAACAATTACTAGATCCAACGATACAGCAACACGTTTTTCGGTTAAATGCCTGCATTCTGATATAAAAAATCTTCGCGATGTACAAAGTGATGTGTACTGACTTTTTTTTACTGTCTCCCTCTCTCTCTCTCTCTCTCTCTCTCTCTCTCTCTCTCTCTCTCTCTCTTCCTTTCTTTCACTCCACTGCCCTAAAAAGCTTCTTACAGCTATCATACAAACTACGAGCGAAGCAAACAAAAAATATCTAAAACCATATACATATTCCAACGGCTGTTCTCTCCCATCAATGAACCATCATCGCCAATTCTGTTACCACATTCTACGTAATGTACTCCAACGCATAAGAGAAAGGAAACAAAAAAGAAGAAAAACAGGACCTAATACTTCTCAAACTCGTCTATACAAGTGGACATCGGCGTTGGCGCCTGATGGGCAACGGTTCACATCGCGTTATAGTTAACGCCGTGTAAATTGATTGGCATTGTGGTGCTGGGCAACGCGTAATCCGTATGCCTGCTGTCGATATAACCGCTTAACATCGTATGAGGACTGTGAGTGGTCAGCATGGTATGCGTGCTGTGGGTATTGTGTGTACTATGCGGAGTGGTGGGTGGACCCATCGGCGTAGGACTCTGCGAATTAACAGGCTGCGCCGTAGGTGCCGGCGGCGGTGAGGAATTCACTTCTTGTTTCACCCTTGATTTCAAGCTCGGTCGATTGTTCGGGTAGCCGCGCTTTTTATATTCGAGCCAGAGGGTTCGATTATTCACGCCGAACATTCTCGCCGCTTTACAGAAGCCTATACCACCGTATCGTACGGCGTCTAACGCCCTGATAAAATTCTCGTCCGCTTGCGGATTGGTCGATCGTTTCCTCTTTATTGCGGTCTGCGGGCTGGCGCAGGGACTCTGGCAGTTACTTGGGCACTGTGTCGACGGTGATGGACCGGTAGACGAAGCGTGCTGCAACGTCCCGTGCGACGAGTTCGGATAATTGGTCAGGGCGCAACTGGAACCAGTCGTGCTGGTACCAGAATACTGATCGCTGATGGTCGAGGAAGCTGTTATTTCGGGCGTGGTAAAAGCTGATGATGCTTGGATCGACAGATTCGTTTGACACGAGGACAGAGCGAAACGTGGATATGTATGCTCCATAATAGTCCATTGTAATCCTGTGGAACAGACCGGTTCATACTTTGGTCAGAGCACAGGAATTATTTCGTACGATGGCTGTATGTGTGTATTACATGTTTTTGTTTGTCTTTCAATATTAGCGAAACGATAAATAATGAATAAGTTGGGTGTATATAATATATATAGTTTTATGAGAATAGGTGTCTTTTAATGAAATTAAATATATATGTATATGTGTGTGGTATATAGTAAAGCTGTGTGATATTATGTATATATATATATTAGATTTATAGAGAATGAAATTTAGCGTTGGCGGTAATGTGTTCGTATGATAATGGAGAAAGGCATATTTCGGCAATAATTGATCTATTAATGAGAGTAAGAATTGGAAGAAATAAGTATCTAGTTTAAGTAAAATGTAATGCTTCATTTGCTACTATGTGTATAGAAAAGTTTAAGGAAATGGATGCTAAGCTGTAAGCGGAAGAGAATGGAAAAAAAAGATAATTCGTAAAAGACTGTGTGATATAGTAATGGTATACATATGGAGAAATATCAAGAATAGAAAGGAATGTGGCATGGCACAGATACATTTTAAAGCACATTGTCATTCATCATTTTGGTATAGGAAAATGTGTATAATTTGATTACATTAGTTAAAGGACAGAGTGAGGCACACATACACACTCAACAATGTTAAAGGGCTGCTTTTACCTGTCCTCTAAAAGAACATTATACATTGTGTGCTATGTATCTGTGTACCATGGTGAATTATATGAATGAGACTAGCCTTAAAGATTTTGAGTACTAATTTTTCATTTCTTTTCTATTTTTTTTTTTCTTGTCGACTTTCGCTCTATTTTCATGTCAAACGTCTGTTGATTTTCCTTGTGCAGTACATTTAAACGTATCTGTGCCAGCATATATTGTGTGTAAGTTTCATTTGTTTGCATGCAATTTCGATACCCACCACGCAGTCACTATAAAAATCGCGTCTCGCTACCGAACTGTACTAAAGTATATGTGTAAGAGACAGATACAATCATGCATATTTAACATTTCATTATTGCCGCTTGTGCATAAATAAAGAACAGCGTAACCAAATTTATTTGGTCAAAATAGGAACAGTATTTAAAGATATAAAGTAACATTCTACTGTACAATCTGTAGGATTTAATCGTTCGTCGTGATTTTAAAACTTATAGTCTACTTTAGCTATTTGGAAGATTATACAATATGTATACTCCACATAAACATTACTTAAAACAATTTTTCGAGAATCTGAAAACAGCATTGATACTGTTCAAAGTTATGAAACTTTAAGTATAGTAATATTAGTTTGATTAATCTTTCATTATATATATACACGAGAATATCAAGCTTATTTTAATATAAAGAACTATACGAAAGATTTCCAGGAAATCTCAAACAAATTGCACACATGTTTGAAAGTTACTTACCTTGATGTGCAGGTGGTTGCGAAGAAACTGAACTCTGGGCCACATTTCCACCCGATTGTTGACTAACGTCTTGCATGGAACCATCACTCTGCACTGGAGTCGCTGCTGAACTGTTCTCCATGTTACTCATCTGAAATAAAGTAATTATAAGTTACATCACGATATTTTCCTTGATATTCGGACGCTACATAAAATCTGTGCATCAAATATTTCAAGTACATGTATTGCTTTAAATAGTAAAATTTGAATCAATATACTTACAATAGATATTTGATCCTCGTCGATGCTTCCTTGAGATTCTGTATTGGTATTAACAGGTCTCCTTAGACTCTCGCCACCTTCGTGTGAAACTATCAGCGGTTCCGGTTTTACAATATTGGTAGCAACCAGTGTGATTTCGTTCATTTCCTCCTGCTTATCTCCAGATCCAGATGTTGAACAAATCGAGGATTTCCTTAATCTCTTTCTACGAAAAGATGGCGACAATGGAGATGGACTAGGCGAACAAGATTCTCCCCGATCTCCTCCTCCCCCGGGTTCGCTACTGGCGCTCGGCCACTTGGTTAACGATGCAGTGTGCATTTCTGCCAGTCCTTTTATTTTCAAACTCTCTGCAGTCTATAAAAACAAATATAGATAAAAGTACTTTAATACAATTTCAATAAATTTAAGAATTAAGATTTGCAGTTGTATAAATATACCTTTATTATAGACGGCAACTGATCCTGTGATATGTTTACTTCACCATAATACATAAAGTCGACCATAATTTTCAAGTCTGAGAATTTTACATCCTTTAATATAACAATTGGATGCTGACACGGATTCACTGTAAATAAAGATTGGAAGTATGTGCTGCACGCCGACAATACAACTTTGTGCGCCTGAAGATGCCTGCCTTCAGCCGCCAGGGTTACATCAACCAATGTTTCATTGTTCAATAAAGTGGAGAACACCGAAATGAAGTTCGGCTGATGATTGTTCCACCGCAGGCAGAACTGTTGCATCGACATTGCAACAAAGCAATAGATTACTGGCCCGCGCTGTAACTACACCTACAAAAACATTCACTATTTAATTAAATGCAAATTATAATGCTAATGTAAAGATAGTTGTCTATCGTTAACACATGTAGCTTAAATCGTTTCACATAAATTTTGCTCAATTATCTTTGTACGTAAAAGCAACAATAAAAAACGAAGGTTTTGTGGTAAATAAAATTGTCAACGTCAGAAAAATCTGTGGCAGTGATTGTAAACATTAAGCTATCGTTAACATTTTTATGTACGGTGTAGAAATGTACTCGAATAATTTGTATCGAGAATAAAGAAACGAATGTTACTATTCGAACGCGATTATGCTCGAACGAATTACTGAACGATGAAAAAAAAGGTTCCCCTCGTCCCTTATCGCGTTCAACGTCGAATTGTCATTTTCGAGAAGAAAGAAACGCGCAGACTATCTGTAGAATTTTTCAAAAACGTCGTTCGAGCGTTCACGGTGCCGCGAAAACAAAAGAAAAGCCGCGCGACAATACCATTGCGATATCGTTCTAATAGACAGCAAATATAGCCACACACGACGAAGAGATCGCGAGAAATTAGACAGGTACGCGGGTATTGCTCACTTTGTTTCGGCAATGTAATCTCGTGGACAAGAGACCACTGTCAACGACACGTTCGTTAGACGATACGATGGGGGTGCAGAGATCCGTTTGTTTCAGTTTTTATTAGGAAAAACAGTGTTCACACGGCGATGCCATGGATTCGACGAAATTTTCCACAACAGACTGAGCGGTGACGCTTGTGTAATATACAAATGACGTCATAGGCGAAAAATTACAATCTCACATATGACGCGGAACGATTCAGACGAAAATCGCCCCGACGATTGTTGATATCGTACAAATTTCTCATGTAATCGACAAATACGAGATCTTATCAACGTGCGTCCACAGAAAATCTAACTTGATCAATATTAGCGGCCGAACGAGGCTGACATCTACCGAGGATCTGTCAAGCAACGCGCGTCTCTTGCATCCTTTCAAAATATCCTTCCCTTCCGATTCTTTCCCGTTCTGTTTTGTTTAACAATATTTATAACATCGGATATCTATAGATATATCTGTATAACGATATACGTAGGCACATATAAAATATAATGAAATCGTTTTATAGGGTTATAGATAACGTGGAATTGAAACAAACCGAAGTTTATTGAAATTATGAGTGTTTTACTCAATCACTATGTAGACACGTTCAATAGTACACAATGAAAAAGTTGCATTTCTCTACACGATGTAACGAGAATGCTGCCCATAATTAATATAAATAAAAGAAATCAGTATAACCATTTATTTCACATCGGACAATAATAGAGAAAACATTTCGCTAACTAATATAGTCACCAATATCATTTTGTTGTAAGTACATATTATGAGTGTATACTGATCAATTCAGAATGTTACGGATCTTCATTGAAGCAAACAGTGAAGCGTGTTAATTACTTTCTCTTTCTTTTTCATTATATTAGAAGGAGAAAACTGTTCCGTTCGGTAAAACATACTTTCTCTCTCTCGCTCTCTCTGTTGCAGAGAAATTCGTGCGCTTCTTTTGCAAATCGTATTCGTTGTACTTCAGATTTTAAGAGAACAAGAAGAAATAATGAAAACGGAACAGAGCAAAGAATTAGATACTAATACTTAATCACATATAGATGTGTATATACTATATACGCATACTGAGGTATATTACATTGACGATAGATCTGAAAATCGATAGAAAGAAGGGCGCGTGTAGATCCATGTTGTACATTGATTATCATTCAAGGAACTGAGAATCTGAAGTTTTCTTTCCTTTTCTTTTCGCTGCAGGAAACGAATGATTCGCGATACAAGAACAAGAATTTCCGTTTCTTAAGTCTTTCTAACTTGCGAATGGACCCTTGATTATGGGTTGTACTCTTATTGCTACATAACAATTCTTAATTCACATTCAAATTCTCATATAACAATCTGATATCATAAATTTTGATATAATATTATATCTATAAATCTTTCTCTCTCTCTTGTGAACCAGATCGCCTTTAATCCTCAAATTACATTTACTCTCGACACATGTTGGTCGATTCGCGAAGAAAAACTTTGTGCACGACGTTCGCGCTGCCCCTTGATAGGTTTGACAATCATTCCTTAAAAATGTATTTCTTAATAATGTACAAATTAATCACCAAAACACAGATAAAGAAGAAGTACAAGAAATATTGGTGCACCAATTGTTATTCACTTCGGCAAATCGGACGTTTCCTTTTTCTTTTTGCATAAACCTTTTATCATAATCTAACTTAAATACGTTTGAAAGTAAACCATACGTTCAACATCCCATAATTGTTAAAAATAAAAAAATATGTGCATTAAACGGCATACATAGTTGAACAAAATCACATATAAAAAAAATAAAATAAATATATAGTTTCGTTAAAGAATGTCCGATTCCATATAGAAAAACCTCTCTTGCAGCGCAGTATAATACTGTAAAATTACTGTGCAAAAATTGAACACTCACGTTAAAGAGATTCTTATCTGTACAGAATTGAAACTCGTGGAAAGAGCGAAAAATATCAGACACCAGAGAATATCCAGTAATGTATACATTAAATAAAGCAAATATTTATCCAACCGATGCCACTTTATCGCCGAAATCATATTTCATATCATATTTCAAAAACGAAATACAACTCTCAAACAGCTTTCTACATATTAGTGAGTAAAATACATATAAAGGAACATGATCTGAAAGTAAAAAACAAAAGTGACGAAAAGAAAAAATAATCTAACAAAATGGCAACAAGTGGATAAATGAATTATTTTTCCAACTACCCCAAATAGTCTCAATTTAATAGGCTTTCGCTGCTAGGCCGTGGTTTACTGACCAGACTGTGTAAAGCTCTTATTTCGTTCTCCGTGAGATTCGGGGGTCCAAACAGAAATTCTCTACGAGAATTTGGATTGGACAAAAGGTCCTGCATATTCGCGTTGGTTAGCACCAAGTAATGCAGAGAGGTTTGTGTTAAATTTACTTTCCTAGCTAATGTCCCGGTAACATGAACATCGTCGATCCAGAAATACGGCTCTTTCTGCGCCTCGCGATACAAAAGAAATACGCTATCCGGGGAGTACAATATGGCCCATCCAGCACAGTACGCGGGATAATGTCTACCAGGATATTCTTGCGGCGATACCCTCCATTTTGAACGCCAAGACCTCTTCACGGTACCCACAGAGAGAAGATCGCAAAGGATCAACCTTCTCGCACCCCATGGTGATAGATCACGCGTTAAGAAATCCAACATAGCAGGAATATGAACAAAAACATCATCGTCTAATTTTAGTATATATTTGGCACCTGAAACAGTAGAAATAAAATGTATTCATAATCGGTTCAATTAACGACAAGTTATTTATTAAAGATACAAACGGAAAGCGCTTGAAATAGTTGTCTTCGAGTGAATGAGAGAAAACGAATGACGAAGCCAGTCCAGCTGCATACTGATCAATTAACCCTTCGACAGCGATTTCGGAGTCACTGGCTTAAGACCGATACGGACACAGTAACGGAGCCAGTTGTTCGCGTTAGTCGCGAGGTGACAATTGACGATTGAACACCACGCCCGCAACGGAACGCATCTCGATCGGGAGTTTGAATAAATATATATCGGCGACGATGTGAATCGAATAGATTCCGGTCACGCTATCCAAGTCACCGGTGTCGGAGGGTTAAGAAAAAAAACTCTACCGCATTTATAACAATGATCTCACAGTCTTCCCACAAAAACAACGAGACACCGATTAAATTATTCCTCGCTACTTCAAGCGTCTGTGGAGCCAGGAAAAACACCGCCACACTTACTTGGACAATGATACGTAGCCCATTTCAACGCCATCACATGCTTGTAAGTCATGTTTCTATAGGCATCGAGAAAATTGCCTTGTATCAAATCTTTGTATTTCCTATTCTCCTCTTCCAGTCTCGCCTGATGTTCGCCAGACGAACCGACGAGGAAGAGGAGCGCCACATCCGACGATTGCTGGCCCCAGGTCTCTCTGACCACATTTCTCTTCAAGTAATTCTCCGGCGCGGAGTGTACCAGCATCAGCAACAACGGTTGCGTACGGTTGCACGGGTCGTGGTTGATCGTGAACCGGAAGTCCTTTATGTCGATCAACGTGGATTTGTCACCGAACGGAAGTTCGTGCAGCAAATACGACTGAGGTGTTGGCGTCACGTTCCCAGGCAGGACCAGCAGGTAACCAGGGCCCGATACACCGTTGCTGTACGGCTGAGGTGGACCAGAGCCGTCGATGTGAAGCCAAAAAGAGAAGCACCCGGTCAGTGCCAAGGCGACCACGAAAATCAGAGTGCATGGCGACGAACCGGTGGCATGGAGCAGCCGCTTATCCAGCATACTAACAGGTCCCTTACATCATACAGGTCTGAGGCCGGCTGGAAAAGAGGAAAGAGATAAGGGCAGACGAGCAACGTTTATCATTATTTATCACTTGCGTTCGTCACACCCTTCGATCTTAAATGCAATATATAAATCCACGACGAATTGCTCTCTCGTTATTTGCGATCTCGATAGACCGGTTGACTTTATTATTAATATAATTAGGGTCATGTATTCTAATTGGTCAAGTATGACGATAACAGAGATGTTGACTATTTTGTGTCAAGGCAACGTATCGCATATCTTTTCTATACTTTCCCCTTGGATCTCTATTTATTTAGTACGTCTTGTACACGGATCGGGACTGCTAATCCCGCTCCTGCAGTATTACTTACCCCCCCGTTTATATATCGCGCACTGTAGATTAATCAGCACGGCGTGCTCGTAGGCTTGTTACGGAGATAAGACGTGAAAAAACTGGAAAAGGTAAAGTTTGAACAGAGAGGTACTGTGTATGTACAACAGATGTAATGTTTGCGTCTGGGGAACACGTGCGTCCAAGCCGTTGGCAGCCAGATATACATACATATGCATATACTGTCCGAGTCTTCATGCTTGTTCGGTAGCAGCAGTGAATTCTATGGAATGTTGCACTGCACATAGATGGTGATACATGAACATCGAAATAACAGAGATAAAAGCACGGAGAATCACGTTAGCTGACGATGATTGGTAACTGGACAATCAAGGATCAATATTTAAACGTATGTATTACGTCTTGGTAACGATTGGCAGCTTGGTGAAAGTGTTGCAAAGAGGGTCGATTATGGATATTCCAGGTGTACCATGAACTAATGTTGTACTTGCATCGCTGGGGACGTTAACTAATAAACGATGTGGTAAATTAAGGAGCCGTCGAAATGTTTCTATGAATTCCGTGAATATCATAGTTGTACTAACCGCGGGTACTATATGCAATATGAATCGTAAATGAACACTTAATAAATGTGTACGTTATCTGGAACACATTGCACGGTTTAGTGCACCGTAGGAATGCGACAAATGAATACATACTCGTTGATCTTTCGCGAAAAATGGTGCTAAATGAATGTTCTTCGCTATCTTCGCTTTGCATACATTTCTACTACTCATCGCTCGAGTCGATGTTAAAATGTGTATTTAAATGGTTACCTTGGGGTAGTTCAAGGGTGTATAGCCTCCATTTATGAACTTGAGATACTTATCGAATATACCCTGTGAATAATGCAAATACAAAGGAGTATATTGGACGTCTTGACCGTGGCAAGTAATGTTCATCCTCTTATGACCTTTTGCATAATTGAAGAAATTACGAAGGCCGGTGTTCGGAAACACTTACAGGGATATAACATTGAACTGAACAGAAAGAACAGTTCTCTTGTTTTTCTAGTAGTCTCGGAAAGAATATAGAATTGTTTCATTGATAGAGCAGTGGCCAATCACTATCGTTGAGTAATTATACCGATTTTTTTGTAAGTAATTTTTCATTAAAACGAGCACTTCTAACAATTTATTATTTTTATTAATAATATCATTTTTTGCATGTTCCAGTTTTTAATGGAATTTTTTTGTATTCTTAAAAACCTTCCTGCATAAATTTTTTACAGGAACATATACGTTATTAAAGTATTATCAGGCGAACACAGTGGAGGGGGATTTCGACCAATTCCTTATCACAAAGCGTTACGCATACAATTCTTATCGCTTTGGAATATCGGCGATCCGGTCGATGAGGCAGTATTTAACGGAGCTTGACGATAGTACCAGCACCTTCTTCGAGCTGATTTTGTTTGTCGCGAAAAGTTAGTGCGTTCATCGGAAATAAGTGTGGATAATTGTGTGATGTAATTAATAATTGTTTCCCCTGCCGTGCAAGAGTTCTTCTTCAGACGTTTTATCGAATGCTGATTGAGGTAACGAATGCTTGGAACGTATTTTTGGACTTCTTGGAAGGAACATAGGAGGAAGTATATATCATTTGGTAATGCAGAAAATATAGCAAATTTCTGAAGGTTGCATCTACATACTTTGTTTCATAAAGAATTATGTAAATTGGAAAGCTTGTATACTGCTGCTTTCAAAGAGCGAACAAATAATGAAGACATATTTATTAACTCTTGACAAGTTCCGTTGTTACAAAACCGAATTAATTAAGATCGTTCGCACGCAAACAAGCAGCGATATAAATTTTAATCTGTGCAATTTTTATTACGGTTGTGAACGATTAATATTTAATGACGGATGAGTTTGCTGATAACATTCCCCCTCGTTTAAATATTTAATGACAATCACAATCGAAAGGTGATGGAGATTTGCAGTATAATTATTAACGAAATTTTAGTTGCATTCGCATGTTATTTCTAGATAACAAATTATTTTCAAATTTCTATTCGATAATGCACTGTTTTACTATTTATTTCTTTAAAATATTTAACTGACAGAATAAACTATAATGCATAGTTTTGAAATCAAACATTTCAAAATATTCACTTTCAACATTCTCAAAATTCCAATAAGAATTCCATACAACGTTTTCAACTAACGTCATCTGTTAAAAAATCTAATTATATTCGTTCTAAACAAACCCTCTTCTATTCAATCCAGAAACAAAGAAACTGTTATAGAACCGACTGGCCGCTTTACACGCTTCATTAATAAGTCACAGGGAAACTTGTTACACGTACTCAGGCTTGAACAGTTTGGTAAATAATTAATCGAACTGTGTACACAACACCTCATCAATTACCCAAGCTCATACCATTTAGCATTCAATCATCACCTCGATACACGCCCATGTTTAATAGAATACTTACGAAAAAAAGAAAAGAATCATACTTTCAGAAGCACAGTAAAACTACAAATACAAATCTGCACACGACCATAAAAGAACGAAAAAGAAACGTAGCATAATTATGCAAGATTTTTATCATTGCCTTCTCTGTCACGTAAAAGTCGTCCGACATTTCGATCGAAAACAAAGAATACGCAAATGAAAAACCACCGTAGTATCGAGGCTACAGAGGTGTAGAATAGAAAATATAGAGACAAACGAGAGTACGGTAGCTCGCAAGTATACGTGCGAACCAAAAAACAAGAACAAGTAAAACAAAAGAGAAAAGCAGTAAAGTAGTGTACTTACAACTTACGTGCGGTAAAAAGTTGCGAAGACTTCTAAGCATCAGTCGCTGTGGATATCTTGTTTCGCACATTCGGCACAGCTAACATTAATACCCCGACAACCGTGGTGATATACGTGGTTTAATCACAAGGGTATTGAGGTTATGTGAGACAAACAATTGTTCACGATAGGTTGCGTCCAACGTCTGTCATATCACGATTGGGTTCAAACGGAGACGTATTTGCGAAGGAAAAAGTAAAGAAACCGGCCACGAAAACGTTAACGCGACATGGATGCTCCGCAATGTTCGGGAGTTCTGTTCCTTTTTTTCCTAACACCCTTCATTTTTTCCCTTTCTATTTGTTTATTGAATCCTACGCCTCTCCAACACGACCGAGACGAATCGAACCATGTGTAGAAAAATTCGCTAGGTGGTGAAGCCACCGGGGAAAGCAGCGGCTGAGAGCCGAAGACCGTTTGAACTACGACTCAAGGGTTAACATGGTTCGCCCACCCTGTGGCACAAAGTTGCGGGGGACCCCGTAAGAAATAACCACACATAAAAATATTTAAAACGTGAAAGAAGTGTCTTTATTCAAACTAAGTAACAACGTAAAATCTTTGTATTCAAACTAGGCAACAGTATAACTTTCTTTTGCAGAAACTTTATTTAGAATACTTTCGAAACGTCGCTCTCGAACTAGGCGTCCTTCTCTTTCCACCCCCTCTTACGATCCTGCGGCACTTACCTGCTGTCCAAGAAAACCCAGCCAATCAACTGCGCGGGTGTAGGTCGTCTCTCTACTCCCATTGGGTGAGAGCAGCGCCATGGCGTTGAATGTAAAGAAACTCGCATCCACTTGGCGGGAAATGCGCAAAATTACTTACACCCAAATCGTCGCACCACTCTCTTCCGAAAGTTTCACGGAAACGTAAACCTTTTCGCCTGGAGTGTATACTTCCGACGACTAATCTGGAACCGCTGGTTCCTCAACAATTTCCGATGAAAAAAAGTACGCCGATTTCAGCCTTTCAGGCGAAATTTTGCTCGGCTTATTCTTCACCAGGACAGTGTACAGCCTCTGGTTCGGTCTTGCAACGACCTCAAAAAGTCCATTGTAGGGTGGTTGCAAAGTGTGTCCCTGAGGAAAACGTGTGTTGCCCGCTCCAATTCCCTGAAAACAAACAAGGTTCGCTTTACCTGGTGGGTCGTTGGTCTGGATCGCATGCGCTTAATCCGCTCCGGGAGTTCTTGCTCATAAACTTCTAGCTTCAATGCGACGCCGGATGACATGGTGAGGTTCTGGTCTTCGAAGATCCCAGAAGATTCGCCAATGTCTATAACAGCTGTTTATGTGCACATACTACAACAGTATAACAAATCTCAGAAAGTTTAACATCAGTGTAAAACCATGAAACAATTTTAACAGTCACTAAATAATTTACATATATGATGAATCGTAAACAATATCTTTAAAAGAGATTATCATTGTCATTAATGTGTACGTTTGAGCAATATTGATGTTCAAGATGCCCGCGTTGGCGTGATCACGAGGCTATACTTCCCACGCATCGGCAGCAAGCATGGCGTTGGCGACAAGTTCGACTGCCATCGATTCGGATCGAATCGATTATTATTCCGGTCCTTCCGGAAAAGTCCTTGACCAAAGCAGGAAATATGCAACCTGTTCTGGCGCCTTTATACGAGCGATCCAGCTATTTCATTCCTTCCTTTGTGCATCTTTACTGACACACTCGTGTCAGTAATTCTCAGTCAACAGAGAATATAAAAAGATAAAGAAAGCAAAACCCTATAATTTTAGTATATTTTCGAGTAAGGTTGTTGTGCTACAAGCATGGTGTTTAGTGTCGTTGATAAACGATTAAAAATTCTAGTATATCGCGCGTAGTTTATCGCCCCACGTCGTACCGTATCCGTACTTTAATTTAATCTCAGCTCTCATTTTCAACGAGCAGTTTTGTGCGTGCTTCGAAGCCCGTACAATTGTTCTTACATGTATTTTGACGTTTCATGTTTGAAACAGTGAAAAATAAATGTTGAAACATAAACAATTTTTTATCTTTGCAAAGTACGATGTATAATGATGCTATGAAATGAAATTCACGGCCAAACTGTATCTTCGATCCAGTTGAGATAATGCGAAACCCTGGAATATACTCCAGGTGTGTTAATAACTGTACAACCTTGACCAAAACTGGTAACACCTACTACTTGAAATAAGCAATTATTTGGATGAAATATTTGTAGCGGTCCACCAGAATCCCCTTGACAAGTATCTTTAGTCCAACCACCATGGGGATCTCCCGCACAAATCATACTTGGTGATATTCCATATGGTACTATGCTTGACTGATTGTGCCTTAATGCACACGCTATATTATCAACAATTTCGAGAAGAGCCTTTTGCAATTGATCACTTCGTTCACCATCAAATTCGGTAACACCCCAGCCACTGACCCATGCTTGTGCAGGAACATTATCGAATTGTTGATATAAACAGGCAGGTTTTATATTGTCATTAAATGCAATAACTGTACTTAACTTTACCAGAGCTATATCTGCATAGATAGCAGGTGGCTTATAATTTGGATGACGCTTTACCTTACTAATGGTAGTGGTTATACCACTCTGGTTATCACTCAAGTCCTGAAGACCAATACGAGCGTCCGTAGGGCTCTTTGGTCCATAAGTACAATGTGCAGCTGTAAGTACCCATTCCGGTGCAATAAGTGTGCCTCCGCACGAAAAGCTAAATGTTCTATCTGGAGCTCTAGTGCCCAGAGCAACCATATGTGGAAACTCACTAGGGGAAGCGTTAACACCTCCAATGACAAGACGATTAGTATTATCACATTTCCGATTATTTATCTGGATCACCTCTGTATTCGAACCCACCAAGAGCAATATAGTTGTTGTGCCGAAGATTTGTCTTGCATATTCCTCACACTTAAGCTCTGACTTCGTTTTTGTGAGGATCAGATTGTTGTCAATATTATCACTTAACTTCGGCCGGCTGCGATATTTCTTTCGTAAATTTCCCGAATTTTTCACAGATAACACTAATGCTATGCTAAATATTAAAAGTATTGTAACAATTTTAAGATGTAATGCCATTGCTATAAGTAGCACCAGCGATATTTCCTTGGTCTTTGATTAAAGTGGTAACACTGTAACTTCCTTTGGCAGGAACTCTATTGAGAATACTTTCGAAACGACGCTTTCGAACCAGGCGTCCTTTCTCCTTCCACCCTCGTTCTCCATTCTGCAACCGTTACCTGCTGGCCAGGAAGGCCCAGCCAATCGACTGCGAGACCGCAGGTCATCTCTCTACTCCCATTGGGCGAGAGCAGCAAAGTTTCACGCAAACGTGATCCTTTTCGCCTGGAGTACGTACTTCCTGCGACGAATCTGAAACCGCTGGTTCCCCAACACTTCCTGCTGAAGTAAAGTACGCAGGTTTCAGACTTTCAGGTGAAGTATTAGTCGGCTTATTCTTCACCTGAACAGTGTACGACCTCTGGTTCGGCTTTGCCACGATCTCAAAAGGTCCATTGTGCGGTGGCTGCAAAGGATGAAAATGTGTCTTGCCCACCCCAGTTCCCTAACGATAAGAACAAACGATCAAATCGCGTGCCCCTGATCTGCTCCCAGAGGTCTTGAAAGTTTTTTATTCTGTTTATGGACGCCAAAAGGAATGAAAGTTATAAAAGTACAAAGATATGATATATTCTGGGCAACAGTGACGGTGGAAAACCTCGGGAAGTTCTAGGAGGACTGCATGTTGCCAGAACTTATAAATAGTAGAATCAATCGCTACCAGCTGATTAGAGAATCTCTGTACATACAAACAGGACGAGCATATGCGAGTACACGCATCTAAAATACAATTTTTACCTAAAAAGCTGCCAAATAAGTATACTTTTGTTATGCAAATAATTGGATTAATTGGAAATCATGAATTTTTCTTTCATATATGAATTTGGGTATTTCTTCTCGGGTAGCTCATTCGTTTCCCTTTCTTTTGAGACGTGGTTGATTAAAATCGGCCCAGCAGAACGCGAGATAATTTTTAAGTATTTTGTCGGTAATCGTGTATGTGGCGCCATCTCGCGTTTGCGGCCTTTTCTGCAGTTTCCCTTCGTGCTTCCTCTTTATTTTGGTACTGTGGTACTGTTACTGTTTTAATATATTTAAACCTTTCATAATATCTTGCTTCTTTTATTTTTGTTTCAAGGCTCTGCTTAATTCCTGTACTTTCTTCAAACTCTCCCTTACGAGACTCATTCCATTACTTTTCAAATAATCTCCTCTTTGTCTTATGCTTCTGGTTTGCCCCTCACTTCTTTCTTTTTCCTCTAAATAGCCCTTAACAATCTTTTTCTCTCCTATTACATACTTACTAATATATTTTTTGTGCGCACAGGGTTTCTGGGAAAGAGTGACGACCATGGACCGCCACTGAAAGCAAAAACCAAGAAAGGAGAAAGTACTTCTTCTAAAGAAGAAAATACTTTAGCTATAATGCTTTGGCTTATAACAATAGTTTGTAACTCTTAGCGCTTAAGATTTATTTAGAACAATTGTGTAATTAATTGTTACATATATGTATTATATATTTTATATTCAGTTTATTCGGTAGAACTTGTATAAGTTTTAATATTACCTTTACTACACGTTCTACTGAATGTGCTAAATATAAAATGAAAGATATAATAAATAACTTACATATGCACACGTTACACAATTATTGTAATTTAAATAAATTTTCAATTAAAAGAATTCCACTGTTCTTTCTTTTTCACACCTTAACAATCCTTGAAAGAAACAAATTCCAATTCCTTATACAAGTACTACCGTGCAGGAACTTTCAATGCAAAGTTCACAAGCGGAGAACTTGTAAAAATAAACCTGAACATTATTAAATTTGGAGCTAAATATCCAGGCATTAATACAACGTCTTGATGGAGCCCCTAAAATTTCTTATGAGTTCTACATAACCAAATTCTGTTTAGTTTACAGTTCTGTCATCTATAATGAAGCGCTTGAAGCTACTCGTGACCTGCCTTACTTACACTCGAAAGCGATTATCTCGCCATCTCTAAGAAAGTACATGAAACTACTCGCGACCTGCCTTACGCAAAGTCAAAACTACTTACCGACAAGGTATAGGAATCAACTGAGCGATCGCTATAGGTCGTCGTTCTTAAGTTACATGGATACGGCGACAGAGTGTGCTCAAATAGTATGACGTACCAAGCAAACGAGCTGGCGCGAAAGGACGAATGAAAGTATTAACTTACCCCTTAAAAATAGTAATCAAATAATGAGCTGTTGCAATAAATCGATACACGTTATGTATACTTTTGTATACTTGGTCTACTTTTACATCCATTGAGATTATTCATTTATATACTTTTAATAAATCCTTAATTGTAGGGAGAACGGCTGGAACTAAATCAGGGAGGCCGGTAAGAATAGAGATTTTATTACATCAAAAATATAATGACCTAAAAAAAAACAAAATACTTGGATTTAAAACGTACACACAAAATGCAGACCTTACTTTTCGGCTTCTAAAAAATTTGTGGAAACGCACGAACCTTGACAATCGTTTCTGAATAAATTCGGCGCAGTCGAGATATCGTAATAAAACTTCCAATGGACGCAAATGAATCTACCCCGTTGTTTCCACGATCCATAAGTGCCAACATCGATTTTCTTTTCCTCCTAATTATTTAATCATGGATAGTGCTTAGCGGAAATGTAGGAAAAGCCGAAACGATTTTGTGATCGTCGTAGCCACGTTTAAAAAATGCGAAAAAACATTCTGGCGAAATTTCTCTCTCTAATACAGATCGAGCATGATCGATCCACGCGAGCCGATCTGTACGGTGCGTATGCTCGTGATTGCGCGATGACGCGAGCAAGTTCCCGGCAGTGACGGTACAGAAATATTTCGTTGAGCGTCTCGTTTTTACGGTACGTGTGCGCTCTTCTTTGAACTTTGCCCCCCCCCCCCCCCCCCTATCGGGGGTTAAGCCTGGTTGCATTTGTAGCTGCGAATCGTGCGTTATGCAAGCCAACAAACCAACAAACAGAGAATAAGGCATTAAGGATGAGCTTTTATTTTTATTCCTGGTGTTGCTCCCCTTGGCTCACAGACCGTTCCCGTAATTATAACATTTCTGCATCGTGGTATACGGTCGCGGCGCAATGCGATTCAGGCGTTGATGGGGTACATTTATATGAAGTTAGAAAGGTTCTTGGACAACTGCGAACATCTTATCCTGAAGTTACGGAACAGTCAACGTTCCCGTCTAATACGTCTGTAAGCTCGTTCGACGATAATCAACAATTCGGTAGAAATGCAACGTTCGTTCCTGTATAAAATCGTCGATCACAGGTTTCGTTCGTCGGGTTTCTTTTTCTTTTCTCATCTTTTTTCGTCCTTCCTTTTTTTTTCTTCCTCCCGAGGGCTATTCTATGTTCAGTGCTGGGCATAGTTTCCGTTTAAAAGTGACAATAGCTTAAACTATCTAGAAAATTGGATTCGATAGTAACCTGTTACAAGGATATTTAACAGTATATCAAAATCAATGGTATTCGAGGATCACGCTACTGTGAAATATTCACCGCACAAATTATATCGATGGAGATTGAACGGTTGATCGAGCGTCTGGAAATATTCTCCGACATTTCAATTAATTACTACAACTGTATTCCTGTTTCGTACTAGAAAATGTTCTAATTGCAATTGTCTATCGCAATTAGCTATCGAACACGTCTACGACATTGCTGCCATTAATTGTCTACATAGCCGCTTAGGAATAATTGCTTAAAATACTTTCAAGTACTTTCAAGCAGTGCGATTAATGCGAGCCAGATATTACCTACTATATTTAATCATTTACGTAGGCACTGTGTTTCAGGATATTCCTCTTGCGATTGAACGCTTATATTTATGTATTCTCAATGGACATTATTAAATTCAACCCCCATCGACGTTCTCCATTTCACCCATACCCGACGCAGCAACGTCTTTTCGACTCAGTAGGCATCTAAAAATCAGCCTAAAAGTGCGCTAACGATGGCGATGATCGCGCGGAACACGAAGCATTTCCGGAATGCTCTCACGGCTGTTCGAAACGTACTCTTACGAAAAAGAAAGAGCATAGATCCAGCCGTTTCCGAAGGTAGTAAACCTGCTGCCTATCTAAAAAAAAACAAAAACATGCCCGACCATTACGCTATAAAACTGTGACGAAGCCGCGATCCGACTCGCATTGCAATGGGCAAGCGCGTCGAAATTCTTTTCTTGCCCACCGCTCTTCTCTATATTCCTCGTGTTCCACATTTTCCTTCGATCGTCTCTAGTTAAAAACGTTCGCGGGTCTCACTTGAACGAGTTTACTATATCGACGATGCTCACATACGTGCCGATCACTAAGCCCAGGAGGCCGAACACGATTAAACAGATGTTCTTGAGCAGCATGAACATACAGGGTCCGAAGTCTCTTTCTGGCCAGAGCACGCAGATCTCGATAATCGCTGGAAATGCGATGCCGAGGGCGGAGAGGCAGAGAGCACCGAATAGAGAGATGAAGAGACCCAACCTGGGCACGGCGATGGCTAGAGTGACTGGACAGGAGAAGAGTAAAAGAGGAACTGAATGTCTGATAACGTGAGAATTTCTAGATCTATGGTTTTGGTATAAGGCGTTGGACAGAAGGGGAAGAAATGTATTAACTGGATTACTTACACGTGGCTAAAGTGATGATCGTTCGACAGACGTACTCCCAGAAGATTTTTCGTTTCTGTATTTTCTGGTCCAGGTAGGTGTTCCAAATGATATCGACCGGGACGTATCCTTGTAGGGCGTGGGTGACAAAAATGGCGATCGCAAACATTATCTTGATACTTTGCGCCATACTGTGCAGCAGAGACGGTCGAGCAGTATTTAGTTATTGCATTTTTCACCGGACGAATATAAAGCAAATGGGTTACCTACACTTCTTCCGGGGGTAAATTAAATGTAACGCTACCACCAGCCTTGGCTCCATATTTGATGTAACCGAAGAACCCCATGACAATATACAAGGCCACGATCACTGTCATTCCTATGTTTAGAACACCGCAGTAGCCCCCGAAATATTGCGGAGTCTTCATATTATTCTCAAGCGCGATAATCTGAAATTCAAAATTTTGTCTGAATCAGAATATTGAACGAAAATTGCAGAAATATTTGATCTTATATTATATTTCAGGATATTTTATGTATGTAAAGAGGGAAGGCAATTAATAAGTCAATTATCGAATTTTAATTGGAGAAATTGATAATAGAAAGACAATTGTTGTTATTCTGGTAACTATCTATTTCTTAATTGAAATAATAACTTTAGTTTCCAATAAAACTCTTCAGAAAAGACTGCGTCATAAATTAATATAATTCTTAAAAACTATACGTATATTAATTTGTCAATATTAAATGAAGGATTTTCTTAAATATTATAAATGGAGTTTGAGGATCACTGACATTTTTCCTATAGACTGAGAGCAACTGAGAAATAATAGCAGAGATTGCATTGACGCACTGACGATCTGATCACTGCGATATCAAAGTTGTTCTTGTAAGTGGCCAGTAATTTGTTTATTAACGATGCGGCGGCGCCGTTGATCTATTCTAAGCGCATGCTGCTCGTCTCAGTCTCACAGACGCAACGTATGATCGACGAGGCCAAATGATAGATCGATCGAGGGTACGCGGGTAAAATTGAAAAACCAATGTGTCGACGAGATATTGTTCTAAATTGGGCGTCTCTGTTGAAGTTGGAAATATTCCGTTCCATTCACGATTTATAATTTTATAACACTGCTCGACGCATCTATCAATTCTATCCACGATCCAAACCACCGCTGTTTCACATCGCCCTTTGGCACCAAATATATTTAATAAATTGTTTGCGTTAATTATTGAAAGATTTCTTGCGAATATCAATAGCGAGAATAACATATATAGCGAGTTTCATTGCAAATAATTTTCATGGAACAGTTATATAAACTCCTTTCTATTTTAAAGACTTTAATAATTGACAATTAGAAATATTGCGGAAGAATCGAGCAATCGAGTTTCATAATGGAAAGCGTTACAAAGATTTCCCTCTCGCGCAGAAAGTATCGGTGTTAATAATATGTGAATTGTGAACCGGGAAATATATTCCGACTTACCACGCCGACGGCTTCTAACGCGAAAAGGGTTGTACCAAAATACAGGGAGAAGTTTCGTAATGTACCGAACATCTCCCTCTCGTTGACCGACGGAAGATCCTTGAACATGTACACCAGGATCATCGCCAGGCCAACGAACGTGATCACGTTCGCCAGGGTGGAGAAGGGTGCCAACAACTTCAGGTTCCTAACGTAATTGATCAAAATCAGCGGCAGCAATAAAATGAGCATGTGGGTTTTAATATCCAACGGTTCCCAGTACTGGTCTGCCACCTGTGTTGAACAACAGATGAACAAGGGAAAAGAGAGATAATATTAATGAATTTTCATTAATCATTAGAAATTTATAAATCTTATTGTTTTTCTTCTTTTCTATATATTTTTTTTTTCTTTCACTTTGCGCACTTTTTCTTGGTTCATTCTTTTGGCTTTTGTGTTTTACCTTTTTTCCTGTTATTATCTTTTATAAATTGTTTTTCTCTTTTTTTCTTTTACGATTTGCTTTTTCCTCGACGACAGAATTGATCTATGGCGCCTGCTATTTACCTGCTTGATATTCGACGCTACAAATACGATATAAACGCAGCATATTCCCAATTGATACGTAATCATGAACCCGTCTACGAGTCCTCTGTAAATATAACAGCAACTTTCATGTTACAATTGAGAGAGATTGTGGAGCCGTTTGGTGAGATGATTTTGATACGTGCGTGCTTTGTGTGATGGTGAATTGTTCGAATCTTGTGCATGACAAATAGAAGCATATTTTTGAATAAAAACTGGAGATGGCGAATGACAGAGAAATTGCAGAAAAGCGTAGGAATAAATCTTGAGTCAGTTGTTTGCAGTGTGTATTAAGTGTGAAATCTTAACATTGTTTCAATCATAAATTCATTGCTGCCTGCATTCATGTACTAATATTGTTTCAATAATTTTTCCTTCCTCTGGCCTTTCATTCAATTCCCGTTAATAATTTTCATTATTACGTTGATTAAAAAAAATCGCGTTAACATACAATGTATAGATTGGCGTATGAAAGGAAGATTTCTCTATTAAATTAGTTTTATAGACCGTTGTTCGCCCCTTTAAAATGATACGAGCTAGCGACAAGTAGAGGTAACGCAAGTAGAATTATCCGATTTTAATCAGACAACCGCTTCCTCGTTTCACTCAACTCGCTACTCAATTCCAGTTAATTCTAAACTATTTATAAAGCATTCTCCGATATCTTAGACTATCCTACATCACTAATATTATTTACATTGCCTTGAAATGTACTAAATATAATAACAAATTGCCACTCCGCTATATGTAAATTCACTCTACTCTAAAAATGTTCCAAATTCAATTTATTATTACTGTCATTGATTTCCTAATATGTTATTATGCAATTGTTATGGGAAAAGACAATCGAGAAATGTTACTTAAAGCTTGTTCATGGTTACATGAGTATAATATGTGTGCTTTAGGAGCAAAGCGAATCGTACTTACGGTGCATAGGGTGCGAACCATCGAACACACCATGGCCCCTCTTTGAGAGCGTATTTCATGCTCAGAGGATAACTCAATATAGGAACTCTTAAACGTTTACACAGTCTATACTGAGCTTTCACTAGTACGTGCAAACAGTAAGTGCACAACACCCCTATAATCACTGTCGCTATCACACCGGTCACCAATCCGCTGTTACAAAACGCGTTCGGCATGGCGAGAATTCCGGTGCCAAGGCTTCCTTTCAACAAGTGTATTAGAGTCTCTGCATTTCTGAAAATAGAATTGCGACGGTGTGATTTATTATTCGAGGAGACTACGGTGGAAATTATATTGCTACAGTTCCGCTATTTTGGGTGTGCAATTTTTCCCGGACGTTTCCACGGTGAAATTGCTAAAGAATTTGCAACGACACTGTATTTCAATTTCAATCGCAATACAGTGAAATCATTATTTTGTATAATTATAGAGAATTCGCTTGTATTGGGGATTGAGTTCAATCAATATAAATGTTTTCTTAAATATCAAGGACTGTTCCCTTTTTTTAACCAATTGCTGTTTTTATATGTCATACAGCAGATTTGTCGCGTAAAAATATTGGTACGAGTTTGGTACACTTACGAAGTGGGATTTGGCCTGTTTCGATGTTTATGGGGGTCATAGTCTTCTACGTTTGCAGTCGGCGATATTGGGACATCCGATGCATTCAGACCACTTCCGGCGATTTCATTATTAACCCTGTAACCGCATCAATTTGTAATTGTAATCGTCGTTTCCGACATTTCATTTATCGAAGTTCGGAGCAATACGTGTTTAAATATATTCAACAAATTTGTTAAATCACACGCGTTTAATAAAATCAGACAAGGAGGCAGTGTAAGAAGGAAACAACGAAAGAGCCTTCGTTGCTATTAAATCTCTATGTATATTTAAACGAATAAAACTGCGGACCTGCTTGTTGATTTATATTCAAATTAAATAGGCTTAAGTAGAATCAGACATACTTGTACGGACTGTCGGTACCAATGAGCTGCATATTTGTCGTCTCCTCCTTTGCGCTCTCCATGTTGTATTAGTAGCACGATCCTCCGTCTCCCTTCTATATTTTCAATAAAGGAAACTCGTTAAATTTGATTTCTTCAAGCGTAGATATATTTTCTAATATAAAACAATTCCATAGATCGCCTTATCCCCTCAAATAAAAATATTCAAAGCAATCCTATTCCCTCTGTTTCTCGCCCACTCAGAATTTCTACGATTCAATTAAAACTCATGAACCGAACAATAAAATATAAATAATAAAATAGACAAGAGGGAATGCAAAGGTATATTCCAACATAGAAACTGCCACAAATAAAATCCATCGATACGATTCTACAATCTCCCTCTGTTCGGATCTAAATTTACATCAATGAACCAGTAAACAAATACAATAAGGAAGCAAAGATATCCCAGTAAAAACGTCCAGGGTCAGCATCCTTCTCGCGGAAGATCATGCTCGAATCGCTTAAGGATCAAAGAGTTGACCCAGATTCGATGCATTAAGGCTCCTAATCAATTGGCGGATATGGAACACGAGTCGACGTAAATAAAAATGGCTATTCATCATTGCGAATCTGTTTGGTCCACGGCGATACGTCTAGCTTTAGCACATTCTTTCGCGAACTGATTGCTCTTAATTATTGCATTGAGGTCAAATGTGCAGTTAACTTACTGAAGGTTATATAGCAATCGAGCGTTCTCACTTCGTCGTTTCTGCCCCTGTCAATTGATCAACGTTTGTACGTTCGTTTCTTCGTACGTCTCTGATCGATACCAAAAGGATTTTGTTACGTGCGCAAAACACACTCGATCGTCGGGATAACGATTTGGACGAATTATTGGAGGCGGTGTTACAGCACGTTCCTGTCGCGAGTCATTATTCATTTTGGAATTACACGAAGTAATCAGATCATTTATAAAATGATGCCGCTAATTGCGGGTCATTTAAAAGTGGCAAAGAAATGAATGCATAGAATAGAATATAAATTTTATCCGTTCGGAGGCGAACATCGTTTCTGCGCGCTGATTCCACGAAATACGAAAACCTTAAGAAATAAGGAAATCATTATCTAATTAGCGTATGAGGCGAGCAGACTAGAGGCTAAAATGCTTGAAGTGTCGCACGATTTCCCTTTGATTGAATAATGATCATACGCGGGGAATCACGATTCGTGCGTGAAAAATCAACGCGAATCAACGTCGAATCGACGCTACGGTCCCAAATATTATTTCCCATTGTGTGCAACAACGAGGAACTACAAAGGTGCGATTGATTTGTTATTAATAACTCCAGATATTCGACTGTTACGATACAAGAATTTCTTCAGCTTCCAATAAAACATACGAACGCAACACAATTATTACTTCGCCTAAACGAACAAATAAATATTTTGCTAAGAGGAGTATGACCTACGAATAAAGTCTCATGCACGTAACTGCATTAATGCCCACTAAAATAATACCGACAAATGATTTTCTGTTAAACGAAGTGCGACAGCCAGTGCGAAATTATTAAATCTTCCACGTCTTGGAACGAATCCTTGACATAGCCGCGTCTCGCTTGTCAAGTTAAATTCGGCGCTCACTTATCTATGTCAATGGTGCTTATTATCGCGGACAAAGCGGCATTCGGTGCAATATAACAGCCCCGACCGCTGGTTAACAATTTCATTTAATCGTCGACATTGTATTGTCGCTATTAATACAAACAGATGCGAACCAGGCCGAAAAAGGTCATCAACCTAAAAAAGTCTGTATCTTTCCTTGTTGACGCGTACAATAAACTGTAAATAGAACTGCGTGTTTACGCGAGAGAATTATTAATTAACCGCATAAATGAAACTTCAGCGGATATTAATAAAAATAATAATCATAATATTTGTATTCCCGGATAGCACAGTTCACTATTACCAAATGATTACTTCCCCATTAATTGAAAAAACAAGCAAGCCCAAGTTACCGATGTAAATGAAATAAAAATAGAACAGGAATGAAATTCAATTGCATCCCCTTAATTAAGCTGCAACCAAAGTGCAATTTTCGAAGTAGTCCGATAAATTTCGTTTCCTCGATTGTCTTAATCGATGCTAATTGATATCGTCCGACTACGGCGGAGGACAACTTGCCAATGAAAAATAGTAATGTAACACGAGACCAGAATCCGAAAGCATGCTCGCGCAGAAAACAATTAGGTTAAAATCGTAGCGAACGATTAAGTTACGCAATCAGAAACCGGACGACTAATGGTGATCGCAGAACGTCTGGCAAGTTCAAGCTTATCAACGGACTCTGGTCGCACGTGAACGAGCATCCTCGATTTCCTCGGCCAAGAATTGAAAGATCGAGGAAACGATCGTAAAAAAGCAAAGAAACAAATGATCCAGCGATTCGCGTTTGACAGATATCATCAATCAAGTTTAACTTGAACAGATTATTTCACCAGATATTTTTTAACAGATTTATTTAAGAGACTTACTGTTCTTACCTGTTATAAGCAAAGTGTGGGTAGCTTCTTCTTCGAAGAACAGTGGCGGCTATGTTTATCGATATTTCTTTGGTGTTCGCCGACTTCTCCTGCAAATAATGCAAGAACGATCATGAAATTCCAATAATATTCAATAGACTAACGTGCAATTTAATATCGGACCAAACCCTTGAAACACCTCAACAATTGTGTAATTACACAATTTAATATCACCCCGAAACCCAATAAAATGCGATGGTACTCAAACTAAAGTAGAATCATTTGCTCAAACAATTCCAACGTTCACCAACAAAGCAAAACTCTTCTTTCAAAAACACTTACCCCTTGATTATTTAGAACAGTGTACTTTTGCTCGAAGAAATAGAAATTTGAGATATTCCACCGTTCTAAAATCGTCGCGGGTAACGCAAGCAATTCAACACCAGTGAATATCGATTATTTTTCAATGAAAAGTTAAATATCCTTCTCGACAAAAGGTATGCAAGACTGAGAATTGAAAGAAGTGGTCGCTTTTTGGTCTTTTCTGAAGAGGAGTTTAAATTACGTCACCTCTGATTACTTGAACGACGCCCTTGCCTCGAATGCAGCTGAACGCAGTTTAAGTATAGTAATCGATCTCCTAATTCTTACTTCCTCAGAGAGCATTAGGGGACCACGTCAACCGGCTCTTCAACGAACAGCTCCGAAACAATGTCCCCGGGAATATATTTACTCGTCAGCTAATTTTAGAACGCGAAAGTGTTCTGCCACCTGATGGAACAACCACGACTGCAACGCGAAACGTGAAATTCTTGAATTCCGGAAAATTTCCCATGTTAAGAAATACTATCCATAAACATTTAGTTTCGTTAAGAGTACCGTTAAGCTGTTGTTTTACTAAGAATTCAGGTTTTCAAGAAGTCGAAGCTACGAAAATATATTGCAATTTAATTGTGTCCGCTGAAATTGTGTTTTACTATGAAGATATTTATAAAGAAATTTGAATTTATTCTTCCCCATCCAAAAGTTCAATAAGGAAATAAATTTATCTAAAACAACTAAGGAATTTCAGCTATTGGCAAACGAATTTCTTCAAATCCCTGGTAGATTTATGTTTAATCGACCGACCGCTACTTTTCGTCTCAAATGTAGTAAAATAAGTACTATTAAGAACGATGAGGGGAGCGTTATGCAATAGTTGAACCTTCTGTCCATTTCAATTGACGCGATATCACATCGAAGACCGATTATCCTTCTTACAATAATCACATAACAGCTTTACATTTTCATTGCTTCGACTTACATAGATACGTCCATGTACTTCAAGTCTGGCAAATACTTTGATACCTCGTTCTATCGATCGGTTCACTATTCCACGATTAAAAGGAACAGCCAAGATTTATAATCGTTCTGTTCAACACCCACATCGAAGGAGAAAAAGAATCTACTCCTCGTTGATTAATATCAAGTCGAATTACCACACCCCGCAGGAAATACAATTGCAGCCTTAACTCTACACAAGTTCATATTTCACCAATCAATTATCTTTCACAGCGTTTTTATTACTGTACTAACACAGTCCACATTCGTAATTCGTAACTCCACCCCGCCGTTTCTCTGTCATCGTGCGATGCAACCGATACCCGATGTTCCGCTCTCGTTGTCAGATCGAATCTATCGTAACATCAAACGAAACCGTCCACCGTCACCCTTCAACAGTGCACCCGTTCCCTCCACAGAATTCGTGAGCAGATAACAATGCTCCATCCTGAACATCCCCTAGGGCGTGTTCAAAATCACCCACCTGCATAGCTCGACTGATTAAACAAACCGTAGAACTCTTCTTCGATTAATATTTGCCACGAAACCGAAGCTCCATGCTCCAAATCCAAATCTTAATCTTACAAACACCGTTCTACAACCTGTTGGTATATCGAAGTGCAGCAGCCCCCCTCAGTCAGACTCTTTTCAACGGGTAACCGCAACGTTCGCGTTAATTAATAGAAGTGAAGAATGGGAAGCGCGGCGTACGGCATGGAAAGACGAAATTATGATTCCGTGTAACGACGAGACGCGGTCGTTAAGCGTCGTGGAAAGGTGGACAGTGAGCTGAATCGTGTGTCTAGACTTACCAGATTAAATACATCCGCAAGCGACAGAGGCCGAAAAATCGTGACGCCAGACGAAACACGATCTTTACCAGGGACCTCCTAAAACGCTAATGTGGCCACGGCAGAGGATGTCTAGCGACTGGGCAGCGTTAAACCGCGGAACATTTCAATTTCCAACTAGACAATCTGGTCGCGGGCTCTTCGTCACGTGATGCAAGTTAGAAACTGCGCCTCCGGTCCAGGCTGCGAGGGTACACGAGATTTAGAAGCGTTTCGAGACGCGGCTTGGACAACAGTGCACCGGTTGCTGTGCGACTGATTGCGCTTGCACAGGCGGCGATACAGAGTACGGAGGTGTTGGACAGTCGGGGAATCGACGGTTCGAGATTTCGCGTGGACGCGACGTGCGGTTAATTTGCGAATGTGAGGGCACGAATGCACCCTCGTTCTGAAAATGTTGGAAATTTTGCGAATTCGCCGCGTTTCGAATCTACGGGGCTTCGGTTCTCCGAACGCCGTGGACTCTCGGCGTTGAATAAACTTTGGATAGCGAAGGGTAGATGATTTGCGGACCTTGAAATGGTTATTGTGGAGTTCGAAATACGAATTGCGGACTGTGACGTCTGGATTCAGCACTTGGATCCCGGGTAATAGTTGACAAAATATTCCAATATTCGCCCGCTTTATAGATATCGAATCTCTTGAATAAATTAACAGCCGCCTATCTGACTTTAATGTGCGCAAAGATTTGACAATTATCGTAACGCTTCGTTGTTCCATACTTTCGTACAAGTAATCCTTCTTTCCTATTTATTAATATTTCGTTAAATCGCCGTTTTCAGACGTCGCATGCCGGCCATAATTTTCGAACGAATCTGGCGCAGTGGCGCGACACGTTTCCAGCAAAGAGAATAGCACAATGAATTGCTGTTCTCCCCTCGATTTTCATGGACGCCAATAATGGGAGAACAGACCCAACGATTTGGCGAATGCGAATCACATGAACACACATTACCGTCAAGTTTGGAGGTAACATATCGATTGACCCAAAAAATGGAATCTCGATCCTGCGACCAGCACGACCGAAAACTGTTTTACAAAAGTTGCATCAATATGTATACCAATAGTCGAAGTATCTGCTAATTGTGAAAATAATTCCGCTTAAGCACGATCGCGGTGACTCGCACATCATAAACAGACAAGCGAAAACGACATGTGCAAAGTGCAGCCTGTGCGCACCTTGACATTTATTTCGCCAGCCGGCAATCTAAATAGATAAAACAAAATTTCTACCCTTCCTCTTTCGATACTTATCCATGCACGATAATGCCAGAGATACGCGTGAGCCGGTCATTATCCGGTTATTCGCTTCAATAGGTGATAAAGAAATCGTGCAAACCTTGATGCACGGATAAACGCGCCAGTTTAAAAGAGAATACATATATCGATCGTGCGAGGTATACAGTACGGTGTATTACCCAGTCACCCGGCATAATTTCCATTAAATTATTAATCGCTTGTCCGATCAGGTTTTTCTTCAATTCAGAATTTCGATAAAGTTGATAATGTAATATTAATTGTTTCTCTTATATTCCACGAAGAGCGTGGCGCAAATAACCGGGCAAACTTTGTTACAACACGGCGGTCTGTAAATTACGATTGTTCTTGAAATATTAAATATATTATAGGACTCGAATTTCTCGTTAACAATTGATGCTTCTTAAAATGCGATGCGTTTCTCATTTCCATATGATATTTTAAATATAGTAACACAATGTACCCAAACTGCAGCGTTCGAAGTTTTTCGAACTGTTTAATTTGCGAATTGTTTAATTCGCCCCCAATCTGACAATCACTTTAGAAACAATGAAGAACCCGCGTAACAACTCTCGCAAAGGGCGTTTAATTGTGGCCCTATTAAACAGAGGGAAAAGGAACAATGAAGTTCGCGATGAGTCAAGTGTACACAAAGTTCCCGAAAGTGTCCCACACTTCAAAATCGGCACGACGGTGCACCCAACTTTTGCACAATCGAGAGCCCTCCCGCATCTGCACGTTACATAACCACCCCAGTATTTACCGAAACGCGCAAGACTTTCTTCTCGAACGAAACGTTTCATTCAACGAACGTTCGCAAAAAGTCAGACACATTTTTTTAACCGTCGTCCACTTGCCATTTAAATCATACTGTTCGTAAATTAATTCACCGATTCTACGGTAGCACCCTGTATTCCGAGAAGCTCACGGTGAATTATCTTTGTTCTACGTTTTTACGTCCCGGCGCACACTTCTCTTCTCCTTCCTCTCCATTTCTCTTTCACGATTCATTCAATTTTCTGCAGACTTACGTTAGATGGAATTCACCGTGCCAAGGGAAGGGTTGGCCTCGTGCTAAGCCGTCAGAGATGAACACGAGGACACGTGTGCTCATAGCGCGCACACACAGAAAGACGTCTTATTAACATTGGGTCTTGTGCACACGTGCAACGAGGAACCGTCTGCAACGCGATCGTCGCGAGATATGCGGGGGCAGCTACCCCGATTGCGATCCATACTCCTGTGAGGCGAGTAACGACGCGACGCGGGGCGACGCGACGTCTCATGGCGTCTGCGTCGAAACCCACCGTGAACTTTCACCTGCGCTATAGTCAGCGACGATTTTTAGTTATCCATGGTCTGGTTGGACGACCGGTGTTCGTAAAGAGGGTGTTGTCCGTCAAAGTAAGTAGAGGAGGGTTGATTCTGGGATGGATTTATTCGAAAGAATTTGGGGGCGATTTGATAAAACAGGGGAATTAAAATTGTGGCGATTATTGTTTATTTCATATTCCACTAGAAGGTGGAACAAATTGCAGAGATTTTGTAATCTATTGTTTTATGTTTGTTCTTCTTTATTAGTGGGTAGATTGAAATTCGTGAGGGTCCAATGTGGAAGGGTTAAGAATTTCCACCGCCGAGAGTTTAGCTTTTCTTATTGTTTCGTAATAGAAACTGTACGGTACCGAAATATTTTATGATTTATTGCCAGTATGGTTTGGCGAGGTATTCGTAATTGTGCACACTTGTAAAGTTTGTACTTTCATTTTAGAATGTCCTTTCTCGGTTTGCCTTTAAATCTAAATTTAATTAACAAGTGATACAACAATGCGATAGATCGAAAGCTGTTTTTCTTCCCTCATTGTAATCAACAACTATTCTATAACCAATTCTAACAAATTTATTTACAGTTGCTACTGAGAATATCTCCCGTACTAAAGTAACTATTTAATAACTTATAGTACAATTCATCATCGACAATAATTTATCAAGTAATCCGTACCAGGTACGCGCTCACGTTGCTAATATAAAAACATTTATTTATTTTTAGAGACACACGACGCAAATAAATAATTTAGTATCGTTCTACGTAAATGCTGAAGAATTTGTCCACGCTGTTACAAGCAAGCGTTGCCCCTATGTGTTCTTCAAATTGTCATGCAACTATCCATTTTACTAACAGCTATTGTTTCCACGAAATTTCGTTGAAATATCATACCCAATTGTTTGCCAACAAACCATTTCTAATAACCATCGTGAAAAATTCACAGGCAGAGTAACGTTTCCAGCAATAATACTACTACGAATTATCGTACGATTGAATTCGTCACCAGAATAATACTTCCAGTAAAAGTCAATTGTGAGTATGTACAAAGGAAATGAGGGTCGTTAAATGGAGTGAAACCTGAAACGGCATTGCAAACAGAAACTAAAACCAAAAGCTCGGACCATTTTTCGTCAATCGATCTTATGTAAACCAGTCGGGCCACACTAATTTCGATCGGGCTCGCGTTAGTCCGACAGAAGAATCGAAGCACAGCTCGATTCGCTGACTTAAATACAGTAGAACCTCGTTTATCCGCACCTCGTTTATATGAACGAGCCAATGCTCACCGTCTGTTATGACGAATTCGAAAAAGATCAAGGGAAAGCGGTTGCCTGGAAACGGCGTAATCAACTTCAGTTTTTCGCACACTACCTTACATTATTCGGCACTAATAAGAACAGCTGGTTGGGATCGATAGTGAACCTCTATTATCTGAACTGCTCGGTTATCCGAACTGCCTCGTCCCACAACATGTTCGAATGAATGAGGTTCTACCGTAATTCAATTAACGATTCTATCCAAAGAGTACTCGTGTCACCAACACAGGCGGAAGCATACCATAAAGACGATCCCTCAATGTCAGACAAAGTCCTCCGTAATACTACATACAATGAAACACGTGCCGAAACACTGGTCCACTCTGTCTGTACCTCTAAACGCCGCCTTTCTTTCTCTTTTCCATCGTCCAAACAACCGTTCGATCCTGTTGTGCAATCGATGCACGCGCAATAAAACAAGGGAAAGAAATAATTCGTCTCAAACAAATGGAAAAGCTTCGTTCGGGGGATTTCCACACTTCGCCCGAGTAAATTATCCTTTTGCGATCACCTCGACACTTCGCCGACGATGTCACAATAGCTATCCCTTTCTTTCGTGTTCCTCCGCTTTTTACTCTCTTCTCTGCGACATCTTCGTGTTCTTCTCGTTAACCGCCGACCCGAAGTAGCTCAAGAAAAGGTCTTGATGATGTCACGAAGACTCGTATAGGTTCCAACTATCAGCCCAAGCAGTCCAAACAGAACCAAAGACATGTTCTTAGCTAACATTAGCGTTTTCTCCGTGGGGCTAGACACGTTCCAGAACGTGCACGTCTGTATAATTGCGGGGAACGCCAGACCCAAACCGGATAGGCACAGAGCACCGAAGAGGGATATGAAGAGATCCAGTTGGGGAATCGCCACGGCTAACAAGACTGCAAAATATAGAAATTTATATTTAGTATTATATGTATACATATATTCAATATTGTTCAATTATTATCAATACGTCTCGTGTCGAATATTAAACTAAAAATTTCCATCGATACCGATGGAAATTCGGATAAATTTTCCAGGTTTTCCCTCGAGATGTTTGTTTCAACATCCTGTGTTCTAAACTAAACAAATACAGGCACCAACCGAACCACTTAATCCCGTGAAATAAAAAAGTCGTAGCGATCGCGGCGACAAGGAAATTGATCGATTACAAGACGGGGGAAGGTATTCGCATAGGCTATCAATAGGCCATACAAGGTAACCGATACTAAATCAACAACTGCCAATCGCCCGATCCGACACGAATTTACGTCACGCCAGGTGAAGGACTCGAAACGTTCACTTACACGTGAGAAGGACAAGGGATGTCCTTACGACGTACTCCCACAACAGTTTGTGCGAATTTTTCTCCATATTCGGCGCGATGTACTCGTTCCATACGATGTCGATCGCCACGTAGCACTGAATAGGATGAGTGAAGAAGATGGCTATGGCCAAGAGTATCTGAACAGATTTCGCTAATGCTATAGGCTCGTCCAGCATGAACGTGATGCTACCCAGGATATCACTGCCGTATCGAATGTAACCAAAGAGGCCAATGGCTGTGTAGAGGGCGACGATGATGCCCATTCCAATGTTGAGGACGCCCAGAGGCCGAACGAACATCTTCGGCTTCTTCATTTCGTTCTCCAGTGGCATTATCTGCGTATGTTCACGAAACGATTGTAAAAATTCGGGTTAACCCGATTGACAAGCTTCATTGTAACGGAAATTTCTGTATGCGGCTTAAAAAAAGAAAAAGAAAGAAACAGGCACTCACCACGCCGATAGCCTCGAGAGCGAAGAGCACCGTGCCGAAGTAAAGCGGAAAGTTTTCAACATTCCCGATCACCTCACGATTCTCGAAGCTTAGAGGCTCCCTGAAGATATAATACAAAATTATACCGAAGCTGGCGAACGTGATGCAATTCGCGATCGTCGACAATGGCGCCAAGAACTTCAGGTTCCTGATCCAATTGACCAGGATTAAGGGAAGCAAGATTGCCAGCATGTACAACCTGACATCGATTTCTGGCAAATACTCTTTCAATGCCTGTAAAGTAATACGCAATGTTTATTCATTTTTTTTTTCACATACGAGGTATACGATATTTTGGATAAGTATGTGGCGAATGAAAAATGTTTCGATGATTATATACAATTAAGTGCTCAACGAGTGGTTTGTTAGTTCGGCGTTATTAAAAATGATATTTGTAAACAATTTTAAGCAGATCATAATTGTTCTGTACAAAGTTTCCTCATACTTCTGTAAGGTAAGGGATAATAATAATGAAATGTTTTTAAAAGGAACACGTCCTAAGGGTGGAGATAAACGTCCGATACAAAATTAGAACATTAATTTTGACACTAATGCATAAGGAACGGACGAACGAAGTCTTGCAGAAACTTTAGCGGTGGATAAAAAACACAGGAACGTGCTTTGCACTTCCAGTTGTCACGTAATATTTTACAAACACAATATAAACGTATTTAATCGAAAATTCTGAGACCATACGAGATATACATTTTGATGAGTGGATCGTATTTCTATCAGAAGACTCCTCGAAATCGTTTCTTTCGCGTATCGTAATGATTCCTTTAAATACCACAAACGCTATTTTGTGCTAATCGAGAAAATATCAAAACCACTTTAAAATTAAAATTGAATGCCAGAAATTGTGCAATCTTTTCTTTGTTTCCTTCTTCAAAGCAACTGTAAAACAACGATCAATATCTGCTCCAGTATCGGTGTTGCACCATTTTGAATTCAAGGACAACCGGAAGTGAACCACGAGTCGTCTCTTAACACGTACCATTTAACAACGGTATAGAGCCTTCGTCTTATATAATGAAAACGTGACGTAATGCATGCGTAGCTGCAGCACTCTTTTTTCGCGAGTTCACAAAACGAACACAATATCCCTGAGCGTTCTACGAAAGAAAGTGTTCCTCCCCAAAGTTCGCGTAAACGTGACCGAATAAACAACGAACGTTTTAAACAATTATTGCTTGACCGAAGAATGCATACGAGGCTGTGGACTTTCCGCCGGAAAGACGGCCGCCATTTTGGTACCAATAATGCAGATCTTTTAATAAAAAAAACATGTACGCGAGATTTGTCGTCATTATAAGTTTTAAAAATTTTTTCACTATTTTTATGCTCCGAATTTTATTAATCACAGAATTAGGAATTGATAGTTAATGATTAAGCCCAGATACGATCAAGGAAGACCATTTAGTAAAATATATTTACGCTTTATGTTAATAACATTAAAATGAATAGTGTCCGAATTCTTTCAATCAACATTTTATAGTAGGATAAAGAAATTTTATGTTCCACTATACGTTGCCCATGTCTTACTTCAAAACAAAACTTCAATTAAACTTGAAATGCACCAATTAAATGCGTGTTACTGTGTATACGTAATGCTACGTTTTTATTGATGAACTAGGCAACATGGTACGCGTAACACATTTGCGATCATGATTTTATTGAGATCACGATGACTATGTGTGCCGCTGTGGATCACAGAAGAACATGACTATTACAGAATATTGATGACCTTGTTGTTTATGTTAAACGCAGTGATACGGAAAATTAATTATAATAAAACCTCCACTGATGCATTAATCCTTTTAAACCATTTGTTAATTAGTTTACTACAAATAAAATGTATTCTACTAAAGAACATATGTTTCATTTAAAAAAAAAAGAAATGAACCAAATTTTATCACCGTAAAAATAATCAAACGATTTCGTAAATATATTCAATGTCAATTAACAGCCAACAGAGAAAAAAACCTTTTGATCGAAATACTGTCTCCATTCACGTATCAAATCGCCTTGGGGCTAACCATTTTTAGACTATCACTTTTTTTTGTATTCCTTCGGCATCTCTGTGGCCGTGGTAAATCGCATTCGCTATTCTAATTCCCCACACGAATCCGGATACAATGTGCGATGAAAAGGACGGAAGAACATTAATTAAATTGCAAGGACAATGAACCGAGTACTACGCCAGTGTGTTTTTACTAAAACGAATTAGACGGTAATAGAAATGTTTTAGCAAAATATGTAGGTAATTAATTTGATTATCGTGTCTCAACCTTAACGGTATGAAAATGCCAGCATTTCTTATTGTAAAGAAATGGTTACTGTAAAGTAAAAGTGCAGTTGAAACAAAATTTCCTAACATTTCTATAATTCTTGGAATGCATGGATGGCGTTCGTCTCAAAATGATGGAACGTAAGCTGGTACGTAATTCTATTCGACGCATTTCATTCAATCACTTTCGTTTCCCTCGTTCCCCAATTTTTGATCAACAAATAGATCTTGGTATCGAGGAACAATCGAACACAGGTTTCCTCTGTGCTTCGGACATTAACGAAACCGGTTCGATTTCATTTCGTGCGAACGCATGGACACGTTTCATCGATGGAAAAATCGCCTTCGACTACTCGAGAGCCGAGAACACTACACCTTATTTCCTGTCACAACTAGATTCAGCCGATTCCGATCGGTTATTATCCATTATGCAACTGATCGAAATTTGATTTCGCCAAATCGACACTGCCAATCGGGAATTCCCGTTTAGAATAAGTCCCCACAATTTTCCTCCTGTATAATAATAATAATAATAATAATAATGATAATCAGATAAAAATTGATAAAATCATGTCTTCGAAAATTCCCAATTACGTGTGCATCCGATAGTCAGTCGAACCAATCGATTAATCTCCACCAATTGAAACGTATACGAAACTAACACACCCTTAGGAGAATAGTATACACGCATACAACGCTCCAAACATAAAGCATCTCTGATCCATTATCCCCGCAATTATTTCTATTATTATATAAAGTATCATTCCGATTGGATTAAAATAACGTACTTCCCCGTTCGATTGTCCTATTTCCAAACTATTCTTCGTAAGGAAAATAATAAATAAATCAAACGAATGGTACTACGATCCGCGTGTAAACGACTACGAGAAAAACGATATTTTCAGTAAAATTTCTACGTCGGCGACTCTATGAGCTCAGAGAATTCGAAATCTAAAACTAGTATAGTTGTCTGTCGATACGGCCGTGCAAAGAAACGCTCGTGGTTTCGTACTACGCAATGTAATGGATAGTTAGCGTCGTTACGACACATGTTATTACGGCAAGTGGCTAGAATGTGGATGCAACGAGCGGCGAAAACCTGAATCCTGTAGGCGGTCTAGCGTGAAAGAGCGAATCGATGATCGAATGGTGAACGCGATACTTATTGGAGGGAAGGACCATGACCTATGCCAAGAACAATGTTGCCTGATATATTGGTAGCCCAACGTGTACCAATCAGAATTCTACGGTGAACGGACGCCGGTGGTTATTTTTTTTTCTCATTTATCGAGAATGAAATACTTGAGTCATCGTAATATTATGCTGATTGCTTCTGAGTAATATAGTACAAGTATTATATCGATAGTAATGGTGTGGGTGTTGTGTTGAAATTATGATGTTGGAGTAATTATTTGGAAATAGTGATAGCTGGCATACAGTGGTTAAATACTAAGATTGTTGCAAGTGCACTGAGGTGTTTCCACTGGACTTAATTTTATATTTATCCGGAAATCGGTGATGCACATGGTTATGTAGAAATTTTAATTCCATGCTTGTTATTCTTACGTAAATAGTAAATGAAGTACAATAAAATTGACTGAAATATTTGTCTACATGTAACTTCACCGAAATGATTATCGAAATGATCAAATAGTTCAAATACTCGAAGAATTATTTCGATGTTAAAACATTGCGGTACCTCGACACGTAACTAGACTAAAGTACGTATATAATACAAACGTTGCTAATTGCGAGGAAGATAACATTAAGCCTTGAAAATTAAACACGCTGTCGCCCAATCGCGTATGCTGCTTGGAAAATCACATTATTGATAATGGAAAAAAGCGCATCGTTCTTGAGAATCCAAAGGCACTTCATCTTCGAACGGGGCTAATGAACCTCGGTGAATTAGCAAATGAAACGATTTGAATGTTCATTTCGTCCCGTGTCGCGAGGAGAATTCTTTATGTGGCGGCCTTTTTTCGAGATTTATTTACGGGTCGAACGATTTCTTTCGACCCACGTGCCATCGGGATCTTTGTACCATCATCGAGTGAACGAGGTGAATTTCTAAACGTCCTATAAAACACCTAAACATCCTACCAATAATCTACGGCTACCCTGGGTAAACATTGTATCTAATCGTGCGAGTTCCAATGTGAATAAATATGACACCGAAATTGAATTTATATACGCGATAGAGAAGACTAGAACACGATTAGAATTTAGACTACGAAATATAGGAAACTAATAATGTAACAGTGGGTCGACAAAAATTCCTCCTATATTCTACGAAAAATATTTTCAATGTCCCGAATAAGTGAATCAATGTTCAAGCAGTTCTAAAATTGTATCAAACTGCACAAATTTGCAGTCGTTTTTAATTAACACAAAGTGCCAATTGATATACCACGCTCGCAGAAAATTCACGACTTCGTTTTACGATCCAATTAAATTCTGCGTGCTTGCTGTACAGAAAGAATCAGGCGCACGATGCACCAAAGCGGAGATTGAACGGAAATTACATTGGGAACGCCTTGTATGAAACTTCACGTTCAACCTCGACGTTCCCGATTGCCGAGGCAAGGGAACCTCGTAGCGTCTTTCTAGTGACAACGACCGAAACCGACTGGTGTCCTCGTGAAACTTGGCTTCGTCCTGCCGTCTGGCAAAATGTCAACGAACCTGTACCGTGTGTATTATCACCTTGACTCGAGGCTCATTACATCGAGTCTAATCGTTTATTCCTCGCGGCGTGTTTCCCTGACCTACATGCTTCTTTTCCTTTTTCTGCCCACACGATCATGGTTCTAGTCGCGCGAGAACGGGATTCCTCGTGGTAAAAGCTGGATCAGCGCGAGTAGCAAGAGTAGCGAAATCTCTAATATGAGTCACTTCTGACGAGGAGAGAAGAACGGAGGTAACGATTCAACGATACGTCAGATCGGCCAGGTGATGTCATTCGAGAATTGATGGGAGTAATATGGTGACTTTTAAACGAGAAGATCCTTTTCTGTTTTTTTTTTTTTTTTGTTAATTCATGTTCTATGGTAATTATTCATTTTCTTCATTAAATATAAATATCTGAATAATTAATAAAACGATTGTAATTAATGTATTGATGTATTCCTTAATTTTGTATTCCTTTCGTTTATTTCATTTCTCTTTTTTTTTTTTTACGAAGGAGACCGTTTCGAATCTTATTGAGTAATTGCAAAGGCACGGTGAATGTATTCGGGAAGATTGTGAAATAATTATTTCAGTGTTCCGCTCGTTTCTGTTTCATATTTCAATGAGCGCGACCGTGAAGTGCGAAGTTTAATGATTGAAGGTTCGATGAATATGTATACGTGGATCATTCGAACAGTACGATAAAATCCATGAACGATTAATTATTAATTGTACTAACCAGTTTTAAATTCGTAGCGATGAATACGGTATAGACGCAGCAACTTCCCAATTGATATACCATTAGGAATATGTTTATCATGTGACTGCAAACAAACCATTTTCTCTGTTAAATTTTTCGCACGTTTCGAATTGTGCGGCGAACATTTCTACCCGTTTCTTTTTTTCATTCTCTGCGTACTCATAACAATATATTCGTTGATATTGAATAATATAAGACGTTGTAAAATTGTCGTGATATCTAGATTCACTAGCAAATAGACTATAGTAATTGTGGTATTAAAACTGTAACAATTATTAAATATAATAAAAGAACCATAGACAAATTGTACGATTAATTTACGTGGTATATCGGTACACTGAATAATTATGACGGAATAATTTCTAATTATCAAAGTCCTCAATGGTATCGCTTCCGTTCTAAATCACTTAACAAATTTCTTTGATACAAATGCAATTGTGATACTCACACTGATGATTTTGAAAACCACCTAAGACACGCTGGGCCCTCTGATAGCGCAGCTTCCGCCGTCGCAGGATAACTTAACGAGGGCACCTTCTTCCTTTTACACAATTCGTACTCGGAATCGACGAGTATTCGAATACAGTAAGTACAAAAGAGACCTATGACTATTGTCGCCACTACACCGACACCGTACCCAGAATGGTGGAAGGCCTTTGGCATCGCAAGGATTCCAGTTCCTAAACTGCCCTTCAGCAAATGCACCAGTGTGTCAAGGGTCCTGAAACAATGAAAATCGCATTTTAATTAATTTCACTACATCCAAGCTGCAGCAAATATTTTTCCGCTCTTTTCTATCTTTGCTACAATATCACGTATAGTTTATACGCGGTTTCCTCGAGGGCAAGCTTATTCTTTCGCTTTCTGACTAATCGCTGACAACAAATTGCCGTGTAATTTGTGTCTAGATAAACGCGGCCTGAATATATGACATGTTGTTTCGCATGCGTGTATCGTTCAACATTATGCAAATGTTCACGACTGCGTTAACCGGACGGTCATATTAATTTGCATTCTTCCTCTACACTCTTCCGGTACTCTCGCCTGAAGAAGATAAGGAGCGGGCAAAATGTGGAGGAATCAGCTGGCTCGATAAACGAACGATAGAAACGAGGTAAATTAATTGAAACTCACGAGGTAGGGTGAGCGACCACCCTTTGGCTATAGGGATCATAGTTTTCATCGTATTCTTGCACGCCCTTCTTCTTCTCCTCGAGCTCTAACACATAGACTTTGGACTTGTCGTGGCCTAAGTTGTAACTGAAACAGAAATTAGCGGGCTTATTTAATGGGTACCAAAAATTTTGCGAGAATATTTAAGGATAATGTTAACAACTTACCCATTTTTGTTACTCTTAGTATTCACGCTCCATTTTTTATCGTCCAGAGTAGCCTGGAAGAAAAGAAATTTTGTATAAAAAATTGTAAACTTCAGGAATGTAGGAAATAATACAATATATGTATAGTATACGCGGTACTCTATCAAAATCTAATGTATTAATTATAAAATTAAACTTTAGTCTTTTAACAATTAATTGAACAATCGTAGAGTCCTAAAGGGAAGTAATAATAATTCATTGAAACGAGTAACAGTCAATTATCTGTACCTGCAAATACCTCATCGACCATAAAACACGAAGCTATTAACATAGCTTTTTCCTCGTCTCGTGTAATTTTTAATGAATCATTCATCTCGACAATTGACCACAGCAAAATTAATGTGGTCGTAGGTGAGTATTACGCGGCAATCGCCGATAAGAATCAGGAAACAATGCTTGTCATTGCTAGATTTATAGCCTAAACACGATTTGTGGTAAATTTTTCTCTGGCATCTCTGCCGATTCGTGGTTCATAATGTTGAATAATGATCGTATGAAACGACGATAACAATGGACGTGAGTTCGGTACGTGACAGAATGATAAATTTTAATATTCGACAAAGGTATCTCGATGAATCTACGTGGCTTTATATTTAGTCTACTTCCACTGAATTCACGATGAGTCCCACGATGATATATGTATATTCCTCGTAGGGGCAAAGTTTTAAACGTACGCATGATAAATATCTTTTCTCCGACTTTCAAAATATTTTGGGTTCGTTGGAAATGTAAATGTTTACAATGGTCCAGTGATACTCGGACTTTTCTACTCTAGAATTCGGAAACCTCGGATATTTAATAAAGCATGCAACAACACGGTGACTTATAAATATTTCTGATTTGAAATAATTACTTTCGGTCAAAGTTACCTTAATTGGTCACATCTTCAAATTTCATGAACAGAACATTAATTTCTTCCCTTGAAAATTATTATACACATTGATATAATTAATTACGAGGAAAATATTGCCAGGACTGTTACGGTAAACATAGCGTTTTAATACGTCCCTGCGTGTACATTAATTTACGAGACATTCACCGAAAAGTCAACATATTATTTTTAAAGAAATTCATACGAACATTTCACACTGTCGATAAACAGTCGAATCGTGGTGTAATGTGGCATTGCTACTACATTGAGATTCAGATATATAAAACGTAAGAAATGTGATAAGGGGACGATGGAAAATAAGCTCTATAATGATAAAAGATTATAGTAATAACAGTTCACCAAAAAGTATGAGTCCATTGTTTGTTGTGTTCTATTCTATCGATTGCGTTACGCTATTTGTCTTTTCTTTACCCAAAGATATTATCATCTAAATGTGCATTATACGTGTACAGTTGGAAAGTGCTTCGCATGATATAAGAAACAAGTAAAGAGTCATCGCGATTTTTCCATGTTTTACAATCTGTTCATATCAATAATACGTCTACGACATTTTTCCTTCATTGTAGGAATTAGTAAACGGATTAGATTATCTGAAGAAATACAAATCAAATGACATGTATTATCTATTAGATCTTTTATTTAAAAAAACCTATACCATCTATCCAATATTTAATTCATATAATGTATTAAGAAGTTTCATTAAAATATTCGAACTCTTTCAAATATTTCAATTGAAATATTAATGAGCTGTCACGTTCGTGATTATATTAATAAAAGATTGTATCGAGAAATTTCGAAACTTTCATGTGTTGTTACGTTTGTTACGTGAATGAAGAAGATCGATCATCTGGCAGGTCAAGAGGACCGTAAAGGACGATTCGCGGAACGACATTAATGGATACTTAGAATTTGACTATCCTTCTGTGATACTGTTATGATCTGTACGCACAGACACGTAGATATAAAGTGTAGTGTACGCGCGATGAAACCAATCGACAGGTTACCGTGATCTCATACGAGTAAATATTTCTGTGTCTCGCAGCTGGACGCGTTTCGTGGACTTTCCGGATGGAATTTTCCATTTACATCGATAGATCGACGAAACCATCGTGAAAGATCGTGATTCGCACCTCATTATCTCCCGTAAGATAAAGAAAGCAACGAGTGTATCGTGCCGAAAACATGTGCCATCTAGTTTAATTTTGATTTATTTCCCCTTTCTTTAGTCTCTTTGTATTTTCGCAGTTTTCTTTTTCAATCCGGATTTTCCTCCGCGTTCATTTAGTATTGCCTTTCACTTTCTTCATTATTGTAGCACACTACATCCTGTTATTTTTCTCTGATTTTGTTAGTGGCTTTATATTTATTATTTTTCGTTACTGTACCTTTATTTGTTGTACGTTTTACTGAATTTTATATTTCTATCGTCGTCTGCGTTCAGACCGCTTTAAATTCTTATAGGAGATTGGTTGCAGTGATTCCTAGTAGCTTATCGAGGAATTGAGAAGCAATAAAAATTGAATAGAAATTTTATCTACCCCCCGGGAGTATATCTCTTTTTTATTAAGGAGATATGGTGTATTGATTGCTTAAATCCTGCGAGCTTTCCATTGTTTACCTTTCTTTGATAACTTATTGCTTCACGATATTACACAATGATTATTAGGATGGATATTAGCGAATTGTATTAACTGACAAGTCTGTAATCGATAATAATAAGAGATAAGGTCCTACTAGTTATTGTTGTATCCGTATAACGAACAGTTTTATGGTTCCGATATTCGGATAACGGAAGGAGTGCCATCACATTACAATGACTATTGTTCAAAGCATAATTTTAATCTTTGATGACATCGGAGAGTAATATTTCAGATGAAACGATAAGATTGGTATGTATTTTTTAATTATCTCTGCTTAATCAACTACACTATACAGGAAATAATCTAGACGAAAAGAGATACGAATTGCAATATTAAATTGGATCAGAAAAATCTGAACGCAAGTGATATTTAATTTAATCTTTGTTAAATATTTCCATTGGAAGCCCATTTAATTTATTGCATATCGATTTGCGACACATTTCAGTTGCAACAAGTTAATGAGGAAACAAAGTTTTAATTTTCTTAGTTTGAACAAAATATGAACGCCATAAAAAAATCTGTTCCTTCCTAGCGGATATTCTTCATTTGCCAGATAGAAGATACGCTGACATCACTGAACATACGAAGCATAGTTCTACGTGTCTGACTAAGAGTGTCTGCATCTACTGACCAGCCAGAAAGATACGCGGCGGTAACACGATTCCTAATTTCGCAACGAAGGCCCACAAATCGCAACTAAATAATTAAAAAATAATAAATATTGTTGTAATGTTGAATCACAAATAAAATTATGTTACTTTAACGCAATTAAATTATAAATGTTTCTATTCGCAACCGAACAACAGCACCGTTCCAAAAGTGAATCCTTTAAAGCTTTTCAACTTGCAAATAATTAAGCAAAAAATATATATCCCTTAATCGTAAGTAAATAATTGTTCATGGATAATTTCTTTCAGTACGATAATATCACCCGACCGTTTCGAAACGTGGTATATTATCCAAGCATTATTTCCAAGAAAACAATAACTGGATTCGATTAGCATAAATCCGCTGATTTGATCGGTGTTCGATAGTAACATGAATGACAGAGGCGGCATAAAAGAATTCGAAACGGATATCGTGCTCGATGGCATCGTTAACATTTAAACTACGTAAGAACAAATCATTGAATTCCCCGGAAGAATACATATTATTTGTAATTGTGATTCAAGAATGAATGGACAAAGTGTAGTTGATCGGTGCCCCACCTAAGACGTAATATAATTCACGTAACACGTTGCCAATTAACAATTGCCAATGTCGTTTCAGCGTCATTGGAAACTGTTAACTACGAACGTGGCACGAATTGAGTTACCATTATTTGCGTGCTGACAATAAATAAATGAAGCACTAATTGTTACCATTCTTCGGCTGATCCACTTTTGCAATCTATTCTCGAATTGTTACGACGAACAAATTAAGATTGTCGGATAAAGAATTCGTCGTGAAATTAATTTTAAACGTACTTTATGACGAACCTTTATCAGACATTGAAATCCTGGATACTCGAAGTCCCATTTAAATTAAAATCGCAGAATCTAAGATATATATGATTACGTGTGAAAAGATTTTCGGGTGCTTCAGAAGAAATAAAGTTTCCGTGAGTCTAGATTATAAACTTCAATTATCATTTGAAATTTCCGGTGATCTGATACGGGACGGCATTCGAAAATGAAAGTCCAAGAAAGTTATGAATAAACAAAATCTGCTACTCCGCTTTAAAAGATTAGCTCGATTAAAAATAAGCTTCTGTTCCTAATACTTAGTATTAATACCAATAATTTACCTAATCCTTCATAGTAAAATTTCATCAATAACAGCAATCCTCAAAAATTGAACAGAGAATTCCTGTTGAAAATTTTAACAACTGAATTAAAAAGTTCCTCGACCATACACTTATCGTTATTAACACTGGACGTTGCAAAAAAAAACCGTCGTTTACGAAATATAGCAAAAGAATGCAACAAAATATTCATGGACTACTTTGAGGAGGAGTAAAATGTATTTTTTAAACGAATCACAGCTGAAATCGCTCGTTCTCTTTCAGAATGATTAATGTCGTGCCAAAAAATGAAGGACGAAGACGGTGCCGTCGTGGCACGTAACATGCCGTTTTAAAACTTACGTATGACGTTAGTTTTAAGGAAATAACCGGGAAACACGAGATGAGGACATGCAGCAATTTGACAGCGACTAATCGGTGTGTGACACTACCCGACCGGAATCTCGCAAAATGGATCATCCTCCACACTATAATTCAACGTTAGATATTTTCGAAACACTGCTCCGAACGAAAAAGAACGAGCTCCCCCGATTTTTAGCGGAAAAGTTTCTCTCAGACGTTTTAACGCGTTAGCGAAACGAAAGTTTTCTTTTCAACTTCCCTACTATCCGAAGAGTATTTGTACTGGGTGAAATTTTATGCTTAAGTTATGTCTCGACAGTGAGCAAAAATTAGTATTCGGAGAAGTGATATTTGAAATGTAAATTTATGTAGGAAAACGATGTTGTAATTTGCAGATTGCACAGTTCACTTTTGCATAAGAGGATAATATAAAGTTTGAGTAATGCGTATGCATTACAACTTTATATTCTTTCATGGTATACGAAATAATCGGGCTTCAGTGGTATGTGACTAGAAGTTGACTGATAGCGATATTTGGTTCTATGTGACGTACGCTATTTTCTATGCTACAACTCCTCAACATTTTATGTAATATTGTGGTCCGGTAGGTTGCCATTAACGCTATCTGATATTGCACATATTCAAATAATCTGGTACCTAATGCGCCGCGCAAATATTCTTTTGCAAATGTTAAACACTCGAAATGAATATACATCAATTTGACAATTTTCCAATTCCATAGATTCTGGGTTATCTAATTTATGAAGTGTTTAGCCGTTAAATGTGCATGTAGTATAGTTTCCTAATTGGCAAACTTTGTAAATCCTCAAATTTTCATAGAAAAAAAAGAAATAAACAGTAGCTACAGATCAAGCTCAGTAATTTCGTAAACGTTATCGCTAACAGATAATGGTGCCTTTTATTGACACAATGATGCTGAATTATAAAGCGCGTGGGAACGTAAGAACATTCTAAATTATGACAAGAGCAATACCTACGAATGCGCATTCGTCCATTATCAGTGAACGATATATTTTAACGCTCTCATTTTTCCCATTCCCTTTATCACTGTCTTCACACCCAACACAAATAAGAATCATTAATCAATTATATCACGCTACTAAACCCTCTCATAGTAGAAATTCCATAATAACAACAGCAATAATAATAATGTTATACAGGCTGATTAAGTATCCGGAACTTTTTCGTGAAAAATTTCATAATAATAAAACATATATCAACTTCAAATCAGGATTGAAACTGTATAAATTCCTCTGTTATAACATCATGTGACTACCGATAGAACAGAACAAACATGAAACAACAACGGCGTTAAGCAACCCAACCAAAAGTTTGGCTTCTGTAAATATTGAACTTCTTGTCATAAAAATTCCATCATCGATTGCGGTCGACCCGAAAAAAAACCGAAGCATTGCAGCACAATTAATATTACCATTGGCCAAAAGATTATATTATTTTCATTTTCTGTTATTAAACTTATGATTAAATAGTCGAATTCACGTGGCTAAAGGGAACAATTTGTATCGTCTATATCTGATAACTATTGTTCCCCTTAATAATCGAACTTTCGATCCCCAAAATTCATTTCATGTTATCTGAACACCTGGCATCCACGACCAGCCGTGGAATTTACGAACGACAGATCCACTTTCGAGCGTGAAGATGCTCGAAATCATTGTTATCAAAATGTACCCAAAGGAAAAAAGTTCCATTCAAGCGATCTTTCGGCATTCCAATCATTATCAAGGAATATGATCTACGAAAACAAGGCGAACAGTCGGTACAACGTGCTAAGTAATCGGTACAACAAACATTTGATATCGCGGCCAGCATTGTTATTGAGGGCAATTTTTTTTCTTTAAGGAGATACGACGCCAAGGTAGATGCGTGGACACACAGGAACCGTTTTTCCTTATTTCTTTATTCATCGGGTGTTGAATACCTTTCAAGGAAAACAACGCGGTTCACGATGCCTTTGTTAGAAATTGCATTAACTGGAGCAAAAATTGACGATAATTCGGAGTAGGTCTTTTCATTTGAGAACATCTAACCTCAATTTTAACGCGCGATCGAATCTTCAGATATTCCAAACGCATTTAATTGTACTTAAAACAATAATCAATCCTTTTGTATATCTTGGATATATTTGGTTTTTAAATTCTCAAATATTCGACCTGCCGAGAAGTCTGCAGTCGCTATCGACTTTATTTATAAATCGAATTATCGATCTCTCGATCATTTTCGATATCGAATGCAGATTTAGAAGTTAATGCACAAGATATACACGTGCTACGGCTGTATAAAAGATATTTGAATTTGATATCTAAATTCTCAACGATGATATCACCCGCGTTTAGATGACGTTTACATTTCGATGATTTCTGTTTCCAAACAGCGCTGTCCGATCTATTTAGTCGCATTCTCGATTATCTGATCGCGAATGCCTCGATAGAATAACGATTGATCGCGATAATGTAAATTCTTAAACAACAACAGCTAGATCAACCTAAGGAATCATTCAACGCGAACAACCAACGTTCATTTTTGATGCACCTTAAATTGTACTTGAAAAACGACTCAAGAATCGAACAATGCTTATGCGAAATTAGCTACACGGAAACTGAGACCGAACTTAAATATAGATTGCTCAATTTTCTAACGAATCGTCAACCATATAAAAAAACTATACCTTCCAAGAAGGGAATGGAACGGTAGTCGTCCGGTATGAATTGCAATGCGAAGGACACGCGGTTTCACTGACCGTTCGACAGCGGCGGTCCACTTTTTTTTTTTCAATCGAATTCCACTTCCTAGTGACGCAAATCTTCGCAAGATAAAGCAAAATCGAACCAGCGATCTTGATAATGTAAAAAAACTTGCCCCCGATTTAAATCGCGTATATCAGTTCGCGTCGTGTGTATTAACGTCACGTGGTACGTAGTTCCGGCTGATAATGTCCTTCGGCGCGGAAAATTTTTCATTTGAACGCGTTCTCTCCCTTTCATTGATAAAGAAACCGCAAAACAAACTAGATCCGTCCGGTAGAAATTTGTAAACTAAAGCGACAATATAACTGGTGTGAATATAAGCAAAAATGAAACGATACTGATTTAGGATTAGAGTATCGATCGAGATGATGTCTCGATCGATTGCTTTCGAGATATAGGTAAAAGACATTCGATTCGACAGTCGAGGAATGTTCCAATCTTTGGAAACAACATTAAAGTAGAAAAGCTTTGAAAAGCATTACACTTCTATCCTAAACCACAAGGAGGAGAACTAAAACTCTCGTCGAGGTCTTGAGGTAATAAATTTCCGATCGCTAAATACTTTTCCATCGACAATTAACAACTGCGCTGAAATGTACGCGAGATAATCTCGTTGCACGTTAAACAGCGTTTTTGCAAAGTGATCGCATGGTAAATAAGCAGGTATCGTTGCGGGGTATTCGTCTGAATCGGTCGCGCTTTTTTCTGATCAAAACATTGCTGGCGGACACAGGAGAATATACACACGTGAAGTGCGCCGATATTGTAATCGAAGAACGAGTGCTAAGCGGAGTAAAACTACATTAACTAATAGTACTATTTCATTCATATTTGACAAGTCTCTATCCCACGTATTACACCTGGAAATCTCCTATATTCTTACATTTACATTTATCCTATCCGCAGGGCGGACGGAGTAAAAAAGGTCGAATCGAACGAATATTAGCTCTTACTCGTTCCATGGATTTTCAACAATCGCCCACCGATACGATCCATTGGAACAATAGAAAAATTCATGGGGCAAAGATGCTTCATATACAATGTCACTCACCGTGCTCGAGGTAAATCCTAAATTGTCGTGCGACATCGTGTTCGGGTCACTTCTGTACACACGCTGGTCCAAGACGTAGGGGAGTGGAAGGCGAATTCACCTGTATACGAGATATCGGGTTAAAAAAAAAAGGGGGGGTACAAAGAAAGTCGCGCGACGCAAGTATGCGGTGCAAGGTTAAGGTAAATCAGAATGCGAAATAACGAGTGATACGAAGGGGAAAAAAGAGCAACCGGTTTCAGTTTATTACAGTACGATGCATTATTGTGTTGCGACAGGTACGGCTGCCGCAACTCGACTGATCAGGGTTCGCGCCAAGTATTATTTATATAGTATCATGCCACACGCACGGCACACCGTGCTCTTGCCATTTCGTTTGCTGGTCACTCGCGGCATGATTTGGACGAGCCGCGGTGCGGCTTGACTACCATACGAAGTCTGTTCAACGACGGAATCTAAGTAAGTGAGACTAAAAGCCGGTTTACCTTAGATACACCATTTAACTTTCGTAATTCCCGGCAGCAGAGGTGCGACGGATCATTATAGGCGGTCGGGAAATACCGGTGCGGTTGCCGCCAATTTTCCCAAAGTGAAATCGAATGTATCCGATCGGTAACAGGGAACACCGTCTGCAAAGAAAAAGGACTTGTAGGAGAATTTTAAAGGGAGAACGAAGTTGAACGAGGGGCACATGGATATATTATTATATGTTTTTCGGAACGCAATACATCGTTTTCTTCCGTTTCGTACTATTAAGAAATGTCCCCTCGATCATAAATGCAACAGTCTTTCTTTTGTAAAGCGCTGATTATGATCCGACGAATGGTACACATGATTGCAGGGTAATGAAATTTATGACCATAAATATTGACGGTGTTAAAAATCGATATTTGCATCTGACATGTTAACACGGGAAAATTATTAAACGAGAACCGGTCGTTTGTTTGCCTCGATGTTTTGATAATGGATGTTACGTATGTAATAGTAAAGAATGTACGTCCGTTTGTAGGTATCGATAGTAATCGGTTGCAATCTAAACCTTACGGAAGCTTGAACTCCACAATAAATCAGTTTGCACGGGTAATTCCCGTTTCATTTGGTGTAAACGGTAAGCAGCGATAGTGAATAGATTTTGAATGCGTTTATATACTAATACATCGTGAATGTAATTCATTTAATTTGCAGATGTGTAAATGAAAAATTCCTTTCGCCCGTAGATGCGTTACAAAGAGAGTGTTTAATAAAGGGAGTATCAAGATTACTTCGCTTAAGATTTTAGGTAGCCCTAGGGCATCCGAGAACCTTAAATTGAAGAATAATGCCTGATGAGGGTATATTAAGGGTAATTAAGGCATTTAAACAATTTAAATGGAATGGCTAGGACTCTTATTGGAGTACCTTTTTTCTATCATTATTTTTATATTGGTTCTGGAGCGGGTAAATAGAACGCAACATAAAAAACGATCGTTTGAACCTTTCTAATTCAAGGGAACAATTTCCATAGAATTTTCAAGGTACATTTTTGTTTCCGGATTATTTTTAAGTTTCTTCCAACAAGTTTAATACTAATGTCATCTACTAATGCTTCATAAATAACTAAGACAGAGTGCTGTTCATATAGATATACATGAAAAGATTGATCGTCCATTTTGGTGACAATAATCTCTGAAAGGAACAAGATAATTTACTTTTTAATACACTTTTGGAAAGATGTCGATTAAATGATAAAGTTTAATGTCTTCCATACTTTTATATAATTGTATCCTTTATTCGCAATGTAAAAATACGCGACCGCGTTTAATAATATTTAACTACGTAGCCTGCATGCTTCGTTCTGAAGTATTTTAAAATATTATTACGGTAGCCACGAGGGATTCCCCTGCAGTACGGCCTACGAGTTGCTTCAACTTATTTCCTTTACTCTCTTTTTCTATGTAACTTGTACAACACCGTGTCTCTGTCTTTCATCCTTCAAACCCCACTCCTCCTTGAACTTCTCACTGATTGAAATAATTACGAAAAATTAAATATTTCCGTACAATTCGTATTCTATGTTACTAAGGATTAAAAAAATCGAAAAAGTGACCCGATGTATTGCGCTCTTATCTTGTATTAGCGCCCAAATTTTTCTCCCAATTAAGAACAAAAGTTTCTTCTATTATAATGAATTAATATAGCGTGATCCTAATGTATTATTAATGCCTAAATTTCGCAATCGTATTACAGAACGCAATAGACAGGATGCTATCGAGTTGATATCACAGGAATTTTCCTGCTTTTTCAAAATGTCTATGAGTAATGTATTCTATGATTTTAAATTCTGGTCGTTCAAACATGTGGTTTTTCGAATTGCGTCAGAGATTGTCGACACAGAAAAGAATCAGATAAAAAACGACAGAATTTACAGCGATACCTGTTCATCTTCATGCCTCGGCATTACTTTAGTGTTAATACAACAATAGATTATTAATTAATAAAAATTATACTTTGTGCAAATAACGTAAACTTTAAACTTTCATAAGGATAATAATGATTCACCGCTCATTATTAATGTTATCGTGGCAATGGAAATGTTATGCAGTAGATAAAAGTACATTCATAGTTGAAAGAGAATAGGTATTTAAATGACATCACCATAATTTTCCTTCTTTTTTTTGCAACTTGAATAGCAACATTCCACAGGTTCATCTGAGATACCGATCTCATTGTTAGGTAATTTATAAAGAGATCGAATAACGATAATAGGCCAAGCTGGTAGATAATACTATTTGTTTTTAAATCGACATTCGCTTATAAACAAATAAAAATTATAATATGTATTTTCATAAGGTAAAATCAGATTTCAATTCCATATGTTAATATTGATGAACGTTAATCCTACATTGAATAAAAATCGAACCATATTAAATTATCAATTACAGTAAGAAAGATTGAACGATATTATTATCTAAATAAATAAAGACAGATAAGTGATTTAGCTTCATCTTTGTATTGTAGATGATAAAGTATTATAAGATTAGAGGGATTAGAGTAGGTACATGTGTGTTGCAATGATTCTAAAAAACGGAAATAAAATGACTCATACAAAATTGTTTCTGATTCTATTAGATAGTGAATTAATTATATTTTGAAACACCTACATCTAGTATTGTTAATATTAATCGACTATAAATTTTGGTACTCTTTTAAGTGTGCAAATTAATCAAACTGTAATTTTTCATGAAATTCAATCAAGTGTAAACGAAAACGTATTACAAGATAATAAATTAACTTCGACGAGAGGCATATAATATCTTTAATGATTTTGTACAATGATCAAATTATTTGTTCAGGAATGTGTGTACAGTAATACCAAACAGTTTGACATCGTTTACATTATGCTCATTTTTCTTTCTCTCCCCCCATTTCTCTCTCTCTCTCTCTCTCTTGAGTATATTCACTCTGCCTTCGTATTATTTATAAACGTTGTGCAGTCTTAGCGATTCCCCTACTATTTACGCGAAGAAATATTCCATTAAATACTACAACGTAGATATAGGACACAAATAGTAGAAATTACGAATAGTGATTTAAATATATACTTACATAAATAGAACATTAGAGTACTGAATGTTGTACATGAAATGTAATAAAAATTAAGTTTTACAGTCCACAAATAATGTCACTCAAGTTCGTGTAAAAGCATCACTAGTTTCATCCATGTGATTGCTAATTAAATTAAGATAAAAGATACAAAAGATACAATTGAAAGACCGACCCTTCAATGTTTTTTCTACGTTTGTCCAGCCACAACAACAGTGCACTTTATCACAAAGTTTAAGAATACATATAAAAATGACGTTAAATTTTCTGCTAGTATAAAATATGCTTAGGTAAAGGTTTAAATTTAAAATTCTATGTTACAATTTGCTTCGGTGTTTAGTATTCCGTTAATAGTCCTCGCGTTCTTCGCCGGAGACAACGACAATGATCTATTGTGTTCTAACCCCAACGTTACCTTAAGTAACTTCAACACACTCTTCTTGTCCGTGCTCTCGTTTTCTGCAAACAAATTTTCTCGGTAATACTGAACTATCGAAAATTTCATTACACCTACCTTCATCGCCGGTAACCTGTTTTTCTAGGTGTAATTTGTCTTGGGCTATTTCGTACATGCCCTCCTCTATAGTATCTTCACTCAGTAATCTCATTATGCTAACCGGTCTAAAAATACATTCCATACAGTTTTATTTCAATTCATCCCCGGCCGTCCATTTCAGTAGCCCTTATGTTATGTGTAAGGCTTTTAGCAAGAGATTACGAAGAAAAAAAATAATACCTTTTTTGACCAACTCTGTGACACCGATCTTCTGCTTGTTTATCATTGTACGGATTAAAATCAATATCATGAATTATAACAGTATCCGCAGTTGTTAAATTGATCCCCAAACCTCCAGCTTTTGTAGATAATAAAAATATGAATATGCTCTCGTCTTCCGTATACTGATTTATTAAATCCTGCCTTTCCGTTACTGGAGTACTGCCATCCAATCTGTTCACGCATTATTACAAAGTTAATTCCATTATTTGGACTAAATGAGAAACATGAAACCGACCTTAAATATGTTTTCCCCCGTAATGTTAAGTATTCTTCTAAGATATCTAATGTCATCGTGAATTGACTGAAGATTAATACTCGATGTCCTTCCTCTTTTAACTTTGGTAACATTTCATCCAGTATCTTTAATTTTCCTGCTTCAGAAATAAGTTCCTGAGGTAAGCCCATGCCAGCTAAGCTTTTGTACGTTCTCGTTAATTGATTTATCTGATAATCCGACATCCACTGTAAATCTTCGAATATGTAATCCGCATTCTTTTGCTTGTACGAGTGTTCTTTTGCCAGTCTGCTTGATATTGTCTAAATAAAAGAATACCGTATAATCGAAATTCCATCAAGCATATACAATAAGTACAGAAATTAGTTTTTAAATGTACCTTTAATTTGGAATCGTTGTAATAATTCCGTACTAAAAGCGAATGGTTAGCTAATTTTCTTAACTGCATCATCATTCCTATACCATTAACTTCAGCACTTTGATCCGCCTCAGCTGAAAACTCTGCAACCAAATTCGTATACATTTCTTTCTGCTTTTCGGTCATCGGACATCTGATCACACGTTCAGTTTTTGCTGGTAAATCTCGAAGCACTTCAGCTTTCAATCTACGTAGCACGAAAGGTCTCATGATTTGCTTCGCATTTTTCACTTGTTCCTGTTCAAACAGTGGCTGTTCTCCCTTCTTTTTAACTGCTGGTAATTTCTAGAATGTAAAATGCAGTATTAATAAATATATTTTTCCCCTTACAACTATTACGTTCGTCATGTTCAATACTTACAGGATTTTTTGAAAATAAACTTTTCAAATCGGCTTGTTTACCAGCAAATAAAGAGGGCATGACGAATATCAAGAGTGACATTAATTCCAATAAATTATTTTGCAATGGAGTACCGGTTAAAAGAATTCGATGTTTCGCCTGTAACATAAAGTTTCGAGGATATAATTTTAATTGCATCAAAAAGTTATTTACCGGTGTAAAAGTACGTACATTAATTCTAACGAGGTTTTCGTATCTAATGGTGCCCATGTTCTTCAGCATATGAGCCTCATCGAAGACAACATAATGAATAGGCATAACGCGAAATAATCTCCGCTCTTCTGGCGTACTACTAACTAAATTGTACGTGGTTAATAAAACATCGACATCATCTAGATCACCATTACGCCAACCTAATCTCATCTCTTTTCGTTCTTCCTGAGAACCGTAATATTGTACAACTTTCAGTTCAGGCGACCACCTTTCTAGCTCGTTACTCCAGTTGTCTATATAAATAAGGAAGAATACAAAAATATTATAAACTACACAGGGCAAAATAATTGAAATCAATATATATATGTACCCATCGTCGAGCTGGGAACAACAATTAAATGCGGTCCATCTCTTTCATCTCGGAGGCCTGCTTCTTTCAAATATGTGAGGAAGCTTATTACTTGAACCGTCTTTCCTAAACCCATTTCGTCCGCAAGTATACCGTTAACATTTTGCGCGTGCATCACGGCAAGCCAGTTCAATCCAACCATTTGATATGGAGCTAATTTTAAATCTTGTGACAGTCCTTCGGGTTGTCTTGTAACAGTCGATGATCCTGCAGCTACAGCTCTTTCTATATTTGTGGATAAACGTAGACATTTCTTCATTAGAGCTCCTACTGCTTGCCTGGTAGCGAGCAATTCCTATTTTTCAAAATAAAACGAGTTTAGTTTGAAATTTAAATCATTCTAAAAATGTTAAGCAGTAATTCGTACTTGGGCTGAGTTCAGAAGTTCAGTATCCAAATATTTGCTAGTTTGAAACTTTAGGACCAGATCTCTCCAATTTTCAAACGGTCTTGCATTTACAATGGCGTTTGCTTTCTTCTGAGAACACTGATACATTAAGAGTAATTCTGATGCGAGAGCATTTTGCATGAATTGCAGAACTGCCTTTTTATCGCCTGTCAATTCGTTGGATACTTCCACATCTGAATCTTCATCGCTGTAAAAAAAATAGTGGATCAAACTATGAAGAAATGTATTGAATCAATGGGAGCATACCTATCGAACACTTTATCTTTATTGAAGCTTGCTTCATCTGAATCAATATCTCCGTCTTCGTCCTTATTTAATTTTCTTCTTTTCTTCTTCCCATTCCTGACGGAACTAGTTTTTCTAGTGAAAGTTTTTCTCTTTCTACCATTTCGCGGTTCTTCTTCTTCGCCATCGTCACTATTCCAATTCGTATTGTTTTGTACATCTTCCTTCAATGCAAACATTATACAAATTATTAACACGCTTTAAGAATTTAAATATCAAGTACTGCAATGTATGTATGTACCTTATCTTTGTGATCCGTAGCAGAGATAGTATTTTTATTGGCAATACCAGCATCGCTGTCACTGTCTTCAATTACATTCACAGCTTTGCGTCGGAATTGTATTTCGGAACCCACCAAATTGCTATCATCGTCCGCTGATTAAAAACACAGTGGTCATTTAATTATTTATAATTTAATTATAAAACAATCATCGATAACATTATTACTATCTGCTTATAAAAAATAAAGAAAAAAAAATGACAAGTGTTTATTTCCAAATCTTTAGCCTAGCATTTACGTAGAAGATTAATTAATCAGAAACAATTCTTACGAAAAGGTAACAATCACGTAAGAAGCTATTCATAATATAACAACAAAAGATGGTCACCGGTTGTATTGACCTAGAAATTGGAACACGAAAATAAAGAGATTCTTACACATGCTCGACGATTTCAATTGTTTCTTCTGGAATCGAAATTGTCGCAAGTTTCCAGAAAGGCTTGGGCTACTCGCATCTGTTTTCGGCGAATTTGAATCCGACATCTCGTTAAACGAATGAGAGACGCTGACGAAAATACATTTTTCTAAAGGCAGCTTTTGAACTTGTTTGACAGGTGCATTCGTAAAAGCTCCGAATTACGAAATTAGATAGATGTCCAACAGGTTAATGCAGTTGCCTATTTACCTGTTATGCCGAATATCTCGCCCCCAATTTTTCATGATTTTACGTAATTACCAATACAGCTGTTTATCGGCATTCAAGACTCCAATGGAAAAAAAAGAATATCACATTGTATTACAATTCAAGCAAATTTACATAATTTGTAATTAATCAATGAATAAATAAATTGAGCAAATTTATGAATGATACAAATTTTAATTAAAATTTTGGATAAATCACTGTTTATTGATCTATAATTTTGTATTAAATTAATGTGTCATTTATTTCCCAAAAAATATACCAAGTATAAGAGTTCCGTGATTAAAATGGCAATTAATTTTTTGCGAGTTCATTAAGAACTTCGATTCTTCGCTTCCGATGTATCGTTCATTTCAAACTGCATCGATGTTCGATTTTTCCACGTTATTTAAACGAAAATAAAAAAGAAAAACGCGAATTCGATAATTCAGTTTTATCGATACAATCGGTTGACTAAAAAAAAAAATAGATTCCCCTAAAATGGAAACTTTTCATACGATTTCGACCAAAGGATTCGTAATTAGGACGTTTTCAATCGTATGAAATCTACGTAACACGGGTTGTCATGTAGCACAATGGTTGTGTGATAATTGCTCATTGTCATTTAATATGATAATCTGTCACACGAAACAATTACTTGCATGTCATTCGAAACTTCTTCAAGACGCAGCGACATGTCACAGTATGTTGCACGAATAAAACGTAACAAACAGATATAAGATGTTGCTGTACACATTGGTAGGGGGTTATATGTTAACGTCATTAATTCTTTTTAAATATCCAACGTTGTTACACAAAAAGAAACAATTGAAATTTACATGCCATCATATCAGCCACAGAGGCGGTCCGTATTCGATTTTTCGATCACCGAATGATTATTACCTTTTTCGTATTTAGCAGACACGTTTAATTATTTGAAGAATAATATTTTTAGGAGCAGGAGAGGGCTACGAGAATACAATGTATGCTTTCAAACGGTTAGTAAAAAAGTCTTGGTCATCATCTTAAGAATACGGAACAATGGTTCAAAGATAAAGGAAAAAATAATTGAAAAGAATTCAGGAGTAGTTGAATCCAGATAGTTGCTTCACATTTGGTTTTCTCTTGCACCTAATTTATTTTGTAAGAAAGATAACTCTTTCCATTTCAGAGCTGTTTCAATAGGTACAGAAATGATAGAACTAGATTGTCATTTAACAAAAGACGGACAAGTTGTTGTAGCACACGATCTGAATCTTCTCCGTAGCACGGGTACAAACAAGAACATTTCAGAATTGAATTACAAAGAACTACCTCTATTAAAACCACATCTTCCAATAGATTTTGATTCAGGTATCTGTTTAAACAATTTATAATTTTGGGGAAACACTTATGTTTGAATAAAATAAGTTAAAAACTATAGTTTAATAGATGTAGAATATATTGGCACGGAGAAAGAAGAGGACAGGAAATTTGCTCTGTTAAAAGAAGTATTTGAAACATTTCCTGATATACCAATTAATATTGATATTAAGATAAACGATGATCAACTCGTTATAAAGGTATCCGATTTAATAAGGGAATACAATCGCGAGGAATATACAGTATGGGGAAATTTTAGTGATGAAATAACTCAGAAATGTTACAAAACGGTAAGAACTATTGTGGAAAATATAAATAGTAACAATAGTGAATCGTCGTAATATAAGTCCTAATTATCTTTCCCACAGAATCCAAATGTAAACTTGCTATTTTCTATGCGACGTGTAATACTGTTGACAGTACTCTTATACACCGGTTTATTACCATTTGTACCTCTAAAGGAAACGCACCTGGAGATATTTCTACCTTCCATTTATTTAAAGTAATTTAATTCTATTACACAGCTGTCGATTTAATAGCCGTAGCTAATACTATTACATTATAGGCACAAAGGCACATCAAATCCATCATTATTACCACTGCAAAAGTTAATTATACACAGCACTAATATACTATTAATGAGACCATGTTTATTCAATCATTTAAGGGCTCGTGGAATACATGTAGGTGGAGAATTTTATTCAGTTTGCAATCATATTGCATCGTGCTCAATAAGCAAAAATGTTTTAACAATGCTTTTGTAGGTCTACTTTTGGGTATTAAACAAAGAGGATGAATTTAAGAAAGCGTTTGAGCTTGGAGCAACCGGTGTAATGACAGACTATCCCACGAGATTGAAATCATTTTTAAATGATTATTCAATGGAATAGGGTGCTAAATTCAGGGAAAGGAAAGAAGATTTGATATGCACAGTTCTTACCGAAAACTTCCAAGAAGTATAAAGCTATTCTAACAAGTGCATCTACGGCATTTATAAGATAGTTAAATGTTATGAATAATCAAAAATATATTTTTATTGCACACGATCTAATAACACAGCAGCAAGGATAGTTTAATTAAAATGATTATATACACTAGACGGAGAAGAGTAATTTTTTAATGAAATACATAATAGATGCTTATTACAAGAGATTCTATTTATTATACTGTCTAGTTAAAATAATCAATTTTGGACTTCATACTAAAAAACCAAGATGCATATTCATGTGCAAATAATACTACTTTTCGCAGATAGCATTCCAAATATATTGTAATATTTCGATCAGATTTGATATTAAAATCCATATTCGATAATATAATTTGGCAAAATAATTCAAAGTTGAAATTAATTTTTGTTCATTACAAGAATGCCTTCTAACATTACATTAGTTGGATTGCTAAAAGGTATTTATTATATTTCCAGTATTATATTTTTGTATACACTAGAACCAAAAAATTGTGAACCCAAATAATAATTATACAATTATTATTACATATTCTACACGCAAAGCTTAGTAATGAAATACCAAATACCGCTTCTGTAAATTTCATCATAGAACATAGATCTTCAAGTAAAGAAATTAACAAATTCGTCAATTGGTTTCGTATGTGCACTTGGCATGATAACGGATTGTTACATTGCCTTTGCGTATTCATGTTCATGAACAAATCTTACATAAAATTTTAAGAAAATATATTTATATATATTTGTGTACATTTATATATATATATATATATTTACATTGAAGTAATATTGAAATGAGAATAACCGACAGTTATTGGCAGGTAGTATTATTAAGTGAAATGAATTAAAGAGATCCTTCCTTCCTATCACTGTTTTGATAATACTATCTCAATTGATTTCTCGCAAACACTACAAATAATTCTAAACTACAACTTGTATAAACAGTTAGATTGCATTACGTACAAATTAATTGTACCTCTGTATTTGGAATTAATTTTAAAACATAAGCTCAAAGTTTGTAATCGCTACTTGTACAACGAGTATTAAGACATCCGTAGCTTTCAATTGTTTTATTGTATACTATTTGTGCCCTTGTCACTGTGATATTGTTCTTGTAATTATTAATATGTTTTTGTACTCATTTACATATATTATTTGTCATGTATCTTTGTATATTAATGTAGAATAACTTTACACGAAATATATTTCTTTCAAATAATATACTTAGTTTTGTTGTACTTATTCTTCTATATATATATATATACGCATAATTAGGAAGTCAGGATGATCCACACTTATGATAAAAGACTTCCTCGAACTTTTCAATGGGGCTATCAAGTATCATTTGAATATACGTGTATACTTTACCCTTGCAATAACAACAATATTTCTTAGTAGGATGAGAATTATCGAAATGTTTTTCTATGGCAGATTGATTTCCAACAATATCCATATTGCAAATATCACAGCGTACCGTTAAGGGTCGAAATCTTGAATGCACTGAATCAGTATCGACTCGTTCCGAGTGTTCACTATCATGCGGCTTGGATGCATCATTATTTTGCGAGGAGGACATTTTATATCTGCGATAAATAAATAAAATACTTGCAACAAATCTTTACAGTACCATTCGACATGTCGAAACAATCATATATGACCACTGTAATAAGTATATACTAAAGTTTGGGAAGCTTTTAAAGAAAAACATAATTAAGAAAGAAAATATTATAATAATGTAAAGATATACACATTAAGAGACGTTTGATGCATAGGTTAGAAAATTATAACCCAACATTGTATACTTACACGAGAGATCTTCGATCTAATTATAACAATTTTTGTTCAGTGATCGGAAGTTTTATTTAATACTGTCAAATGCAATAAAACGTCCACATTATTTATAATCATTTCTGATCTTTCACTGATAATACAGTTATACTGTAGTATACACCATATGTATACAAAATACAGATGCCAATGAAGAGGGAGGCATGATTGGTGATACATACATTACAAGCGTGGTTAGTTCAATAAGTTAAGATTCAATTCATTTTTTCGTTGGCATACATATATATATATATAAAAATATAAATTCTTTGCTTGATAAAACCTGATACAACAAACAATCAAATAAATAAACAGAAGTAATTATTAAAAGGGATGATATATTTCTTTACAGAGAAATACTTATATTAAAGTTGCTTAAACGTGTAATACATGATTATTATAATTGTATGCAATTTATATGGGCTTAATCTTGAAATGAAGTCCTATTAGAGAAAATACTAAACACTTGAGATCTTGAACAAGATAATAGAAACATCTTAGTCCTTCCGGATCCCGCGACTGGTTCACATCCAACAAGGAACCAGTTTTTGAAGTTGTGAAGGATATGTGTTCATCACCGATTAGGATCTCTAATTCTTGACGTCCGACTCTGTCCGGCTGTGGCCACAAAGTATCATCTTCTTGCATGATTTCAGAGTCCTGGATAATCCTCTTCAATTCCTCCATTACGCATTGATGCACGTACGCTTCCTTTCGAATCATCGTATCATTCTTGTAATTCGAATTATTCGCGTACCTCAATTTACCGTCCGGCCGGAACTCGAACTCGAGAAATTCATGGCCGAATTTTCCTTTATGTCCAACGTAATAACGTATATAAAAATCCGTCGACATCTTAAGGGATTACCTAAAACATCATGTTCCGTGAATGTAATGTTTGAAAATATGCAAGCGTCGTAAAATTAAAGAGGTTAGTTCACGTACCTTCAGATTCTTTCTCTTATCGTTATTAGAACTACTTTCTATCACTCGTTTTCTACAGAAAGCCGTATATATGATTCGTTGTCAGTACTGATAAATTATCAAACATATGTAGATAAAATACACGAAAAATCACTCACTTTACCTGACTGATATCGTCCTTCGGTTATGCACATATTCCAACAAGCAATGGCGTCGCCAAACATTGGTCGTGATGCCATGATTGACATTAAGGCGGTTCATATGTAATTGTAATACAACGGATAACGTTAGATGATTCTGTTTGTACGTCCACTATCTAATATTTTTAAATTTATGAATTTAATAAAAATTGATCCTTGACTATTAAAAATTGTTTCATGTGCTATTGGACAAATTAAAAAACAAATTCCTTAAAGTAATAAATTTGTTGCTTGAAAAATAAGGAAAGTATGCGATAGAAAAAATATCGACTGAACAGTAATAGACTAGCAAATCATAGTTTGTCGTAAAAACGTAGATATATATATATATATATATATTCGTTTGTACATTTATCAAATTTACGATTTGAAATATAATTTAGAGTTACAAATCCTTACCATTTCATAGGACCTTGAAGTCGAAAAATTTGAATAATCTCCGTACCACTTGTCGTGGGTCTCCCTCTTCGTAACAGGACGTCGTCCAGTGGTCATTTGATGACACTTGAATTGTCAAGCTGTATGCCACGCAGTTGTCACGTCTGTTCTCTGAAATTAATAATCCTAATTGTATCGTGCAATTAAGGAACCACGTAGTCCACTTCGTATTTGGTGCGATGGAAACGAACAACGATAAATGTAACGCAGGTGACATGTGCGAATGTTGAAATAATCGCGCAAAACGAGTGAAATGTTTATAGTGTTGACTTTGATGTATGTACCAGGGTAGTAAGCTGAAGGATGAAATTATTCTGCTGGACGAGTTCACGTAATTTAAACTCGTCATAGCAAAAAGCTTGGCTGAGAATTCTTGATTAACAATGAACAACACTCACATGGATAAAAGACTGAATCAATTGCCAACTTGGCTGTGGACTAATTCCACTACTTTGCCACCGATTTATAAGATGGTATGGGAAGCAGTAAGGGAAGATAAAGTTAGAAGTAATGGAATGCAAACTGAGTTGCTCGTCGATACGAACAAAGTCTTTCCTTTGTTGCTCACTAGCCAGCTTCCAACAGAAGTTCTGGGACACATATGGAACTTGGCAAATCAAAAGTATGCTGGCCAACTTACAGAGCAAGAATTGTATATCGTTCTAGCCCTTGTCGCGGCGGCACAAGCTTCTTATACGTTCAATACTCTAGATATATTACATTTACTTCCATTTCCGCCTACACCGTATTTAAATATCGACTGTTTGATGAATCTACAGCCTGCGACTCAATTGAATTCTGCAGACAAATTCCAAAACCTTCAGGACAACACAGAAATTGGATTTATTGGTTCAGATGGAAAATATTCGTCCGAGGTGAAGGGAAAGATGAAATTGCATCAACAAGGAGTCATATCTTCAGATTTAAATGTCCAAATGTCTAATAACGTACCTGGGAAAGTTTCATGTTTTGATAACAAATCTTACGCCCCTTGTACTGCTCTATGCGATTCCAATAATATATTAAAGGACACAAAGCAAACTTCCCGCTCTCAGTTAGATTATAAACATTCTTCAACATCCGATCCATGCGACGATTTCTCAGACTTTCAAAGTGCCCCAATTCCGAATGTTTCAAATGTTCCAGTTTGGGACACGAAACAGGGCTCGGCTATTGGTAGTAGACTCGCAAATCATAATTTAGGCATTAAAAAACCAATGGAGAAGACAAAGAAGAATAATATGAATGCTAAATCTGCTCATGGCACTACACAAGCACGCATCACAACTGCAACTTTAACTACAATGTCTCGGAACAGAGATCGGGCAACTATGCATTGCCTAACAGAATTATTTCCTAAGTGTAGCTTAAAGAATCAGTCTAAAACAGTAATTCTTAAGGATACAGTGATAAGAAACAATGATCCGCCCAAGGACCATAGTGAGAATGTAAAAGATTATACCAATACAGAAATTGTACATTTAGTTAACGACAAAGAGATTTTGAATAAGATAGAATGGCCAGAAAAGGTAAAACAATTATAATCAACTGTACTATTCAGATTCCGGGCAAATAAAATAATATTAAATTATGATTAGGCTTCGTCTGTGCTATTGGAACCAAAACAACAGGACCTTATGAATCTTCAACAAGCCGAAGATAAATACAGCGCCCTGCGTGCATTGGTTGAAACAGGAACGACATCTAATGAACCAGATATAAACACAAGTTCGAACACGCAACCAACAGCTGACGAATTTGGAGAATTTGTCTCCGCAGAACAACCTGCTGCTAATACTCCTGCCGCAAATGCTTTAGATACTGATAGCTTTGCTGATATTTTTACAGATTTTGAATTTAAATCTACAAACAATAATAATGGAAACACAGCAGATTTCAACTTAATGCCTGCCGATGTATCTGAATCATTCGATAATGTTAAGCTTGAAGAGAATGTAGAAGAACGTTCCTTAGAAATAGGTAATTAATGTTTTGCATCATTAATCTTGCTTCTTATTCTTTTACACTACAAACAGAATTATAAACGTGAAATCTGTTCCACAAAGGAAAAGCTCTCCAGAAGGAAGATGCCATATCAATTAATAGTATAGAATTCGTGAACAATGCACCAAATGCATTAACTCGGTCAGGATCTGTGCCTAGTTTAGATCTTAAGTCTTTCTTACCTTCGAATACAGAAGATGAACATGTAGTTGATACTACACATCAGGTTCATATACATTTCTAAATAATTTTTAGCAAAAAACTACCAAAAGATATACAGAAATTTTAATACATTTCTATTACAGTCCGAATATTGGGAATGGAAGCAATACATGGAAAGCTGTGTATTACTATTACAAGTAGCCGCAAATATATTTACAAACATTAGCTCGGAGCTTGTATTGCGCGAAATATTAAACACTGCACAGGGATACAACTTTCTTTGCAGTAAGTAAATTCTACAACAACGTGAAGACTAACAACAGTATTCTCGCGTTTAAAAATGGATAATACCGGTGTGTGCATTTTTCTTCGGTTCCAGGTTTAGCTGAAATCGCAGCCGTCTGTCGGCGAGTTAATTTTTCATACAAAGAAATGGATATCAATATAATTGGTTTTGATGAGCTGCTAATGGATATCGATCGAATCTGGGCGGAGATGGAGCCATTTTATTCAAACATACCAGTAAGAACCAGTGTTTCATAACGTTATCAAAATTTTATTAATATAGAGACTTATAATAAATTTGTAAACAAAAAGACCTCATATCTTTCTATAATACATTTTTAGATCGTCACAGAATTACCAGCTTGGCCTTTACATCAAGGGGAAGCCATTTGTTGTTCACTTTGTTTAACAGTTATTACTAGTGGCAGGGTAGTGTATAATGAAAATAATTATCACGTTACTTGTGCGAATCTATGGCTTAATTGTGTAAACAGTCATTTGCCGGTGATGCGACATCCGTCTATTTATCCTCAATCGAGCATATGTCCAGGTAATAATCATATTTGATATTGATCTGCAGAAGAGAGAGAGAGTGAGAGGGAGGAAAGCTTACGTTCGTAAATTTTTAATGTACACAGATTAACTTATTATGTGAAGATTTGTAGTAAAAAGTGCAAACTTAACTTTATATTTAAGTAATAATTAGAAAATCAAACGTTAACATTTTTTAAGATTTACCGTGAAACACGAGGAAGAAAATAGTCAGAAATGGAACAGGTGTACGATAAAAGTAAATTGATTCTAAGCAAGTTGTACATATATTCTTTAAATTCGAACATTTTCAAGATCTAATAAACTAACCCATTTAAAGGTCTGTACATATACATCGAGAAAACTAGAGGAAAATATTAATCTAGTTGCGGCGATCTTTCGAAATGAGAAAACAGTAGTATGTCACGATAAAACCTTGCAAATGTCTTTAAGCATAGTCAAAAGGGTTGAGGGAATTATTGCATATTCTTCAAACCCATACAAAAGTTCATATCAATCAAATCGAAGCGTAATATTTTCGTGAAGTTCTTTATCGAATTCTTAGATCAATTGCAGGGCAAGAAAAATTAGATTATTCTATTAAACAATATTACAATAAAATATATTAGTAGTGATCTTACAAATTTTTGAAATTATCGTTGACTTGTATCGCGTGGTCTATAGACTATTCCTCTGCTTTTCATCTCTCTTATAACACCTGCTGGTAATCGACCTGATACAGATATTGCGTACACGCCTTTACAAAAACGATCTGAAAAAGAAAAAAAAAATTGAATCTCAGTTATCATAACGTATGTTTATAATTAGCAACATATTTTGTTCTTGATTTTATTTTCGTTTCGAGCAATAGTATTATGAAATAATAAAAGATAATATGTAAAAATAAATAGCAAAATATATGCAAAATGAAAATATATATTAAAATAGAATCTTATGTACGCACACAAGCATGTTCCTTAATAACTATATATACTGTCATACATATTAGAGAAATTCTGTATAAATGTATAATAATATTGAGTATTTAGAATCTCAGATTAAAGGAGACATATTAAATCCTGTGCGTGTGTGTGTTTGTACCCACGCACATAAATTTATCTTAGGTTAGTCTCATTTTTTGTATTGAAATATTGGCTTCAAAATTTGTACAAATTATTGCCTTTCAATACATTGACATACATGATAGAAAATATGATTGAGATTTAGATAATTGTCATTTTGCACTGCCAGAAGTAATGATTGATGGAAAAAAAGGACTGATTAATTTGTCAGAATATCAATGAAATATTCTAAAAATGAAATATTTCAAAATAATATAGTATAAAACATAACAGTTTATATTATGATTTACTATGACACGATGTAACTGTCATAATTTTGTAAAAGTGTACAAGAATATTAATAATAATAATAATATTTCCCTTGCTTTACATTAACTTATCTTACGTGGATATAAATTTGTTACTCACTTATCCTTTGCCATTTGCAAACCCAACTATCTTCGGGACTCATTGCAGCAATCATACTAAAAATGAATTTATCCTTTATCAAAACGATTTTAAAATTTTCTATGAAATCTAACTACTGTTAAAATATATATAAGAATTTGATTAAATAAAGACACTAGTCAACTTACCCATCAAAATTCGAACTAGTGCAATCAAAGACGTTGTCCTTATTATTTTTCATACGTAAAAATTCGTCGCAATTATCGCAACCATCAAATTCAAATTGATCGAACGTCTAAAATATCAATCGACTTGTTAACTACATCTCATAATGAACATAAAATGAACATAAAAATTATGTTAGAAAATATGAAACGGATATTACCTTAACCAAAGAGCACACTAAACAAGCCCTTAAACCTCTTAAATCTTTGGGAACTGTTTCCATCGACATGATTAATATTTCGAGTTAGGATTTTACTTCGTTTTTCATGAAAAATATATTTTCAATTAATTCGAATTAATAATAATACGTACGACGAACTCCACGAGTAATAATTCATATGACAGTTCATCTGTGTCCACCGAGGGCCGCCATTACAACAAGGTTCCGAGACTTTGGCGACATACGTGTGACGCGGCAAAAAATTTAACTAAATAACCATCATTTAATACTTGCTGGAATTTTTAAACTCATGATCCACAAATTTAACATGTGAAATTTCATTACTTTTAACTCGTACAGCCAAAATAATTACTGACCGAAATAATCTACCCTTGGGCAACGATCGTATAAACGCGATAAAAAAATCTGTTTGCATATATCTAAAGCTACATTCTCATCGGAAACAACGTGCATTATTATTATTAATATGAGTTACACACAATACTACAATTATTTGTAACGAATAAAACTAATATATTAACTTAAGTATTATTTTAATTTCTTTTAGCAATAGTAGATGATATTGAGTCTGTCGAGATTTTCAGGTTTTTATAAATCGTCATGGAAACTACCTATTAATTTTATTTGCATTCCGAAAGTGATATTTTCATGACCAACAGGTGATGCACCGAACGCGGGAAAACATTGTACTCTGCGCTTCTGAAACAGTTGTGTACAACAGACGAGAGTGGACTCCGAATTTTCCCGTTAAAAACAAACAAGGTTCACTCAAAAAAAGTATTACAGCACGAAAATATAAGCGTCAAGTTAATGTTTCAGCATCTCTACATAGAAACATTATACCTACGTTTTCTTTAGAATAGTTTATTGACTCGCGTTTCTAACGGCCACTATCATGAAACCTGGAGGTGGCATGAAAGTTTCTGCCGCCAAAACTGTTGCTTCTGAGGTTAGTAGTATAACATTTTTATCTTCCATTTAAGGGTAATCGATGCGAATGAAATGCAATTATCTCCTCCACTTTTGTCTCTAATTATTTTCAACATTTTTCCGACGTACGATTCGTTTATATCTATGTAAACATTCAAATTACACGAAACGAGTGTATCTCTCGTTTACGATAATGTATTTATTTATTAGTATTAACATTTGAGTAGTATTTAATTGTGTAAATTATTGCATTGGATTTGCATGTAGTCCATCGTCATCAGTTATTCATTCGCTCCATATCATATATCATGTATGTAGTATATTTTCTTTTCGTTTCGTTCTCGAGTTGGTTTGAGATTTTAAAGCAATATAACATTGCATGTGGTTGCTTCACGGAACATCATATATTTTTATCTTTTATGAAAACAGGATAAGGTCAGAAAGTCTTTGCACGTTTTGCAGCCGGCAGCCACCGACAAGGAAAATTTAGTTGGTGGTGGGAGGATGCTTAGATCTGCACTACCGGGAAAGGATGCAATTAAAAAGTAAGTAAAATTATGTCGACTGTGTGTCTATTTAATATTGCATTAAATTAATTTTATCTTTCAGAGAAGTAAACGAAAAAGCAAAAAATGATTCTGCAAAGCGTAAGAAGATAACATTTAAGGATAAGGGCGTTCAAACCCCGAGAGGGGGAAAAATTAAGATCGAAGTCGAAGATTTAACGTCTGAAGGTACATCATTTGTTTGAGACGAACAATAAAGAAGTACAATAAGTTATCATATAATTTGGTAACATTCGAAATATTGTATATGTTTGATAGCTGGACCTAGCGAAAATTATTGGGAAGTTCTGGCTGAAAGACGGCGGATAGCGCTTGAAGATGCCTTGGAAGATAACAAAGAGCTGAGCGAACGCGTTGAAAAGTTAGAAGAGGAAAAGAAAGTCTACAAGGAAATGTTAGACGAATCAAGATCGCTAGTCGAAGTCTTACAGGTATAGTTTAACTGCAACGCATTTTAAAACGAATTAATTAAAAATAATAACATTGTTTTCATAAGATTGAAACGTGTAACGTTGTGTTGCAGGAAATGCTCGGAGAAGATAGAAACGATATAAATAATTCCCTTGAGGATACCATTTAATATATAATGTTTGCAATCGATTATCAATCGGTGCCTTATAATTCAAGTCTAGAGATAAGCATCTCCATATTGGAGGCAACATATAATGCACTCGTTACTGACAAATATTAACGCGTGCATAATAAATAAAAGTCTGAGCAATCTTCGATGTGTAGATTTTGGAAGAGTTTCTGTATGATTTTTAGTTCCATTAAATTACCCGTGAATACCTGTTTACGTGATTTCTTAATATACTGATTATTCAACTAAAGCTATGCCTGCTGCTACAAATGTATTTACTTCACAGAGTACTGCTTAATATAATATAAATATTTTATATATATATATATCTTTGAATACAATAAATAAATCGTTTTTTTAGTATTCGTTGTGTTTGTTGTTTTAAGCACCTTAGCAACTTAAATCCAAAAAAGAAATCCTTAATTTCAACATCGTCGAGAAATAACGATACTAATCTTGAGATACATCACGTGTTTATTTGACAAATCTTTGGCATAGAAGACCTTGAATTCCATTGAAAATATCAACGCTATAATATCAGTTCACTTTTTTGGCAACAACTGACTGCATCTTGTTCACGGAACAGTCCAAACATTTGCATGTTCGAGGAAGCCGCTCTATCTACTGAATTGTCCTTCGGTGAAATTATATATGCTTAACGTTCATCGGAAGGCTGCCAAGAGAGTCGTGCGTAAAAATATTTGCTGAATGCTTTACCGAATACGTTGCTGAATTTCAGATGCGTATAATCGAAGAACTGTTTCGCTTGTTTGTTTTTTCTCAATCACTGTTCTCGCCCGAGGATTTCACCACGAGCTACGTTTCGTCCTTTTCATCTCGCGTGTGAAATATTCGCCGTTTCTTCGATGATCTATTTGAACGGATATTTGACCGCCTCAACGTGACCAACAGGATCACGAGAGGCGGTCGAAGGTCGGGTTTGCACTGCGGAACGCCGTCGAAGAGCGTCGAAATCAATGCTTAATCCTCGTCTTTGAAACGTCGATAGATAGATTGCACATAAGTGAAGACACACTTCCAATCTGGCCGACGCATCATGACCATGTCCTCGACATCGAGCAACGGTGCGATCCCGGCGAGTTCACTGTGGACAATTTGTTCACTTTATTAGAGCATGTGAAAGAGGGTTGAAGCCCCGATTAACACACTTCCGGGGAAGTGGACGATTGTAATACAACTATCATCATTCAAGGATTAATGTCAAAGAATTGATTGTTTTTGAAAAATCCGCAGCATTTCTCGCATCGAGGGGGCCTTGGGGAAAATTGTCTAGACGCCTTACTCGGCTTTTTGAAACGCCAATTCGAAGTTCATCCTGCGGTTCTCCGGCCGTAGCGAGTTATAATCGAAAGCCTCGGGTCTGAAATGATGGAGCAGAGCGCAGAATGCCAAACCATTGTTCCAGCTCGTCGAGAAATTGTCCAGCTGCACGTTCTGTAAATGAGGCAAGATTTCCGTTGATGCGAACGGTTCGTCAATTTTGCGGGCACGCAATTTTCTACCGGCTACCAGATGCGCAATTGTCCGCGCTCGCGCGAGTATATTCTGTAAATAACATTCGCGCGAGCATGCGAGCTCGAGAAGCTCCATTTACAAGACGGACTTACCTCGTACTCTTTGGTCTTGGAACGGCACCACGCCAGTAGCCGCTCTTTTATTTGCACCGCGTTGTCCCGTACCGCTGGCTCGGTAAACTTGAATCGAAACTCTGTTGCCGGCGACTTTACGGGACTAAATGTGGAGAAGCAGAGCGACTGGTTAAGCTTTCGAAGAAATTCGAGAAATGGTCGAGAATACCGTTTGGGAAACAATAATTATTGCGTGGATAGTAAATAATAATTATTATTTTCATGATTGAATAAAAGAAAATATTTCGTTAATGTGGAAAAGCGTGTATAAATGTAGAATTAATAGGGAAGTCAGTTAGAATAATATAGAACATGGAGTTAATAATGTCTACTTGATAAATCGATTTGTCTGAATTAAAATATATTTACTGGTTCTTCATAATACTAATTTTATACCAATTGAAAACTAAGAGGAGTTTGGATATTCGTAAATCTAAAAGCTGGTCAATTAAATAGATTTTCTTTTCAGTATTCTAATAGCGTTTCTTTTTTCAACACCTTTATCGAGTTAAGCAATCTACCTTTGGCAACGAAAGATAGGGCCGGCGTACGTGCTCTAATAATATCGATTCTTTCACGAATAGTAAAAGGCGAGAATATCTATTATATAAATAAACAACTGTCGTAAACGGTTTTCAATTACCTGGGTGACGAAGCGGCGCTATTTTGTCTGTCGAGTTCACGAAACTTGGCAAACGGCGATAGTGGCTTCTTGCGGGCTGAAAAACGAACAGAGACGAATTTCAGTAAAGCACTCGTTACCCTTAAATAATGATTGCAAAACGTTAGGGTTCATCGAAACGCATTCTGTCATTTCGTCAATGTTAATTCTCGTCCATGTCTTAAAATGATTAAATAGTATGTGAATAAAAATTGCTGCGCATGTGAGAATTATTAGAAGGACGTGGCGAAAATTCAACAATAAAAGTCAAAATGAAAAGGAGATAAGAGAAGTAAATAATCATAAAACCTTCGTTTTTCAACCTCGTCACCGTTCCTCGATCAGAGGCCACCGTTTCTTCTGTACCATTAAATTCAAACAATTATATCTATCTACGGTATTTTACGAAACAATATCATCGTTAGGAAATCACGTTTTCGTTTCTAATTTTTGCCTTTTTCATAAATCGAGCCGCAACGAGGCGATGACGAAATCGCTCCAGTAACAAGGAACACGTGGAGCTGGATCTAAAACTAAAAGTTCGCTAAACTAAAGTGTATGCTCTCTGTGTACGTGCGAGGACCGTCAGCAATGAGAAACTGAAATAAAATCTAAAGTCGCCATAGCCTTACATACGTCGCGGTATTAGTGCGTGATTTATCATTTTTTTTTTTTTTAATACTGTGCACACAAACGCACCCCGTACCCAAAGTGTCGAGGGACACGCATAAAGAAAGAAACTTCAGGGCACTTAATATATTATATACAGAGCAGTGGTATTTATTTTTTCAAAATTTCTATTTTGCTTAACGAAAGCGCGCAAAATTCCACACTGATTCCACGAATGAAGACTTGGAAACTTGGCTGGCGCGTCTCCCGATTCTCTCACACTGTTTACAATCTCCAAATAAATGCACGTGCACGGTGTGCGCTATTTTTGCGTCGATAGAGGACGAATTGCTTCTTCGTTCGATCGAAGAAAGTTTGTACGACGAAGTTTCCAGATGGAAATCTGTATACTGTTGCATAACAATTTTATGGATCTCAGTGAATAGGATAATTTTATTACAAAAGGATCTATCAAAGTAAGAGTCGTTATTTACTGTATCGTAATATTCTGTCTCTAATGCGTTTATTAATGTTTTATATTAGTTTAATATTAATCAGTTGTATAAGCCTTTTCATGAATTTTCTGTGCAATCAATTTTGTAGGAAGTGGATGCATTGAAATGATTCTATTTTAAACTGTGCACTAGTTTGCTGCATTAGCTTCTCATTTTGTGTTCGCCCTTTTCATGGTTATTTCTGCAACCCTTAACAGTCACCCTTGACATCGTACTTCGTCGTGCAGTTGAGCTTATTTCGAGCGGAAACCGCGGCGTAGAATCATTTCGTTTATTCACGACGAGAACGTAACGCGTAAATCGTTTTCTTTCCGAAAATAACAGGGCTCCGTTAGATTAGTACGTGAGACAGGAAAGCATGTTCGTCCGCAGGTTGTTAATAGAGTGAATTTCAATTTGATGTTTAAGAAGTAATATCGTGTGCGATTCTGCGGTCTGTTAATTCATTTTTTCATTTTATCGTTTCCGCCAAGAGTCCAAGCGTCACGGACAGAATATAAATTATCTGCAAAACAGACATCGTGTATTTTCGCTTTTTTCCTTTTCTTCGTTGAATTCCTGCGGTTAAAATTCTTTAAGATATACGGGTCAGGTATATGTAAATCGCGCCCTTTCGAATGAATTTTCTTTTGCCGGTGGTGTAGTTAGGTTCATTAGTTTCAAACAGATTCAGGTTTTGTGCGCTGCCGCTTGTCTTGCGAGGGGACATTGTCTAATAGTAATAACAAATAATAATTGTAAAACAAATGTATATATACATTTTATAAAGTATTGCAAATGAAAGAATGCGGTACAGACAACGCAATGACAGCGATTCCATTGTCAGTAATAGCTACATTGATACCTAAACGCAGAATGAAAGTAAAAGGATGTGAAATCGCACGGAATAAGTAAAACTTGTCGTGCGCGATCAGACAACGTCCCCGATCTCTGCAATTCTACTTGCGCCTGGATGTATACTAATATATTATGCTACTCTTCAAACTTCGTGCACAGTCCGGCTGGTGCAAGCTACATTCTACTGCGCGGCAAAAAAGGATCAACAAAGAAGGGCTGTGACTCACTGCTTTATTCGGGCTTTGGCACGACCTTCTTAGCGACTCTGAACGTCCGTCCGCAAAACTTGTTCGCGCGCAGAGCGCGACTCGAGGCTTATTAAAAGAAGAAGAACAAAAAAGAAAAAGAAAAAGAAGAGACAAAAAAAAACAGATAAGAATAAATATTGCACACGGGTCGTTCTTCGACGTGAAGCGGAGGCAGAACTTTCTCCACGTGAGAACAAGCCCCCCGTTTGCGTTGAACACGCGAGCAACAATCAGTTTAACATTCAGTCTTGTCTCCTCGACGAATATAATTTTTGCCTCGTCGAACGGCTGATAATCCTCTCTGCCAAAATCCGCAGCTTCGAGTTTCTTCGTTGCCTTGTCGTACAATTCCTGTACTTTTGTATTACTTTTTGTATTTTCCATTTTATCTGCTCTACCATCTTTCTTTCGTTTTCACTTCACTTGGGCTTCTCTAGGTAACTCGTCGGCGCTTCGGTGAAATAAAACCGTGCAACATCGTCTCACTAACTCTTACATCCGTTCCACTATCATTTGTATATCTCGCTTTCCCGTTCATTTTTCTACTCGTTAATGTTCTTTTTTTTTTTTACAAAAAGCACTCTGCAACGTCGCGACCACATCGCTCGTATCAAACGATTACGATTAGAACACGTTACCAGGGACCACCTCAGGAAGTGGAGGATTAGAGTAATCGACGATCAGAGACCGTGAATCGTCCAGGATACAGCAACAGTTCATCCGGCTGGCACGACAAAAAATACCAGATCACAGCGAAGAAAATCCAATAAGACAACCAGATCTCTCGTATATACGTCGAATAGAAAAATTTACTGCTTATCGATCCTCGTGGCTTCCTCGAACAGATCGTCGAATACTTTGTCGACGTCTGCGGTGTTGACGTTCAACAGGGGCACTTGTTGCGGCGCAGGTATTAAAACGTGCAACCTTTCGTCAGACAAACCGGGCATTGTTCGACTACGGGATAATCCAACCATTCCTTTGGATGCGAATCTGGGTGATCGTCTGTGTCTCGTAGGGTCTTTGGTTTCTACACAGTCGGCTGGATGATCGAAGTATTGTCGAATTTTATCTTCCATTTTTTTCACGCTATCCGCCATAGAAGAGGCCTCGTACTGTTTAGATCTTAGTTTCTGAGACGATGGCGATCTCGCTTTCGGTGGTTTTGGGTGAGGAGAATTACGAGAAAAAGCAGACGTTGATACCGACACATTTACTTTGGGAGCACGAGGATAACTGTTGGACAACGCTAATTGATGCCAGGACTCTGATTTGGAGAGTACTATAGATCTGCATGGTTTTGTAGCGCACGATACTAAATATTCATCGCTGGAGTCGATTGGTGTTACACCATTTGAAACTGGAGAACGTTCTTTTTCGATTGGTTTGGTTTGAGTGATAGGCGACTGCTCGTAAGCGTCTCTAAGGGTGCCCACTCTGTTTGCTGGTACCGGAACTGGTGAATGTGTTCTTGGCGGGTCCGGTTTCCTTTGAGGAATTGGCGTTAAGAATTTGCCGAATCGATTGGACCCTTGTAAATTCGAAGGTTGATCGAAGTTCGCTGGCTGATTATAATACGGTTGCTGATGGACTGGCGTTATCGATTGATGAAAACTCTGTTGTTGATTAGGCTGGACCACTGTTGCAGCTTGGCCGTAGCTCTGTTGTTCATAAGTTTGAGTTGTATTTGGCGATCGATTGTAACTCTGTGGCTGATGACTTTGCGTCACATTTGGAGATTGATTGTAACTCTGTTGCTGTTGACTTTGCGTCACATTTGGGGATTGATTGTAACTCTGTGGCTGATGACTCTGAATCAAATTTGGAGATTGACTCGTGCTTTTAGATTGACTCTGATCAACGGTCAAATGCTGCCCATAATTGGAAGCTTGATAATGCTCAGGCTGATCGTTCAGGGAAGTGATTTCATTCTGGAGTCGACGAACCAGGCTCTGCTGCAACAGATTGTGTCTGCGGATCTCGTCATCCGAAGTCATGGCTTCGTTCGTAGGCGGCCTGGACCTTGACCAGGACCGCTGCGAAGGCGACGGCGTCGAAGAGGTTCTAGAATCGATTGCCGCTTCCTCGGAACGAGGTTCCGGACTGTCTACGGACGTCGCAACCGTGGCAATCGCACAAGTGTACCTGGTAACCACTCCAACTTCCGGACTGATATCCTGATTCTGAATATTCTGATCATCTGTAAAAGACGAACCTTCTATAGGCCAGCCTGCCACTTTCTTTTCCGATATGCTCGCCACTTCGTCAGAAGTAGACTGACTATAACTAGGCAAAGGAGAAGAAACGAAGGAAGCAGAGTAGTCATTGTTGCGTGCATCTTTGGCTTGATAACATTTCGCAGGATTCCCAGCCTGTTTCTGATAACACTGCGCAGCTTGGAAATCGTGCACAGAATCTCTGATCTCTCGTTCACCAGAATCCAACCGTGCATTGGTACCCGCTGTACCGCCACTGGATACAGTACGGTAATTTTGATTGTGATCTAAAACAAACCTCTGACGATCATCAGACGCGTCACCAGAATCAGACTGCTCGCAGTACGTTCGCCCCCACTGTTTCAAATCGTCGATGTCGCTTGCCAATTTCACCGGCCCCTCCAATTCACCGGAGGTCTGCACAGCGGCATTACTGCAGACCAAATTCTGCTCCCTCGATATCCTCGGCGCCACTCTGAACGATCGCCCTTCATCCTGATGCTCGTCGCTGATTCCAGTCTGCACAGCCACAGACGAACTTCCCCTTAATATCGCATCGGCGAAATTATTTCCACTCTGACCACGATCTGTCCCACTTTTCGCCGTTTCCAATCTCTCCTTGGACACTTGACGCTCTACTGGAGGATACTGATGAGTTTGTACGCGTTTGTCTGGGAGCATTTTGAAAGATATCTTACCATCCACCACGCCGGAAATTCGGTCCCGATGGCCCGGTTCTCTTTGGCGATTTTCCTCCACCTGCTTGGACTCCATGGAGGTACCTTTACCAACGAAAGGTGCGAACTGTTTGCAGAACGACCGATAGTCCAGTTTACCGTTCTCCGTAACCGTGCCGTTCGTTCTGTTCTCGTTTCGCTCGTGCTCGATCCACGGCGGCCGGGGAAAACTAGGCTTCTCTAGATCGGCTCTGGAGGATTTCGAGGACGGCTGCGCGTTCTCCCGGTCGAACATCTTTCTAGCTTTTTCTTTTAACGTGCTCGACGGCGCCGGGGCCGTCTTTGGCCAGTGATACGACGGCGGAACCTTGGTGGGGGCCACTGGCGAAGATTTTTCTATTTTGCGGAAGGGAGACGACGGCGCGTGTCTGAAACCTGTAGGCACGTCCATCTTTGCCACCTGAGGGACGTAGTTCGAATTGGGATCGGAATAAACAGGCGTTTGGGCTGCACTCGGGAACATCTTATTCGCCCGAGCCTTTAACGACGATTTATTTTCTCTTTCTTCGATCGCCGATGACGGTTTGTCGAAAGTGGTTTTTATGTTGGAGAACCTGCTGTTCCAGTGCTCGTTAGTCAACGACGACGTGTCCATGGCTTTCGCGTGGCCAAACGTTTTGAAAGGTACCACAGGCGCGACCGTTGGCGCTTCGTTATTTTTGCTGATTAAAGCCAAGAACTTCCTATCGTTCTCGGTTCTAGGTTGAAAGCTGGGCACGTTAACGTTAACAGAATTGAAAGCCCTGTCGCCGACGGTGATTGGCTTCCTCAATGAAACACAGCCAGCGGATTCGTTGCCCGGACTGCCCGCCTGGAGTTTCAGGTAACTAGGAATATCGATGGTGTTTGCACGTTTGATCTTCGACTTCTTCGCACTAAATTTGTTACTGCCGGTGAACCTTCCACCGTCCGCGGCTGACAATTCGGCCCGCTGTCTAATCGCCGCAGCCAATTTACTCACGCGACTCTTTTCCTCGCTCTCCTCGATACCGCTCTCGTTGCTCACTTTATCCTGATAATTATTCGCCCTGCGCTGAGCCTGATACATGCTCGACTCCTCGCCACCTTTATCGTCCGCAACGTCCACCTGTTGAGGCACACGCAACGCACAACTGTCCCTGATCTCCTTGTTCTTATCTTCCAACAGCTGGCGCTGATTAATCGCGTCTTTGATACACTTGTCGCGAATCTCTTCTGGTTTTCTATCCAAGATCACATTCTGTCCATTCGCAGACACATTCTGTTCCTTTTGTTTCTTAAAAATCGTCGCGACCTCTACCGCGGGCAGATTGTTCCTCTCTTCCTCTAACCACTTCCTAGCTTTGGCCAATTCCTCGGCGGAAACTCCGATGGTGTGTCTGGTTCCCCTTCGTCTTCTGTTCGCGGTGGCCGACGGAAGCGGGGTGATCTTCTCGGTAACTACTTCCTCGGGCACTTGAAGCCTGGACAACAAACTCGACACTAATCGCAACAATTGTAATTTACTGGTAGGGTCAGAGGCGGCGCCGTGTTTCGCCAGTGCGGTTACATCGATCCTCTCCAATGTTTCACGAAGTCTCGACAGAGCGGTCTGTATATCGGACAATAATAAATCCTCCAAGAATTTCAGGTCTCTCTTTAGCTCGGTCTCTTTGCCGTTGGCCAACGCCTGGTCCATGGAGCCGCGTATCCGGAAGTCCTCTTCAGAGTCGACGCCGGAGTCATCGAGCAGCGACGTCGGCGGCTCGTCGTCGCGACGACCCCCTAGGGAGATCTCGAGCGCCGCGCGTAGACGCTCTACCAGTAGCGGCAATGAATTCCACTCACCGACTGGCGCGTTCTCGTTCCGTCCATCGATGATGGTACCTGTCGTGGTCCCTATTCTCGTTGCGCTCTCGTCTCGTCTGGCGACGCAGTAGCCGTCCACGGTGCCCGAACCAGCTGCAAAAGAAACGACACGAGACGGGGGTTGAACCTGGACGACACCTGAGCAGTAACGATCAGCGATGGGAACGATCCGAAGGCGATTCAATCGATTCAGATACGCGTTTAGCAGATACGAGATTGTGTTGAAAGGTGGACAGCTTTGGATGAAAAATAAATTGAAAACATTGGAACGATTATCCGGAACCAGTGATCCACGCTTGCGAACAGAACTACGAGTACGTCGATACCAATGCACGTCCAGAAGGGAATTCTATTTAAGAAATGCGACAATCCTTGGTACTTACATGTTCACCGTGCATTTTCAATGTAATTACACTCTGCGATTAGAAATCGAATATTAATTGAGATAGATCATACCCATCGCTTGTAACGAATGCGAGACGATACTACACGAGGAGGTAAGAACGAACGGGGAGGATGTCTATTTTTCTCGCTGGTCGTTCGATTCGTCCGGGTTCTCTCTTCCTCTTCCTCTCTGTCTCGCTCTGCTTAAAGAACACGACTGCGGTTCTGCGACTTGCGGTAGAGTCAAGAGACGTGATTCGAAGCGGAGGTTGGCTCGAGAAGAGAAACGTGGAACGTTTGAAGCGCGTTTTCGCGAGGAGGAGGCTCGCTTGACCGGCAGTCGCGCTCGCTTTATTTAAAAGCCACGGGATTCTCCGCGGGATTTATTTTCGGTCGCTCGTTCAACGCCTCACGGCTGCCCACCGGAGAGACTGAGTGAGACAGACAGAGAGAGAGAGAGAGAGAGAGAGAGAGAGAGAGAGAGAAGGAGAAAAATCTTGACTAGTCGTGAAAGACGTCGCGAAACGAGAGTTTGGACTTCTTTTTTCGACGTTACTTAATCTTTCCCCGGTTAAAAATCGATGGATCGGGTAAGGAACACTCGCGATGACGGGAGAATATAGATCTTTCGCGCCTAATTAGAGTAACGCTTTTGTTGTTGAGCTCTTTTTGGTGAGGAGCCAGATGGATCAACTTCCACGGTATACTACGTCAATCACGGTTTCCACCGGAAGCATCGGTGAGATCCGTGCAGTATTTTCTTATTCAACATTTGAGAACCGAACTCGGGACCGCTTTGCTAAATGCAGCGTCCAAATAGGTAACCGGGGTTCGTTAAACGAAACCCCTGCAACCACCAATTTTCTTTTCGCGATGATATTTCTCGACAAGTATTTCGTTTTTATTTGAACGATTAAATTGGGCAACGAGCTGCAGCCTGCCCCGAGCAAACGAAAAACTAAATCGAGGAGGATCCAACGAGCCTCGAAAACGCGTTTCAGTTTACACGTGCAATTAACGCCGCGGAATGTTGCACTGCATTCGTCCAACGCGAGACAGGTGATCCATCTATCCTCGAATTACCGTGCGGCACGAACCTGCTCGCGTGGCCTCTTTCTTCTTCGTCTCGATCGGTTTGATCTCGTTCTCCACGAACGTTTCCGTCTCCTTTTCCTCCTCGAACCGTTCCTCCTTGGTGTCCTCCGTGTACTCTCTCGCGGCTTCCTTCGGTATATCCTCGTAGGTATCTAAATAATCCACGGAACTGGATCTGCCGCTCTCTTCCTCGATAATACTCTGGAAATCATGATTTTCCACTACGGCTCGAATATCTGTAAAAGTCGTGGGCGAAATTAAAGGCGAACGCAGCGTGACGAACGTCGCAAATTGACGAGCATTAATTTTCATCATAACACTGAACGATGTTACCCAGCTGATGTTTGACAAAACGAAAGCGTTCCAATGATAAATGTGAATGAATTAAGTCTATGAGGTCGCGGTTTTGCCCCGCTCGCACGATGTCAATGGAGGTATACCAATTATACCTATTCGTTGATTATTTAGCGTCACGATGAAAGATCGTGTTGTTTTATACCACAAACAGCAAACAGCACAGCAGTTTGTTACGCGTCGCAGAAAGATGTACGCGTTTTATTTATGTTTTCCTTCTTCCTTTCGGTTCTTTTCCTACGATTTCTTCTTTCGTTTTAGTAGCCACGTGAAAAAGAATATTTCGAGTTGTTCGGGGCGACCGAACAACGGCGACAGGACTTTAGAAATTAGAGAAAAGAGTGGAAAGGCTTCGTTAATAATGTTATAATGATATTCGGATAGACAGCGGCCTTTTTGTTTTTATGCCCTGTCTGATTGATCTCAACATTCTCGATCATCGTACATTTTTCCCTGAGCTCCCGTCGACCAATCGTCCGTTCATTATCTATCTACGATACTCGAATAATCCTAGGCCGGGGATATTTCAAAGAACATCGTGACGCCGACTCGTAAAGTACACCTCACCTTCCGCCTCCGACATTTTGATCCTCCGGATCTTCGACTGGCCGCCTGGAACCAAAAAGCAAAGCATCGTTCTTTAGCGAACCGTCGATATTGTGAAATAAAGCAGCAGCGTAAAAATAAAAGCGTGGAACAATAAACGAATACACGAGCGAGCAGCAGGATCGAGAAAAGAAGAGAAAAGAAAGAAACGATTTATCACGTTCGATTCCTCGTTTCCTATTACAACGAAAGCGTTCGACTATTTCCATTTCGTTTATCCGTCGCCAGAAAACGAGATCTCTTCGTAGGAAAATTCGGTGTCCCCGATAGCCCCGAGTTTTTCGTGGAAACTTCTCGAAACGTACATTCACGTCGCGGGTTACCTTTCATTTTCCATTCAGAGCCGACGAGGTCGGGACATCTTCGCTCGAAAATATGTCGTCATTGATGATTTTTCCCCCGAATTTTCCGTGTTAAAAAAAGATTTCGTCACTCGTCGCTGCACAGGTTCCATTCAACGACGACATTGAGCCACTTTTCGACCCGTTTAATCCGCGCGATTAAACCGGCTCGGCCTCAGGATTTCTCGTACGATTTTTCCGCGAAACGAACGGCGGACGATCGTGGCCAGGTCTAGAACGTTAAATGACCGTCTCCAGGTCTAGCCTGGTGCATTTCACGACGATAGAGAAGCGTTGGCGTCCCCCTCGGACAGGGCAGGCCTCGCGCGAAAATAACTTTGACCTGTTTTCGCGCATACGGAAATTAGGAAGTGCCTGATGCGATTCTACGCGAACCACGCGTTCCTGATACAATACACCGATACCCGGAACGGTGAATCGCAAATTATACGATCGGTCGAATTGTTTCTGGGACAGTGTCCACCGTTCGCCGACCTGAAGAATGGTATCGGGATGAGCCAAGTTTGATCATGATTCGAAAATTGATCAAAGCGTGGAATTGTGAAAGGTGTACGAAGGGACGATAATAATTGAAGTAAGCTACGAAAAATTTGAAATAAAACATGATATTAAGAACAGAGCGAAACAATTAATTAAACGGTAGAGAATATTTTCTTTAAATACGCGAGGCTATGCTCCACTCAAGGATAATTCAGTTAAACTATTAATCACTTTAGTATATCAAACGAACGAATTATTCATTGGTCGCGAACAGTGTGATTTCGCCACGAAATGATTAACGCATTTGCCTGTTGGCGAATAAAATATTTGACGCGCGACGCTTAATACCTTCTTAGACTAACGGGCATACGAATTGCAAATAAATGTCCGGATAAATGAAACACGCAAACGCGTATAGAAAATAGAAACAAGAACGTTAAACACGTGTTACGAACAGATATATCACAGTGTTCCCATGCGAAGGCGGGCACAAGTGAAAATGTTTCGGTCTTCACTCATTCGGGTATCACCGTACGACCGCGATTCTTTTTGGAACTCGCGCTAAATAAACATCTTACTTTGTTCCCCCGTGTATCACGATAAATGTTTCCGCGAACGTCGCGTAATCTCGTTGCTCATTCACCGCTGTCCGCGGTAACAAATTCTCCTGCTTCTCTCGAGACCTCTGTCCGGCATTAATCGGAGCTGTTACGCTCGTTCCGAATAAAATGTTCCTGTTAACATCTCGGAATGGCGGCAACGAGGCGAAACGAGAGATCAACAGAAGGCACTGAAAAATTCCAGCAATCACCGCCGCAACAAGAAGGAACATTCGAGCCGTAGGCTCCGTTTCAATCTCCGAATAAACCAACGGATAGGTGTTCTAACTGGCCGATCCCTGAGAAATATACAAATAATAACAAAAATAATTCTAACGCAATGAACAATGAAAGAAAATATATCCAGGATACCTGCACGAACGGTAAGCAAACTTTCCAATTGCATGCAAGCACAAATAAACCCCCGCGTGCGCGGACGAACCTACACCTATCCTACTTGTTGCGTCAACATTTCAACATTCCGACGCGTACATCCCCAACACCAGAGGCGAAGAAAAAATATGGAAGAAGTCAACGACACCGCGTACACGTAGCTCGGCGAGAAACCATTAACACCTGCCGATCCTTCGTTCGTTTCCTATTCTGCGATTGCAGAAAAACGTTCAACGAGACATCGGGTGAAGGGGAATGAGGGGGGCGGTGTCGAGAATGTGGAGGAAAGTTCCGGTCAGTTTGCCTCTGCGGCAGGGACAACCATGATAGGCAAGCGCGTGCTGCACGAGGCTGTGCTTTATAAATAGTTTAGACGAGTATCGCCGTTGTAGACGCCTCTGGATACCCACGGGAAAGCACCTTCGTCGGCCTTCGACGAGCTTTAACAGGCTTTTTACCGAAATACGCGGGTCGACCTTCCGCCGCCACCGGTGCAGGCTTAAATTCGAACCACGTACACGCGTATGCCCATACGGCTCGTTCCTTTCCGTGGACGTTTGCCAAAGCGGACGGAGACCGCTCTGTTCCCCGAAAGCTGGCCGATTTTGGCGACGCCGACGTACGCGTGAACGATGAATCGCGGATCCACCGGGGCGCACGTCCAACACGAGTCGAACGTCGAGATCGCACGGCGATCGTTCGCGTTTATTGGCTTCCGTATCGGCGGTTCTCTTCCGCGTGCAAGAAACTGTATCCCGTGATCGTTTCATCCGGGATCTCTTCTCGAAGTGTTGTATCTTTGCCTCCGCGCTGTTACTGTATTATATTGTACATGTATATTAATGCCGTTCCAGCGAGATGGTCGAACAAACAGGGACAGCGGGGCCCGATTCAATCGCAACCGGTGGACGCGACTCGAACGATAACTCTGTGCGAGGAAACTATGAAGAACTGTTGCTCGATGTTAACGGGAAGGTAAGAGAAATATGTATAGTTTACCTTGAAGGGTCAGAGGAGCAGTGTTGGTGTATGGGGAGCCTACGCGCTCGGGAGACTGCGCGAGTAACAGCCTCTCTGCCACCAGACTCTTCGTTCCGGTGGTTATCGTCAGCGGTGGCGGTGGCGGCGGCGGCGGTGGTGCTATAGGCGGTGGTGGAGGCATCGACGACGGTGGATGATGCTAGCAGCGCTGCCGTTAAAAGCTTACCGTCACCCGGCTCGAATTAGACCGCCTGAAATAGCGAGCAAGTTATTGCCGGCACTATGGACCAGCCTGGATACATACCTTACTATCGTTCACGTTTGCGACGGGACGACACCGGTGCACGCGGTGCTTCCGGTACCGGATGCACAGTGGGTGCTCCCTTTGGCAACGTTCTATGTATCTCTGCGCGTGTGCTACGGGGCACGCTCACCTCGCCGCGGAACCGAAGTGTACACCTGTGTCGTCGCTGCATGAATGAAAAACGATAGCTCGTATCCGGGATTTTACGTTCCAGTAACCGCGTTGACCAGCATTCTCGGCGGGTTGCTTTTGTTGCGGAGAGGAGGATGTGAGTCAGGTGAGAGTTTGATAGGAAGGTCCGATGGTTCCGCGGAGCGTTTGTGGCTCGATTATTTTTTTGTTGCTTGTACCGCCGGTTGCGTCACTGGCGCGTTTAAAGTAGGGCGGTTGATTTTTCGTAATGGCGTGTGATTGACGCGTTGATGGATCGGTACTCGAGTTATTTTCAGTGGAGAAATAGAGGCATTGAACTGTTTTCGTTTTGTTCCTTATGTTAATATTAATCGTACGCGATGGAGCATGTATGGTAGCTAAATGTTTCCACAGGTTTCTTTGGAACTGAAATTTCCCTGAAATGAGAAGAATGGTGTAAATTAGTTGTGGATTTTAAGATAGGGTTTATAGTTCGATCTAATCGACCGGCGTTCTAATTACCTTGTTTTAACATTGATTGCTCCTCGTGTACAGCATTGCGTTACGCGTGTTCTTGTAACACCATCGCGCCTCCTTTACGTTTTAATAATCACAAAACAATTACCGCGCCACGAGTCTCTTCAAGATCAACAACGTACCCGATCTAAATGAAATATGAATTCTATCCTCGCAGCATCAGTCAAGATTAAAAACAACAATTTCAACAGAAACCGCCGTCGAATAAAACTATTTTCTTATACAAAAGCTTCTGCTTCCAGAACCGAACCCAATTATTCCGTCAAGAAAGAAAAATTAAATTCCACTTTATCCTATCCGCCAAACGTAAAGCGACGACGTTGAAAAAAAAAGATGCCAGGGACCGATACCTCTCTGTTCGCCAGCAACGGTGCAGGCGTTGAAGTCACCCGCGTGCCATCGGGCACATGCCGCGCGATCCACGTTCACGTGTCACGTCTCGTGTCGTCATCCGGGATCATCGATCGCCTCTCCGCCGAAATAAAACGGCCAGACGTGCATTTTCCTCGCTCAGCTGATCGCGAACACCCTTTGTCCCTCTTTGCCGCCGTCACATTTAGACGAGTTCCTTCTACGTCCAGCCCCACCTGTCCGTTTTTCTCTTTCGTACGCTCCCCTCTCGCGGCTGATCTTGTCCCCTCTACTCCATTCCTGGAGATCACTTTCGAAGACCCGTTAACCTACTGTGGCTCTTAGTATTCGCGCTGACTTCGAACCTTCCATGCTGGCGGCGCAGGTGCGCGTATCGTACACCTTGGTTTCACAATAATCGTCCTTGGTTGCTGGTGGCCGAGCGTGGTGACCCAAGGTGCGACTCTCGAAACTTCAACAGTACCCGTGTTACTTCGCTGCGTCGAACAGTATTCCCCGAGTTCAATCTGTTGGGGAATCGTTTCCTTCTATTATCAGTATTATCATTAGCGCCGCTATCATTATTATCGTAATGGCCGATTGCTGAACGTTCAGGGAGAACCTCTGATGCAAATTGATTTACAAGGAGAACCGGAACTGGCCGGTTCCCTCGTGGTCGAGACGTGAAAGGCCGCGGTAACAGGATGAAGGGATGGTTCGACGCGTTCCGAATCGACGGAGGGCCGACGTTGTACAGTTACAGCAATCGCACGCCAGTCACCGGCGATGTTCCCCTGGTGATCGTGTTCGTGATATTCGGCACAATCCTCACGGCGTTCCTAGTCATATTTCCTGGGATACGAAAGGAGGTGAACGTTCATTACTAATCTTCGGATTGTTTTCGATTATCTCGGTTTCTTGTACGTTAATTTATTCGTGCCGTTTATATATTATTCCCGTTTAATCTTTGGCGAATTGCAGAGGTTTAGCACGTTTCTCACGGTGACCTTGAGCCTTTTCGTCGGAGCGTCGATTCAAGGTTCGTACGGTCCACTTTGCTAGCAATTAACCGACTTCTTTCCTTTATCCTTGTGAATTATTATGACGGGTGTACGGTTTCGTTTCCTTGGCGTTCGCAGTCGCCCAGTATGGATCCTCCTGGCACACTAGTTCCGCGACCATTGTTAGCACGTACAGCGCATTCTCTAGGCAGAAGACCGCCGCAGAGATAGGCGGATACATTGGCTTGATGCACATAAACATCACATACAGATGTGAGTCATTGGAAGGCATCTATCATTTGTCCAAAAGCTAATGAACTGTACGAAATCCTCGAATCTTTCCATTTGATTTGTAACAAGCAATGGAACAGATCTGTGCTGGTTACCTGTGGAACAGATGGCAGAGAGGAAATACGAAATACCTTTTCATTTATTTTGGACAAAGGGCGATGATTATCTTGTGAACCATTCTCTGAGACCGCGATAAACATCGTCATTAATTTACATACAAAGTGCTGCCGAGCAGCGACAATCCAATGGACGACGTGGAATACAACGAACGATTCTGGTGGCGGAGCACCGGTGAAATGACCAGCGCCTTTAAGCAAGCACTGAACCAAGGTGCACCGTTTCCAATAGTCTCTCTGGCAGAGTATTTCAGCCTTCACCAAGAAGGTTTCTCCTGGGGCAGCAAGTATCGACAAGCCGGTTACTACGCGTCGCTGATGCTCTGGTACGTCGTGCAAATGCTCCGCCATTGAGTCATCCTTAAATCAATTCTCTGTCTAAGCATGTATCCTCCTTGATATTGCGATTAATTGCTCACCTTCCAGGACGTCGTTCGCCTCCTGGGTCATGATGAACCTATTGTTAATAGTAGTGCCGCGATACGGCGCGTACGGAATGATTGTCACCGGTGTTTGTATGTTGCTGACGAATTTAATTTACTGGACGCTATTACCTTGCGAGCCACTGATCGCACACGTGGACGGTTCGATTCTTGCCTTCAATTTAGGATGGAATTATTGGCTGATTTTATTGTCCGGTTAGTGTTGAATTAAATATTAATCGCCGGGTGGCGAGTTGGTAGAAGGAAATTGGATCTTGAGGAAGTGAACTCTTCAAGGTATCGGATGCTTGTTCGCTGGGGTGGTGATAACGGCGATAGACATGATATTCCCCCATCGGTTCTCCACCATACTGGAGGTTGACTATGATACACCGTACGACAGGCACGTTATCATAGAGGAGAGTTTCGACACGAGGAACATCAGACGGAGGCTACCTAAAATTGAGGATTCGTTTGGTGATCGTATAATAAGGTTTCGTTTCAATTCATTGATATTTTATGTCGAATTTGTTTGTTTTGCTTGGGAGGTTTCTATTAAACGAATGTGTCTCGTGGTTATTTCAGTCAATTGTCATCGAAGCTACAAAATAGACACGATACGAAGGAGGACACTCAAGGTGTAATTAATCGAGGCTACACGTCCCATGAATCACCCGAGTTTCAACACGAAACGCACGAAGATTCTACGAAGAACAACTGGTCATATCCGTTCCCATCTTCCTCGCGTAGAACTATGAACGGCTGACTTCCTTCATCGTGTATTATTTATATCTGTGCTTCGATTGTTAGGAAATAGTAAGTTCTGTGACATTAAAGAAGTTCTAATTTACTTGGGTCGATGTAAATTTAAACCTCGAACTCCAATGGAGAAAGGAGGGGGGTTGACAATAATTTTTTCGTTACGAAATACCCTGTCCTAATTATTGTATTAAATAATTAGAAGTGCATAGAAAATGTTCAATTATTTGTAAACGTATTTAAAAGTAAAGGAATACTTGAGGAGCCCCGGGATGGGGGTTTCGAAATTCTCACACTCAATCGAACCAGTTCTCCTTATCAATTTCGCTTCGCACAACATTCCATTCGTTACTCTCTTACGTCGCAAGTGAAAAAAAAGATGTTGATTTCTTTTTTATAATCATAAATAAGAAATATAATACTCGTTATAAATAAGGGATGCGCGTACGCGCATAAATATGTACATTCGATAGAATTCCATGAGTGTCACGGTAGAGTCCATCGTTCTTCCTCTTCTGCTTTTCGCTCGCAATAATACCGATCAGACTAGCCGAAGTTTTCGAAGTGGTGGATGAAGTACGGTAAACGGCGGCCCTTGTTCACTTCGTCGCACGACGACATCACGCTCTTCGTCAGAGGACGCGGGCCACAGCTAAATACACCTATTTTGCTAACCTGAAAAACATTTTTTATTTTCACACACGTTTCTGTTTAAATCATTCTGTTAAAATTCTTTCCACCTGTTCGTATCGATTGAATGAAGGTGTACCGATATTGAATCAAGATTACTCACGTAGCTGTGCTTCTTCTGAACAAACTTTAAAAACGAAGTCATATCGGGCCGGCCAAAATGATTGATCGCCTTCAGCCCCGTGAATATACTTCTCTTGGATAGCCTCTGGAAATGGTTCTCGCAGATATACTGCAATAACGAAAAAATTGCAATTTACCCTTGTCGCAGCGAGATACTTTAGAAATCGTGTGCAGTATGCGATAACCCACCAGCATCGTAGTACGTAAATCAAACTTGTGAAAGAATTGTGTAATAAATATATGAATTTCTAATACGTCTGTAACATCTTTCCTTTCGACGTCCCTGAGCACATCGATGAACCATTCGAAATGCTTGTGCGAAGGACAGATCCACAGAAAGTACACCTGCGATTCAAGAAACAAAGGGACAAAAGAATTTCGTTCTTATCGAAAATCCCACATCTAACTGTTACAATGATACCATCGAAAATAAAATTCAATTACAGTTACCTTCTTGCACGCAACCCCCGAATACCTATTCGTAGAGGTACCAAATACAAGATCATTCAACATAGAAGCGTAAGGAGTGACGCCAATTCCACCTCCGACCATTACAGCGACCTCGAACTTGTACCAGTCTTGATTGCCACCACCGAACGGCCCCTCTATTCTTATTTTCGGGTGCTCGTCCTCCGGGTTATAATTACAGGGATCGAAGTAGTTGCGCAATTTCCAAGTCCACGGTCCCTGTGCTTTAATGTGACACGACAGAAAATTCTCGTGCGGTGCCGATGTAAGGGTGAACGAATGAAACTCGTTCGACGTGAACGCGGTGCACGATAGTCGAACCCATTGGCCAGAAAGATATTTCAAATTCGGCGGCCTGTAGAATTTTATTTTAATCACGTCCGACGGTAACAATTCCGTTTCGATAATGTCCAACGCCATGTATTTGGTTCGAAGGCTGACTACCTGAGAAATGGTAATGATTATTTTATACGAATGACTGTTCAGAATCAGTACGATGCGAACGATCGATCCATAGGATGCTGCGGTTCAATTTTATTTACCTTGTCTAAAGCGTAGATGATGGCAGGACCGACAAAGAATATCCAGAATCTTGGAGAGCCTGTCAACCGTGCCAAACCGTGGATCAAGCACAACGCGTACAGCACTATGTATAAACTGTGCGTGGACCAGAAAAATTTGTACGCCTTTTGGCGAATAGTCGGATGGGCGAATACAAAAATGATTGTCATGACGACGAATAATAAGATTCCAGTTAGACCTGTATCAATTAAATAGGCGCTTATCGTCAGAATAATTCAACGATTATCGCGTGACATTTATAATGTATAATGAATATATATCTAATTAATCACCTGTTACCGTTCTGAAGAGCCAAAATGAAATAGTCAGACGAGCATCGCTCGGGAAGCTAATTTCGCTGGTCAAACATCGGAGATGTGCCAAGGGCTGAGTCGAGACGTGATAAAAATTCACCATATGCCCGACAGTGTGCAAAACGGAGAAAAATAACGCTGTGCACGCGGCGATTTTATGAAACTGTATATGCGAGTCGAGAGGGATGTATTGTTGTATAGAGAATTCTTTGAGTTTAGTCAAAAGATTGCGCGACATAGTTAGAAGAAGCAGACTGTAACAAAACGATAAAGCAGCTGCAGATCCCCTGGTTATGGCTATTCCAACGCCCATAATGTGTCTCAAGTCTGTGTGCTCAGCCATAAACGAGTAATCTAGAATTTAGGATCAATTATTCACCATCCCTTGCATATACTTCATTGCGAAATGCGAAACGGTCCGCGGAGACTTACATATAAATCGTTCGACGAACAAAGCAATTGTTACTACATAAAAGACGAACAAGTAGAATACGTTCTGTCGATTCTCCTCGAGGAATGTCGAAACAGCATCCCATTGCTTACGTGCCCAACATTTCGTATCCTCAGGTGGAAGTTGATCGATATGGAAACTCGTCATTCGAGCTACGTTCGTGGACGTGTCGAGGAAATTCTGTTTAGCACCTTTGCAATCGAGACCGATCGCCACGAAATCGCCTTTGTACTCTTTCATCATCAGCTTGAAATCGTTGTACGTAAGGTAATCCTTTCTCTCGAGCCCGGCATCCTGAGACAGTCGCACGTTAAACAAGACTGGAATGGTTTTATAGTACGGGAAATTGGAAGAAGTTGACAAGATTTACTTGGAACATTCCATCGATCAATTCCGTCACATGATCGTCGGACAAGCTGGTCGTTCGTGCAATTTCTACTAGGGACCTAAGCATTTCCGATAGCTCTTCTTTATCGATCACCCCGTTACTGTCCTTGTCGCACATGTCGAAAATAATCCTCAGCTTGTCCTCCGTTTTTCCCCGCGAGAACAATAAAACGGTGTCCAGGAATTCCTGTAAAGCAAATATATGAATTACAACTTTCGAAAGACTGCGAGCCATCTCGAGTATTTTTCCCTGCGGAATAATGTTTTGTTTCTTTCTTCAATTAACACTTCAATTATTCAGTATTATGATTTTACTCGTGCTTCGATTCGAATAGTCCCCGACAAAAAAACATGTTACCAAGCTCAACGATCATAGAAATAATTAATTATCGTCTAACCTGGAACGAAATACGCCCGTCCCTGTCCTTATCAACGATATTAAACATTTTCTTCACGAAGACCGCATCCGCCCGCATTCCAAGCGCGCTCGCAAATTCACTTTTAGAAAGCGACGTCCTCATCACGGTTACGACTTCACCGCTGTCGCTGTCCTCGGAACGTCGTCGCCTTTCACCAGGTCGCAAGCCGAACGTCAAAGCGTAAGCTTCCCTGAAGAACTGTTCGCGAGTGGGGGTGAAAAAAAATGGTCTTATAACATGAAAAAAGAAAGAAAATGAAAGAATAGAAAATGCAAGAACCGATCGCGAAACAGGAAGCGACACTTAGCTACCCTTAAACGGCGAGATAGGAATCGTTTCGTGTGAAGAATGTGAAAAAAACCTGTTCGAGTTTCTTTTGACGGCGTTCCTTCGTTTCCGCTTTTGCAAGCATAATGTCCCGGCTCACTTGGGACAGCGTGAAATGTTTCTTATGCGACGCCAGAAATGCCTCCAGTTTCGCAATGAACTTTCTACGCGAGGCCAGCGAATCCAGTTCAAGGACAAGGTCGTAGTCCCGCGGTATCCGTAACAATACCAACGCCTTGCGATGACCATGCTCGTTTTCCTGAAGAAATTACACATTAATACGTACGAGAGAATTTCGCGCTCTGTCTCGGTCTTCGTACGGCGACTTGAATGTCCATTGTAAACGCTGGGAGAGTGATTGTGTAGTTTTAGCAAGTTCCAGGATGAATTTAACGACAATACGTAAATATTATCCAACGATAGATCGCGAGGACGAGAGTGGAGGAATAATAATCTGCGGTGATCTGAAAAGCTTGACGAATATTTCCATCGCGGTGCAGCGACCGATCAAAATATCGCCCAATTCTAAATGATACACCGCAATCGATTGCACATCGAGGTATCACGGAAAACCGTCGCCCACCTTATTCCGGGAAACGTAGCTGCGTTAGGTGAGGCAAGCGACGCCTCTGCGTGTGTAACATTCACGAAAGCGTGGAATTACAAAAGCTTCGCGTGCCCAGCAGAACCGTAAACTTCGCCGGAATTTCTACGCGTTCCCATCTCTTGCCCTTTTGTATATCCCAGCGCGTCGTTGCCCAACGGCGTGATTATCGCGCGAGATTACTCGGTCAGATTCCCTCCGTCGAAATTTCACGTGAATCAAAAGGCAAGGTAAGGCAATGCGTTGTAGCAATCACCTGCGATTCTTCCATCATGATCGTGTTCACGTCGTTGAAATCGAAGGTACGCAGTTTCTCCCCCTTCCGATCGACGATGTGGAGAGCCGCTTCCGGTCCGAATTTCACCTTGACCAAGCGACGATGGTTCGCGTGCAACCATTCACGTACGATCATCTTGTCCACGCATATTTTACCGTCGTTACGATTCTGTATCGCTTCCTGCAAGATCTTCAATCGTCGTCGCCGCCGGTTCTGCAGCTTCACCAAACCGTAACCAGCCCCGGCGCACAGAATCGGCACGAAGCCGAGAAAAACACAGGCGTAAATGTACACCAGCTCGCTTCCCTGTAACAGAATGGACGTGTACAGCATTCCATCGACCGCCGATTTAGGGTGGCCGGGAGAGAAACGCGTGGCAAAACGTTTCAGGAAGATAGTTCACTTGTTAAGTAACGTTCGGTAATGTAACGTGGAAGCATGAGGAATGATAATTACGTCGAAGTAGTCGTAACGTTGCAACGGTACGCAGGGTTCCAACATTGTCGAGTTTAATTGGTACGGCTGTGGACAGGGATCCCCGTCCTCCCAGGTGAACACTTTTCTTTGGATGACGTCTGGCGGGATACCGGTCGCGTTCACTATCACGTCCCATAGCGTGACACGGCGGATGTCTTGTATTTCACTTTTGCTGAAAATTCTGCGGAAGACGGAATTTTATGTTGCAAAGCTGCTCTTCGATGTGGGATTTAATTGATATAGTGAATTTGTTGCGCTTGCCCATTTTCTTCGTTCTCGAACCAAAATCTGTCAGAATCCCTTAAACGAAGGAACTGTTCTTTGATCACGGCGGAGAATAATTCGCCCGGACCAGCGATGGACTCCAGCATACCGCCAACGTAAATGTCTATGTTGTTTAAATTGTTGGAATGAATCTCAACCAGAGTGCGTAACAGCGATGGATTTTTGTTGAACAACTCTGGATTGATTTCGTTCCAAGTTTTTCTACGAGGTAGCTTGAAATGTGCTCTAGCGGTATTGTAATCCGGAAGGCCGTTGTCCCTCCCTCGCATGATGTTCAGGGCGCCTAGATCTCTGCGCGAGAATTCCATCGGTCCGAATAAATTGTTTCTGATATCGGTGCCAAGAAGATTATCCTCTTTCTCCGCTATCTGAGAAGTCATACCCATGAGGAGCTCTTCGATCGTGCTATTTGTTAAAATTTCCTGCGGTAAAATTACAAAACTGATAGAATTTATCATACTCCAGGAATCATTTAAACGATGCAACATATAACATAGTTATGATTGCTACTTCTTTGGACGAAATATTTCAAAAATTTAATTGCCATCATTTTTTTACTCTTACGTTTGAGTCCCACCAGGTAGAACAGAGTCTTATGGCGGCCTGATCTGTGTTCGTTCTTCTATATTCGCAGTTCTCATTTCGACGATATATTCCTGGTGGTATTAAAGTGTGTCCAAATCTAAAGGCTGCACTTTGAAATATATGACTGATCCCAGGATGCGTGTCCGGTTTGTATCCAGTGTACAGAGGTGGATCTTCGTTTATAAAGACTGGCATGTACTCGTACAAAATGATATTCTGTAATTTAGGGGAAACAAGGAAAATGATATATAGAGTGCGCAATATGTGTAAACAGCATAAAGATTATACGAGGATTATAAAGGGTTACGGTTCGTGAGCTCGTATTAATTCTTCAACTAGTATAAAATTAGTAGATCATGTTGCGCGGTGTACAATTACACATGAGTGATATAGCATTACGTTCGACAGGATGACAATTTATGTTACGTGTAGAAAGGTTGTTCCTATGGTTCACCATAATCGAGGCAACTCGATGATACTTATGCCGGCGTTTAAAGAATTATCGATCTACAAAATATATATTAAATATTGCTTCGCATTATTCCGTGGTATGCGTGTCTGTTTTTACACCACCGACGATTAATTTGTATGATAAAATTTATTACAATCTCTCAAGATCCTGTGAGACTCCTGAACAATTAATTTTAATCGCGTGCATAATTTTTCAATGACATTCAATTACTGACGAGAGAATATTTTTTACCTGAAGCGTTCCTATAACGATTCGCCTTGCCTTCTGAAAAATCTCCTCGTCAGACATACTCGTATTCTCCTGTTGTATTCTAGCAGCGACAACATTATGCCAGCGATAAAACAATATTCCCAGTGCCAGTAACGGGGGATGCTGATTCGTTCGTGGATCGCCGAGAACTGAAGGACTTTTCATAATTAAGAAATTGTCAAATCCACAGATGGATGGAATATAAAAGTTAATGAATCGACTCACGATAAAGACGTTCTGGGCTGAGCATTCTCATCACGTGTGGCACAGCGTGATTGAATAATGGGGCGCGCATGGTGTTTCTCACGGGAAATTTTCTGGTAGGCTCCATAAGAAGGCTGCCATTTTTGAAGGACCTCATCGTGTTCGCCCATGCTTCGCTGCTCGAATAGATGAAACTACCGTCGATCCAGCTCGTCACTTTGTTTATCTGCAACCTCATGTATTCAGAGCTACTTTTCACGATTTATTTCCCAATATTCGAACATTGTTTTATATCTCGCTTATTGCTTTCTAGATAAATCGCCACTAGTTTCGGTTTCCTCGAAACGCGTGGAATCTCGCCGCGAAAGAATTATTCAATTCTGACGACTTTCAAAATTAGCCTACTTTCAACGCGGTCCTTTATTTCTCGCACAAATTTTTCCCGCGCACGATTCAACGATTTCTCGCGAAAATCTTCGATAACCAGTACTTGCAATCACTGGTGCAATTATGATACTCTCTGGAGAGAAGCGTAAGAAATTGCTTACGGCCCACTTAATGACTGTTACTTTCCCCGTCATTAAAAATAACGTTTGCAAATAATACGTTCGTGAGAAACTTCGCAAAGAGGCACTTTCCGCCAGGCTCCATAAATTTATATCGGTCTCATTGAAGAAATAGGCATTTTTTTGCGATTGAGAATCGCCGCCAGAAACGAATTAGTTGCACGAATGAAAATGATATTCGACAATTAGTATACATATTAACGAAATAAATAATTAATTAACACGGACGCTAACTTTCCTGCGATATATTTGCATGTATTAATCGTTTAATATAATATCAATGAATATATAGTAAATGACTGAATATCAATTGAAATAGAGAGAAATCAACCAAGACCGCCAATACCGATATACTTAAATAATCATTTCTCAAGGGGGATAAATCATCGAAGAAAGAAAGAAATTACCTGTTCACGAGGGCTATTAGGGCTGCGTCCGGTTTGCCGATCGTAATCCGCCCGACGGAAGGGAATGTACTTGTTACCTTGGCACTCCTTGTCGAAAACCGGATCGCATTTGTCCACGTCGATTCGATGGTATTCTATGGGACAGCCACTTTCGCTGGCCATGATTATCTCCGACGTGACCAGTTGCCCTGAAATCGTTTCAGTCAAACGCCGGATGAAGTGTATGATCCGAGGTTTCCCTCTCACGGAAGCGTTGCAACGCGACCGGTTCTCGAAGAATCACTTTTTTGTTTTTTTTCACCGGTCGCTTCCGTCGACGAACGGTTCTGCCGTAACGCGAAACGACGGGGATGGAATTCAGTCAACTGTCCCAGTTTTTACTTTCTGCCCCTTTCAAGAATCGACCGCGCTTTCCTTGTCCCGTTCGACAATTTATTTATATTCCGTTTGAAGCTGGTACGGTGGCGCTTACATTTCCGATGGAAAGCGGAGAATTTCGAATATGTCGTTCGTGTTTCGTGGAATTCACGGGGAACGGTGCTCGGTCGGTTTCGTTTTCGAATGGCGAGATGCTGCTTTGGATCGCGGTAGTTGCATTTTTTGATTACGTATACATTTGCGGACACGGGTGATAATTAGAAGTAACGGGAAAGGTTTTCTTGGAAAAGTGAATCCAACAATGGGTCAAACCTATGTACGAATCTTTGCTTCATTTGTACCGTTCCAAGTGCAACCAGTCATATCCGTTTTGCGCAATAATAATCTTGCCATATTGACTGACAGATGTTGATTGTCAGATTGCAAGAACAATAGCAAGCAGATCGCGAAAATAGAACTAAATAGGAGTAGTTATCATTGGAGAAGCCCGAGTGAAATCGAAATATGCTCAAATATGTGTGTTTAATCAGTTTCCAAGAGAGAGAGAGAGACTTCGAAGGAATCAATTAAATCTTTTCCTAATGTTTGCAACGCTCCCCTCGTTTGTTCTATTAATACGTAAAGCAACAATTCAGACAATCGAATTAAATTCGAGACTATTATCGCGTTTCTTTATTCATTGTGGAATATCAGTTAATATATAAATGATATATTTTTATCTATTATATTCAAGTGTTTCATCGAATGCACTTCCCCAATTGTTATTCGAAACGGCGTGAACTATATTTCACTTCGTGTTGCATATATACGATATTTTACTGTGAAAGGTGAATCAAAATGTTCCCTACTCGTTTCTATTCCAACGCCCGGGCACCTTACAGTTTGCGTAATATCATGATACAGATATTCGAATGCACACACCGTCAGGCACGGTACATTCCCGTGTACAATAATATTGCATACTAATCCATCGTTGCCTGATTCATAGCAAATATTTTTGAACTCCCACTCTCTCTTTGTTAGCATTTTTCCCTGATTCATTTTTCCCCGAATACACGTCAGAGTAGAAGGAAAGATGTTTATAGTACGGTCCTTCTGAATGGAACCCATGTACATCTTCGAAAAAGAAAGAGAATTCCACCGAACTACACGTCGAGATTTTTCGTTCCTTTGTTTGCTGTCGGTGGTTCAGATGATTCGTGGGTCTCATTGTGAATTGCTGCCGATTTCTCCCGTCTGAATCGTCGACGGGGATGCAGCGGATGCAAAACGATTTTTTGCCCAAGCTTTTTAGGAGCCGGGATCGTCGCCACAAATCACGAACGGGGATTAATTAACGAGATTCCGTTGGAACATCCGCGCTGATACTATTATAGTGGCATCTTAGATCGTTGACTATATTTTTATAATTAAATTTTTTAGTTTTATAACGATAGTTGCCTTTCCTTCGAATTTCCTTATGCGCCCGTTCGCAAAAAAAGCTGAATAAATATTAATGCACCAGGCGAAATGATTCGAATACGTATCTGGTGTAACAATAATACACGAACGTCGAACACTTTTTTACTGGGTACAAATTAATCAAATAAATAATTCACCTATCTACCGGGACAAGTGACAGTTTGATTATTTTAAGCGGCGCGTTAGATGCGTCGATAGGGTTGAATCTTACCGAAGAAGGCGAATAATGCTGTTCTGTTCTTGACGGATGGCAAACCATCATCACCCTGCATAAACAGCTGACTTAGCTTCCTCGGTGAAGGCCTATCCTGCCCCGCCATCATGTAAACCCCATCGGAATAAGCTGCCGGTATCTTTCGTATCAGCCTGCTGTCTACGGAGGTACGAACCGTGTTAATATTAGTTAAAATAATATAGCCGTGTAGATACGATAAGCGGGGAGCAATAATTTTCACGTTCAAGGAGCCGTAACGTTTCTGCCGACAAAGCTGATTGTGTCTTTCACGTGGCCAAAGTTTCTGCTGGCCGTTTTATCCTGGCCTGATTGAAACAAAATAGCGACTTTTTTCGCCTTTCACTCTACACGTCATCGTCTTGCAACGTCGTTGCAATTCGAGCTGCATCACAATGTCAACAAAAATATTCTCCACAATTTTCTTTCGCGCGTCCCTAGTCCGTTTAGATCTGTCACAGACACACAGACAGCTACGAAATACGAACGACATCGTGTCGTCGAGGAAAACATTCCAAGTGTTCCGAAGTTTATACGTTTGTTAACAGCCAATTCTACATGGACAACACTTTCGAATGAACGTTGGAAGAAAATAATGCTTCGCCCCCGTGCGAGTGTACGCGAACCCTCGAATAGAGTAACGTAGACACGTGCTCCCTAGACACCAAGGACGACGACTGTTTGGAGTACTTGCCGATCGATCCCCAATCCGGATGTGCCAGATTGTTGTACCATCCATCGTACCTCTGTTTGTACGCATAGCCGTGCACTTCACCTGCAAGAAGCAACAAGAAAACATTTTGTATGCTGACTCGATCAACGATATGCGCGCAAGCGAAGCGGAATTTCTATCGATAAACAGCCGATCATGTTCACTGAAGAGATGATTTCTTAATATTGAAAGTGAACGATGTCGCGAGATCGTTCAAGGATCGTCCTCGCTTGCAACCATTAATTACGCGGAGATCCTTAATTAGGCAAACCGACAGATTGGCCTACGTTCCAGGAATAATCATTGTTAGTCATGGATCTATATATCGTTCCTTGGAATTGGAATCTTTCAGAGCTTTCGAGGAATAAAAGTTTATAAAAACGCGAGATTTATTGGTCAGTTTTGCAACGATTAGCAAAACGAGTAGGTTCATTAGGTGCAAGCGTATTACGTGTGAACGATGATCGTTTAGATGATCGGCTATTAACATAAATTGGTCTCGTGTCGTGGCGGATGACGCGGGTTCAGATATTTAAAGAGGGCTATCGTTTTCTAATTCGCAATCGGCCAAGGTTTATCACGAAGTTCTGACTAATTTTAAAGCTATTCGATGGCGAAATTTGTTGCGTTCAATTCAGGTGGCAATGTTGGACAGCGGAGCTCGAAGAAAGGAATGCAATGCAATTGGACTGACTTCCTAATTTCATAAATTTTCAATAAACCTCAGTTTAATTCATTGATTGATGTTCGTCGTGAATTCCTACACTATAGAACACTGGAAGTCAAATCGCTTACTTATTTTATTAATCCACTATTTACTGTAACGACAGAATGGATGTCGTCTCGTTAACATATTATATGAAAAGGCACCTATGTGACCTACATCTTTAATTGAATTAATTGAATCCTCCCACTTAAGGTATTCGTGCAAATGAGTAAACTCTCTTCCGTTCGGTAAAAAAAAACAACAACAAGCCCACTCAAACAATATACACGCCCCTTAAACCCCCGCATATTTTACCCAATCGATCTCCTTTATGCTCCCTTTACTGCAACTCAGTTCCACCACATATACTCTATGAGCACGCACCTAATTAAACACACAACAACACCCATAACTTAACACCGTTACCAGGCGTAATCAACATTAACAATCGATCTCAATAAAAATGCCGCGGCGCCTCGTATCAAGATCAGTATTTGCATTCGAGCCTACATTTAGCTAACTTCCAACCAGACTTAACCGGCACTTAAGAACATCAAGAATAAACCATCCACGGGACAGTGGAAATCTCTTTCTCTCCCTCTCTCTGTATGGAGCATCGCTGTTCCATATTTTCACTTTCGGTACACTTTCCTCCGGCCCCGTCGAGCCAAGTATAAGTGCAAATCGCTCACCGGTACCAGCAGTTAAGACGATCCAAAACAAGCAGGGCAACAGGCAGAGCCACGATGCATCTCGTCTCGGTGGTCGTCTTCGTGTCATCGTCAGCGCAAGAAAAAGCTACGCACGCTCGTGCATCTCTTTCAATTTACTTCGTTCGTCGCCACACCGTTCTTCCCACACAAAACAGCACAGCCGCGTACACGATGCGTTCTGTTCAGAGTCAGCCGCGGGAATGCATACACCGGCACACTTGCGTAGCGATCCTCGGGCACTCTGCGCTACCACGAACGATACCGCGTCGAGGAATGAACGCGAGCGTTAACGCAAGGTGACACGGGGCAGCGTTTTGCAGACTTCCGTCAAAACGTGGCGGGCACAGAGGAGGTCTCGAGAAACGCAGGTCAGACGAGGAGCGTAGAAGAATGGAGGAACGACAAGAACAAGAGGCGGACACGTCGGTTGTTCGAAACAGCAAAATCCGCTCGGATGCCGGACCGGGCACAGGAGACAGGGACAACACACGTGCGACACACGGCCCGAAAGGAAAAGAATCGAGGCTCCGTTCGCTCGGTCTCGGCTCAGGGTATATGCCTCGTGTCCGCGGCTACGTGCAGGATTCCCCCCCACCTCGGGTACGCTGAGAACGCCGAGCGAGGGTACACCTCATATACGAGCGGTTTGGGCCAAGAGCGCTCGGCTGTTACCTGTGTCGCGTATAGCCGTTCTTGGCTACGGCGGTGAAAGTCGCCGGCCTATTTGTTTCGTTACCGCGAACGTACCTAACACTCTGTCCCCCTTTATCGTTCGTCGACGGCACGCTTATAAGTATACGCACGTCTCTCTCGAACGTTCTGTCTCTTCGTTGCTTCTCGCCGCTCCTCTGCATCGCGACTCTCCTCGTCCTCGGCGTCCCCACGCCTCTCCACGGTGGTTGGTTCGTTCACCGTGTACATCGCGACGCGACGTACCGGCGACGACGTCACCGCAGGCGCAGGCCTAGTTTTCGAGTCCGCGGCACCAATTATCCAAGGCGAAACCTCTCTCGGTTCTCCGACCCGCGGTTTCAAGGTCGACGACAGGATGGTCTCTCCTACGGAGGCCCTGGAGAACATCCTAGCGGAGGAAGGCGACTGCGCGAGGAATGCGCGCGCGTTCCGCGTTCTGTTCCCTCTGACTCCGGACGCTCGATCTGCTGCTACATGTGGAGGGCATCGCGCCGTGACCTTGACACGAGGATACGGTTCGATTATGAGGTATACACATTGTCGGGGAAGTTTTTCTTTTCAACTTTTTTTTTGTCGCTGGATAGTTAAGATACCTGATGGAGTACCGTTCGACACTCCTTTCGTTCGAGCTTCTCTTCTTACGGAATCGTTCGAGGCGTGCAGGTTTGAGTAACTCGGGTGACGAGTAGAAGGATCCAGTGTTCTTTTGGGTGTCGTCTAGTTCGAGAGAGGTAAGTTACTTGGCATGAGAATAGAAGGATCGGTTTGGTTTTAGAAATGTTTAGAATGCTGGAAGAGATCGTCACCTTTCATTCAATCTTGTTACTCTTGCGGTAATCCGTGGGAATGTTTCAAATGGTAGTTTTAGTCCACAAATATAATGTCGTACTTCCAAGCCAAACTGACTTGTTTTCTGTTCTTTGCGCCGTATCGAATGCAATGCGACACAGATTTTTCGCTCCCGACGACACCTGGAGGGTATTGCACGGCTTTTCTATTTTACGCCACCTGAAGTAAAAATTGCGTGAAAAAAGTTTACGATTTTCCGCGGCGTTCACCTTTTGACTTGAACATTCGCGGCACGACGAGTAGCAATGAATTCTGAAACTTTTAAGAACGAGATTTCGCGGTGAGCGTTTTGCATGCAGCGCGCAAGGGGCATCCCAAAAAACTGTGCCTTTCTTTTTAATAAAAAGAAAATAATCATGCACGGTCCCGAAGAGGACGTGCACAGTGAGTCAGCTCGCGCAAAGTACTCGACTGTCCCGCCGCCGGAGGATTTTTATTGCCCTTGGCACGAATCGGCAAAGGCAAATGCATTTCGAGAAGGAGATCACACAAGCGTACTCCTTATCGAGGATATACATATGTCGCGGCTGTGCATCGCTCCTCTCTGCTTGGCCGCATCCCTTTCAAAAAAAAAAAACGCCTCTTCTTCATATTTTCTATGATGAATCATCCGACGTTTGCCAACAGTCCTTAAATTACCGCGCAATCACGGAGAAATGCGTGTCCTCGGGGTACTCCTATTCTCTGTCTGCGAAAAGAAACCTAGAAATTGAAACCGATATTACTGCACCGATAGAGGTAAAAATCATCGACAAGAACTGAACGAGCTGAAACAAAATTTCTGCGCCTGTATTTTTAATTCAACTTATTCACAATCGCCAGTAGGTTCGAGCGTCGTCGTTCGTATAGCACAGTAAACGTTTCGCGTTACGAAAACGTCCAACAAGTTTATTCGACAATTTTTATGGTAGATCGTGCTCGTTTCTTCATGCTGTATAATAGTAATATCGTTTCGATATTTTCGACAAATTCTGAACAGTATCGCTCACGCTCTCATACGATTCGCGTTCCCTTTCTCATTATCGACCCTTCCGTTCACTTGTTTCAATCTTCCATAACTTTGTGTCGCGCGTGACGGCGTCGAGCTTACGGAAAAAGCATTGGAAAATTCGAAATGAAATATCTCCGTCGTACATCTCTCTTCCCGATTCTCGAGCCCCAAACGATGACGCACTTTCTACAAAAATATCTTTACCGCTAAATCATTCCGCATTTCATCTTGTAGAGGAAACACCTAATTAACCATGCCGCCTGTTCAGTCGTGATTCGTTGATTTATCCTATACATAGGTACCCTTCGAATTCTCTGGACTCGCGATATTCGAGCTTGAATTCAGGTAAACGATGCGTCGCGTACTTAAGAGATTTCGACTGTCCCGATTTCTTAACCCATTGGCTTACTAGCAGGCCAATTTCTAATTCGAAATCGCAGAAACGTCGACTCGCTTCTAGACTGGTGTCAATGGAACACGGATGGTGAATATTCCATAAAATCAAGCCGAGCATTCTTTCGTCGTTTCTCACGGTGAAGCGCAATAACGATCGTAGTAAATCATTTTTTTTCTCTCTCGTTTCTTTCCTCGCAGAACAGCACGAAGAGCAATCATTCCTCGCGGTAATAACGAGATCACGGTTGTCCGCGTTTTTCTAGCTGACGCATAGGTATACGTAATTGTTCCTAACATTAATCTAATAACAATGGTTTAGTAAGAACCGGTGTCGCAAAAGCGTTTCCCCGTTACAATGTAAAGACGTTCGTCCGGCGACCAAGTTTGGACACTTTTATTTCGACAATTCGTTTAATTCAATTCTGAACTAAATATATTGCTCAATGCGATTAGAGGCGAATTAAAATGTTGAAAGTTTCTATACAATTGAACACAGAAGAATAAGAAGAATACAATGGTGAAATGTTAGTCTGTGTCGCACAATTATTTCAACATTTCGCCCAAGTACGCTCAGTTGCGAAATCGTTCCAATTAAATTGAGCGATACGGAAAGCATTCTAAGGTTACAATTCGTGTAAAAGGATAGCACCGTTTGTAATAGTTTAATTTACATTTCGACGATAATCCGACGTGCAAACCTAACAGTCGAATGACGTCGCCCCGGGCTGTCACCTTCGAATAAATTCTTTTTCTTTTCTTTTCTTTTTTTTTATCTCGCAGCCTCCGGTGTCAGCGTTCTGTTCATCCTTTCTTTTTCATTTTTTTGTTTTCTCATACGCACGGGTCAAGTTGTATTTGAGTGTGTTCAAGTACAACTGATCCTGTTAACGTGAACACGCTCACTTGGAATATACACATGTATCCGTGAACGTGCACAACACCGACGAACGAACGGAGGCATCGAAAAGGTAGAGCATCATTTCGAGGTCGATCCAGGATAATAATAAACGACCGCCGGTGCTGGGAGTTGCCAATGAGCGGCGTGAAGTTCGATTAATTGCAAAAGGGTCTTTCTGACTGACGGTAGTATCGTGTCTTCAGCGAGAAATGCGTCCCTTAAGCTGCCTAATAATTGCTGCAATTGTGATGGTAACTCGGTGTCCAGATCCTTGCCGATGCACGTCAGGATGAAGAACAGGCAATCAGTCTTTAATCGGCAAAAGAATAGAAATATTAAATATGCAATGTCCTGTTTCATTTCTTAAAATTGCTTTCGTTAAATAGCATTTAATCCCCACTTATAAATCTGAACATCGTGAATTTCCGTTTATAAATTATAGCACGCAGAGCTTTAAAACCCTTTTACATATATTACTCATCTCCGCCCATAATACATTCTGGAATTTCCTTGGCTGACAGTATTTCACTGCCGAGACATTATTCAGCCTTTGTATAATATTTTCTCTCTCCCTATGGAAATACCCCTTCGAACATTAAATCCCCAATATTTCTTTGCTCCGTGCGTTGCCACAGTAATAGTATAGTCCACGTTTAGAACTGTGTCACATTACCTCGGCTAAAGAATTCACAACCGGTGGCTGCAAACAGTCCTGGCAACATTTCCAAAGCAAGGTGAGAAGAACACGTCCGGGGGGAACGCCCTCCTGCTGTGTTTTCAGCTGAAGCTGTCTTCGCTTTAACTGTAACCAAAATCATGCATATAGATGAGGACGAACACGGGACACGTATATACATATATGCCTACGTCAACCGTTTTCGACTCGCAACTCAGGAAAGAAAATAAATTGCTTCCTGCACGAGCTGCGGTTACAAAAATGCAATGATTAATACCACGAGTGAAACGTCTCAAGGAAAAAAGTTGATTTAAAAGTCGGACTCGTCCTACCTGACAATACATTTCGTTCAAGAACGTCATAAAAGCGGAATATCGACGATAGCTGGTACCGTCGTACAGTATTTTACATCGATCTTGGTACCACTGTTGGCACGTGTTTAACAACGATTCCAAGAAAGTTTCCTTAGTTTCTTTCTGCGTGAAACGAACGGTGCGTTAGAAATACAGATTAGAATAGTTGTATCAATTCAATGATATTTCTATAAATAATACCTCTATAATGGTGATGCATATTTTTGCCGCTGGTTCTGCGTACTTCCGGTTCTCGACAACCCTCTCCAGTATATGCCGCACTAGTTCCATCAAGGTTCGAGCAGTCAATAGATTTGGATCTGAGTGGAACAAAAAATATTAGAATAATTGGCCAGCTATTATTACTATTATTTTGTTCAACCGTTACCTTCGATAGCTCTCAAGAGTGTGTCCTGAATTGCGGATGGGAATTTTCCCAATTCAGAGGCGTCCGAAATGTTCACCGCCTTCGCAGCTAACACGTCGGCTGCATTCAAACTTTTTGATCGCTTCAGTCCATAAGTGGAAACGAAGGATAATGATTTCGTGAGCCTCGCGGGCCTCGCCGCATTCGCTTTGACTTCGTTTTGATCCACGCTGAAGTGGACCCTGCCCGATCCCTGATTCCACAAAACATATTTCACACAGGCGATACTTTCACGTTTATCCTACGCGCATTCACGTTCCGCTCCATAACACGTACTGCAAACTCTTAAATACCTAAGCATTCTCCATTAAATTATCGAACAAATTGAATTTCCATAATATCTTATTCCCGCTGCAATGATTTCTTCATAAATAGAAAATACTACATTTTTTCTGCTGCTTTTTGTATCATTACATCTTTCAATTATTCCCCAATCATTCACACCCTCTTTATTTATTTGTGTCCTTACACTCTATAAATACTTGTTCCCTTATTCCCTCCTTTCGGCTATTATACTCATTCTCCCTTTTCTCCACTCTTTTACTTTACTTATCCAGTTTTGTTTTGGAGAAAAAATTTCTTTCCTCCCCGCACAATTTTATCACACCCCTCGCCTCATTGCTTATGTTTGAAAAAAAATCCCCGCTTACGTGCAAGATATTTCCACTCGATGCGGATGTATCGAGCGGGTGCGCCTGTCTCAACGCTGACACCATCGAGTGATGAACATTTTGCGAGTGACGAGACGTTTGATGATGCTGCTGCTGTTGAAGCGCATGCTGTATTTGTTGCTGTTGATGCGCATAGAGATAACGATGCACGTTGCCGCTCGACTTGCTGTGTTGCAAGTAATACGGCGATCGGTCTGAAGTATTCGTCCGAGACCTGAATGAAGATCATTAAATACCGATCATCTTGATACGGAAAGTAAAAAAAAAAAAAGACATTTAAGCCGGTATTATCGTCGCTGTTATAACGCGCCCAGCGTAGATAGGCTAACAGAAGAGCAAATCGCATTTATCCAACGCACGTTTATATTCCTGACGTAACGCCTTTTAAACGCTATAAGGATTACCAGTTTATCAAAGCGCCAATTGCGACACGCTGACATAATCCTGCGCTCTATCTTTCATACTGGACGCCGATCAGCATAACAATCTATATCATCAAGATTACGCAAGATACGGGTGTACTATGAAAAATGAATCCGATGTCGAAATTACTTTCAACTCCTCTCGCTGATACTGGAAAGGATTTTTGTGTTTCGCAAATGGTTCAAGCCGAGTGTATGAGAGCGTGCTACTCTTTCTTTTCCATTTTCTTTTGTTCTATCTCAGTTAAATGTAGGTTTTAAATCTAACAATAGAGTATTAAGAGCGTTTGCAAATACTTCGTCTCTTTTACGAGAGCAAAATTGGATTTCAATATTCATCCCCGAAAGTAATTCCATTTACAAAGCTTTTTTTACAACTCCACCAGTTTAGTTCGTAAGCAGTTTATACTCACTTAGAGGGATGCGAATCGTTCTGCTTCATAGTGAACTCCTTTGCATACACGTTCAGCCGCGGATTAGTAACGTTCGCTGCGGTTCCTTCCGATCTACCACCTAAAGAAAGAATTCTTTCGTTTCATATGTCGTTTTAACATCTCGTAATAATTGGAAGTGTAAGATACACACCTGGCGGTCGATAAATCTCCAGGGAAGGCTTCCCTTTCAATGCAGTTACGTTATTATTATTATTGTTACTAGTGCTATTGTTATTATTATTGCCCGTCTGTAAAACCGCATCCCTCATCTGTAAGATATACAATTCAATAAGTATCGAGCAACTAATGTCCAATTTTTATTAACAATGATTTACAAAACATCAAACGATACTAATATTAGAAGGACAGCCGTCATTATCCCAATTAGACTAACAAAACGCAAATAATGTTCTCCACAATTCAATTGACTTCTCCCTTAATTGTCGCATACGATTTTTGTCTCCAGAAGATCCGAAAAATCGTAAAGAAAAACATATTAACGCTTACAGAACATTCAGTACCCCGATCTAATTCTCAGACCTCCAAATAATAACGAATCCACGTTACAACGTTCTCCGCGAAGCATCTTATCAATACACCCTCTCCCCGTGAAACCAAAAATCAGCAAAGCGCCAGTCCCGAACGATCTCCCGACGATCCCTACGGATGCATCTATGTACGCTCGATGAAAGGAAGATAATACTAGAAACGTGGTCGCAACAAAGAGGCCTCGACAGGCGTTTCGGGCGTCGAATGACGACGCAGTACCGAAAACACAACAGGGGCGGAGACTCACAGTGGAGAGCGTGCGAGAATCATCGTTTCCAAGGGCGTCGATAGAGCGTCGGATGGAAATCCTGTTCGCGCTGCGAGGGTGGCGGTGACACGGTGAACCGATATGCCGATTCGACCGGTAATAACAACGGGCACAAATGAATAGAACCGTGCACGTTCGAACCGTGGAACACGTGCCACACGCAACAAGAATCTCGCGTGCTTCACCGTTCCTCCCGTCGAATTTTCCTCCAGCTTTTTTCCGCGTGTCGCTCGTACGCGCGTTTACAGCCCGACTCCGATGACTGTCCACTAATAATAGACGGCACGGCCACGAGCGAGCGAGCGATCGAACGGGCGAACATGCGAAACGAACCAACGAATATACAGCCACACGATACGGACTTTACATGCGTATTAAATGCGAGCTGCATCGCGCTAACAGCGGACTGAAATATCCGGCGGGAGAGTCATCCTCGCGTGTCTCGACGAAACACGCTTTTAGGGTGGATCCGAAGATTGTCGAACGCGGGCATCGTACAGCGGCGGCTTCCTCGACGATACGCGGGTGTCCCTTGGTTTCATCGTAGGCGGAGTGTCGGACCTGAGGAGAACGGGGCGGAGAATTAGTAGAAGATCATTGGAAACGTTCGGGAAGCTGATGTAAATGGATCGAATTTTACCTGTTTCTGATTTAATCTGCATTACGAACTATTTGGCTATATTGGTATCATTCGACTGATGTACCCGATATGTCGAGGACTTTTTTCTGTTTCTTTTTCTTTTTTTGGAATCCTCGGGTAGCCTAGCTGTGTGCGATGATAGCACACGCGAGAGACGGTCCGACGAGTGATTTCTTGGAATCGACTTGCGGCGCTTGTTGGCGGCGGTCAGAATTTTTTTTTCTTCAGACTGTGACTACTGAAACTGAATCCACTTTGACTCGACGGACATTGGGTGGATTTATGAAAGGTTGACCTTAGAATGTGTGCGTGGGTGGGAACGGAAAAATTTCATTCGAAGAAGTGCATACTCGTCTGTAGGATGTTCTTTGGCTGTTAGTGTTAGATACATTTCATTGTCGGTTATTAAATATGATGATGGTGTTATAAGATTAGAGTGCTCGAAGCCCTGCCGTGAGCGAAAGTAGTAATGGTAGTGCTGTGAACAGACATCGGTAAAACCGGTGATGGCACTACTGCGTTTCTGAAATACGAGAATTGCAATGGTGGATCGAGATAAATAAAAAAAGACGATAATACGTAATTCAATATGGGAACTTGCACTTGTCGTTCGTCCTCTTTGTATTTAAAAATTAATGGATATCTAATTTTGTAAATATTATACCGGTTGAGCTACCGCTCCTACTTTTCGTTTTGTTTTTATAATTATAGTACGATGAAGTTGGTATTGCTGCTGAAACTTGTTACATTACGAAGTCAACGTAAATTTAACCGTGGTCCATTAAAAATTGAATGAAAAACGTGCGACACGTTTTGGCTACGGCTACATTTCCGTTTGCGTTCTGAAATATCTATGACTAACGCAGTATCCTGAATATGTATTCAACATTCTTAGACGCACAACGATTATGCCAGGCTGTCCTTCATTTTATATCGTACAAGCGTTGTCATTTTACACCCGCTACTGGTAATTAACTTACCTTCGCTGCTTCTTCCTTTGTGTGAGGTAAACGTGCAACGCGTACCATCTTGCAGTGGTAATTATTCGATTACAGTGGTCGAAGAAATCAACGAGCTTCTTTGCCAATTCCACTGTGTAACGCAACAAATTTCAAATTCATTAATTATGTTTCATAATCAAAATGTTCGTTTTCTTTCCAATCGAAACCAATGATCTTTATACTCGGGCGCTTACATTCCTATCAAACCGACATCTATATTTCTAACCGTTGCATTTGAAGATTTTTAAAAATGTGCAATTTTCAATTCGGCCAATCACGGTTAGCTTTCTTTTCAATATGGATACCACAATCCGTAACATCGATAATGTAATCGAAAGTAACCGTTGAATTGGATTTGATTAATTCTCATGTTTTCTTTTTTACTAACCTGTATTACGTTACATTGCAAATAACGAAAAGTCGTCGTAAATTACTTCAAATTCGGATAATGTTCCTCAAATATTTGCGGACTCGTTGAAAAGCTTCGAGTTTATCGTTCGTTCGGACACAATTTCGTTTTGCCGGCGCACAGGACCGGAAGTGAGCCGCGGTACTGACGTCGTCTCGATGCTGACACTCGATCAACCGATTCGAGACAACCGCGAACCTGAATTCAAATTATCGTGATGAATCATCCCCGTTTTTTTTTAGCGATTATGCATTCTTTCTAGGCACGATCTTTAAATTGATTTGCGACGCAATTAAATGACTGCGTATTTTTAAATTTCTTAACTTGCATTTCTAAGAATGTATTGCATTAAATAAATAAATAATAAAACCTGGAATAAACGATATCAAACTATTTATATATAGTAATTTAATTGCAAGCAGTCAAAGGTCTTGCATTCTTTATTTCATTCACAAATAATACGCCCGGTTAACATCATTTCAATAAGACATACCCATCTCTCGTTAAAGCAATATAAATACAAAGAAACCACAAACCTTTAATGCATATAACAGACGTTGCCTCGTAAATAGGTGCTTCGTACATACGTCAAATCGTAATCTTTATTTCTCGCGTCGCACACTGAATTCGGTACAGTTCGAATATTCAACATACAAACTGGTGTTTTATATTCGAAATCAAACTAGATCCACACTCCAATAAAATCGTTACGAACATTTGTCGCCCGAACAATCGTATCCATCGTTCCATCGTAGTCACATTAACGCGACTTCGAAACGATCGATTCTACGGGCAAACGTCGATGCATATAAAAGACGCCTCGTGTTACAACGAATGTACACCGTCGATTTCTACGTCACGCTTGCGGTTCGTCTATTCGCACCTTCAGATCGCCGTGGCTTACCGAAAACGGACAGATACGCGACGTTTCGAAGCAATACCATTCGCGCGTGTACATGATGCGAAAACGATCGAAACTATCTCCAACGGCGACGATCGAGCTGGATCAATCGGCGATCCACTCAGCCGTCCGTGAATCTTCGACCACGCACGGTCGCACCCACGCGAATGACGCTAGTTCTCCATTCTCGTTGCATACACGCACATGCAATCGGTCATTAGTATGATACGCGTTGTACGCTCTTTAAGTACCCTTACGACGCAATCAGCTGTTTATAGACAGCTGTCCGAGAATTTGAAACACGGCCAAAGATTAGAAATTCCAGCTTAGTACAACTGAATCAAATTCTCCAATGTTCGAATATTTCCAAATGCTTGATAGCTCGAGTAAGATTTTGAAAATAGTTGGAGGATTTTGCGTTATCGTTTTGTTTCGCGAGTAGCTGGAATTCAAACGAGTCGCTAAATATTAAATATTTAAATATTCAAGCTGCATTCAGCCTGATTCGTTTTTAAAACTACTTGGACATTTCTATTTAAATGGATAATGCGGATGATTCTCGACCCTAAAAAAAACAGCAGAAAGATTTTAAGCTTTTATACTTTTTCGATTTTCATGCATAGAATAAATATATTTACCCGTTGAAGAACAGGAAATTAAAGATTCGTCCACCTTCGCCTTTGTCTAGTTCGCGTAAAAGTTGCACATCTTCTTCTTTTAATGCAAAATCGAATAAATCGATATTGGATTTAATTCTTTCTGGAGATGAACTTTTTGGAATTATGACGACGCCCAATTGTAATAAATAACGTAGCAAAATTTGTGCTGCTGATCGTTGGTATTCTGTGCTTAGTTTTTGTACTATTGGATGTCCCAGAAGATCTGGAAAGTCTTCGATATCGACATTGTATTTCGTTTGGAAGTGCGTTTTCGCTCCCGGCGATGCCAATGGACTGTACGCGGTTACAATTATACCGAGAGTTTTACACAATTCTCGAAGGGAAGTTTGCTGCATATAAGCGTGTAACTCAACCTGATAAGAATTAAAACGATAGTCGTTGTAACAGTGTTAAAGAAAAGCAGAATAAAGTCTATCTACCTTTAATGACTTACTTGTAAGTTACTTGGTTTAATTTGTGCATTCTCCCATACATTTAACATTTGTGTCTCGTTAAAATTACTTAATCCTATAGATTTTGTACGACCATCCCTTACTTGTTCTTCCATTTCCTACAAAAATATATAAACAAAATTGTGCATTACAATTTATTAACATATTATGTTTCACATTCTTTTCGATTAACCAACAGTATTGTAATTTTAAACCTTCCACACTGAAACAGGATCTGTATCCAGGTCCAACTGGTACGTTCCATCTTCATGAGTAGCTGGAGTATAAGTACTCTCATCTAACTTAAATGCAAAAGGCATATGGATCAAGTACATGTCCAGATAATCCAGGCCCAGCTTTTGCAATGATAAATTGATAAACTTTTTTACATCCGATGGTCGGTTACCATAATGTGGTAACTGTAAAAGAAATTAATTGTATTAATTTAATATATGAATGCTATGTTGCGAACAAATACTAAGTATACGTGTTACCTTTGAAGTAATAAAAAGCTCTTCGCGTTTTCCACCTTTATCAAACCACTTTTTTAACACAGATCCAATTGCTTCTTCATTGTTATAATTGAATGCAGTATCAATGTGTCTGTAGCCCATATCTAAAGCAGTTGTCACAGCATTTTCAATTTCCTCTGGCTTTGCCTGCAGACAATGCAATATATACGTCAGTTTAATACAAAATCTTAAATGGTACCTTGAATTTTAATGTTGTAATTAAATCACCTGCCATGTACCCAAACCAACTGCGGGCATATCATATCCCGACAACAACCGTACTGTTTGCATACTTCGTTTCTTCAATTGATCTAAGGCTGCGAAGAATAATATGCGAAAACCGTTTAAATAATTTATAACAACGTTAATATCTTAGCACTCTTGTTATTCTATGCTAACAATCATTTTCTAACATTACCATAAAATAGTGGCCCCAACTATATCGAAATTACCTAGATTGTGATAGTGCTATTTGGATGCAAAATCAATTTCTAAAGTTAGATCGGACTTGTACTGTTCCGAATACATAAGACCTCGTTCGTGGAGCAAGAGTGTTACATATATATGTAACACGGGAGACATTTATTGATCGGCAGTCCGTTTTGCATGTTTTAAACCGTCCAAAAAATCATAATTTGCGTCGCGAGGTAAAATTTAAACAGGATTTTACGTGGCCTCGAGGACTTATATATTTCGAAATAATATCTCGCATGGCAACTATTAACTAGAATTTAAACCGGTGCAGTCTAAACCGGTCATCCAATGCGGATACCTCCTGCTCAACATTAGACGACACGTGCGCAGCCAATCCTATAATATCACGTACCGCAAGAATTGAAGTACGAACTGTCTTATTAACAGTTAAATATATATTTTTTTTAAATATTTTCTGCATGATACAAATTTCAAAATCATCGGTGGGCGTCACTAATTTCAAAGATACAACTGCGTAAAATATGCTTGGTATATATATGCTCTAAAGTTAATATCGATTAAAAGATTATGCAAAGAATAAGAAGCAAATATTGGATACAGAAGTGATGAATAAATTAAAAAATGATAACATACGTTGTGTTTGTATCAAGCGACGTTGTTGATGTTTTACGGAAAAACAATTGACAAATTGAGATTTGATACATTGATTTGTTAATTCAGTAAAGAAGTACCGTCCATATTTAAACATGATGCTTAGAACCATAATGGTCTTTTCTAAATGCTATATGCAAGAGAATTTTCTTCTTTCTTTGCTGAATAGAACTGAAATGTTATACAATTTAGGTTCCAAACGTGTTCCGTGAAATACTGTCCCGCGTTACGGCAATCAGAATTATCGAATACGTCTATCGATATATCGATATCTCGTATCGATATGTTTGATTGATGTAAATTCAAACTTTGCTCATCATATTATGTATGGTTTTGTTATATTTATTTATTTTGATCCTATAATAATTTAATAAGCATGAATATTTTATATCTATTTTAGATGTTGCTTTGACGGAAAAATTTGGATTACGTAGTTAGCAACAGTGCTTGCACATTACCCCGTAATCACAAATTACTATATATTTGAACGTGAAATTCGTATCACGCTTTTATTATATTTTTATAAAAGATCAAATATTCATATCTTGAAGTTGTTTTGTACTTTAAGCTTATTTATTGATATTTCAATATTTTATCTGAATTTCAAGAGTAGCAATTTTACCATAAGAAATCAATAATACAATTAAATATTCTTTTTCACCACGTATCTAAATGGAGGCAACTAAATTCATTCTTATCTTCTATTTTTTTTAGAAGGTAAATGCAACAACAGTGACATATACAACAAAAATGTGTCACAAATCATTATATTTATTTGTAAATACGATTTAGAGGATTACAAACCATGGTAGCAATAATTCAATTGAAGAATCTATATTTCTTTTAATTGGAAGCATTAAACCATTTATCACTTGTTCCGGCCAATGCCTAGTGTTTCTTTCGCTTATAATCAGAGTATCATTCGATGATACATTTTTTTAATTATTTTTTTCTTTTAAGCGCTTAACTAATATATATCTTGTGCCTCATGGGTAACCATAACACGCATCTTTGTTGTTATTATTATTACATGAAAAATAATATTACGAAAAAATAAATCTTAAATTTCTGCTAAATTCGTTTCGTAATCAGTTTCGAACGCTACGAAACAACGTAACGTATACATGCTTTAAATAGAGCACTGTATTTCTACTATAATCGATCTTTTTTTTAAGATATAAAAATTAATTACGGTATTCAGGCCGCTTAGATGCGAATCAAACTAACGAGCATCGAGCACCAAAATCGGTTGTTGCAAAGCACATTTTACAGAATCTACCTACAAAGTTATCTTATTTTACGTTAACAATGAAATGTGTGCTTTTTATCTTTCTTGTAAATTCTCTAATACATTCCAAAACGATTTCGATCTTGTATAATGCTCATTGATATCAAAAAACACATAAAAAATTATAGTACATTACATAGATATGGTAATACACGCTATAACGTCGTTGCGACATAATTTTCCATTGCATAGATATCAATTAAACACTAATCCCACGCATTATGAATACGACAAAACAATGTGACGAAAAAATTAACATCGTTTAAACGTTCTGTCATTGATATTTGACTACTGCAGGAAAAATTCGTGAACAATAGATGCGATGTACAACGTTCGAGAAACTCTGTAGACAGATTCCCGCTTCGACATCGAAAAGTATGATTATTCGATACGTACAGAAAAAATGGCTTACAAATTATTATCTCCAAATATACGCTTTCTTTATATAATATAATACAATTACGAATAGTATAATTATATACCATATATACGCGTCTGTTTTTTCTTTCTTTTTTTATGTGTATGCATAGTCGAAACGTAGAATCGAATTCACGGGCAGAAAGAATTTCCTAACATTTCGACCATGTGTGTACATTCGCTGTAGTAAATACAGATAAAATTGTAATGCCAGCTAATATGGCCTGTGAACACTTGGGTAGTTTAAAGTTTCTCGATGAGCGGCCAACATGTCACTCTAAACACTTATTCTTTACACTATTCATTTTTATTTTCTTTCAACTTTTGTTAGTGTATCGTGTGCACGTCAAAAACCAATATATTAGTCCTCAATAATATACAAATATTTACGTAACAAATAGATATTGTTTAAATAAATTGCGATAAGTATGATGTGTCATGTTGAACAGGCGTGTAAACATGAGCTTTAAATACGAAATATGTATGTTCTCTGGTAGTGGCAGAAAGTCAACATTTCGCAGTAACATTGTTACCATGGTAACTTGCTTTTGCATTAAATCATATCGTTTAATCTTTTTACACGAAACCACAACAGAAACTTGCTTCTCCCTTTCTTTTAAGGTATTTGAGTGGTCAAATCAATAACAACTTTCGCACAACGAAAATGAACAAATTCTTCTTCTACAAATGGTACCTGTATGATCAAAGTTTGGAAAGCACAAATTGTCGTTTCAAACGTCACGCACCTCTTAGGAACTTTCAATTGTACAAATGCAATTCCGTTGCAGTATTATGTAAACATTTTGTTTTCTACGACTATCGGGCAAACGCATTACTGTTTTTACATTATTGCCATGGAAACGTTATTACTGCTGAAAATATTTTCTTAAATGAATTAATCGAATGTGGAATTTTGAGCGGCGGAGCGGTTGTGGCAGCTGTAAGTCTTCTTTATTAAGTCTATTTGTCTTTATATAAGTGTTTTTTTTCTTTTCTTTCTCTGTTCTTCTATAATAAATTACACTGAAGCATGTGTACACTGCAATAAAGTTTCACGCGCTGTGCACGATTTTTTTTTTATTTTTTAAATATACAAGTATTACAGGGTGGTTGAACCTCAAACTGGTATATTAACAGTACGATTTATGAACGTCTAAAAAAGTGCTGGAATTTTTCAGTCTGTCGCACTTAGCATAAATGGCATTTGTAATGTATCTATACATTTATATACAGATATGTATACAGATGTATGCATATGTGTATATATATGTAGTTGACATCCAACCAACCTGCGCATCATATGTACAAAAGGAAAATAAATGATTACGCATTAACGGGTTAATGAAACGTATGCGGCATTTTGACTATAACGTATGTGGATAATGCATCTCGTTACAACGCTCGGTACATGATAACCAAACGGCAAATAAGTAAATAAAAAATCTGTCCGCCTTGATTATTTACCATTCGAGAGCTTTGCCCACTCACAAATACATGTTTTGTAATTACATGCTACCAAATAACTGCTGCGTCGCTGCTCTTAAAGCATATTCTTAATTAGTACCTTTATTATAATTAGATTTGATTAAAAAAAATTTGCTAAATTTAACTGCTGAATTTCCAATGAAGAACTGGATATTGGACCTATCCTTTTGCTACCCTCCATCTATATCTTTATAAAATCCCTCCCTGAGACACAAGGATTGGTCATGGATATCCAGCAGTTAGGCCGACATGCTAAGCATTTTGTTCACTATACAAAAAATTGGCAATTAGCCTATCTCGATCATTTCTGTATCTTCCACGTTGCCGTGTTCAACTCCGTTATGTCTACAAATTGTCACGATCACGGTTATAATACGATGTACGGAATTAATAAAATATATGCACTTTAAATCAGGCATATATATTTGTGCACGATATCGTGACGCATCATTGACACAATACAATGCTTACCTGTGATTTTGAATATGGTTATTATGTATGTGAAAGTGTGTTGCCCGTGGAGAAAAACCACGCATGTTTCCTCTACGTGGACTTTTAGCGTTTACTATTCGCGGCTGGGAATACATATCCTCCAATATACTAGGTGCTACGTAAGTAAAGCCCTGGAACAAATAACTTGTCGATTAATAATAAAATGAATGTTTTGTAATGAACTGTCCAATACGAACGAAAAAATGAGATGTATTATATTTATATATTTATATATATACATATGTACATATATATTGCGACGCACTTGGAACACTCTGTTGGCAGATTCACTTAACGTGTATTCTGCGGGAGAATCGATTGGTGCGGATGTCGTAAACCTTTTATCAAATTGTGACACATCATCTTCGCTAGACAATGTTGGCCTGAACGGTGGTTCTAATTTTCGAGAAATCACGTCATTCCAATTGATATGCTTGAAGAATTGATGATTTTTTATTTGCTCCGCATCAGACGGACCAGAACCCAATCTTTGTGCAACTTGCCTCTATAATTTGTGAATATAACATTTTATCTGACTGCAGTAAATCGTTTTCAGGTTTTTATCATTCTTTTTGTTTGTTTGTAAGAAATGAAATTTAACCTTTAACAATTTTCGGATAAGATCCCTGGAATCGGGTGTTAGATATTGCGGAAGATTAAGTTTACCACGTAAAATTTTCTCAATAGTCTTCTTTCGATTATCGGATGTAAATGGTGGCTAAAAAGTTCACATATGTATAGCGACAAGTTTATTATAATAAATCCGTGTTAATAACTTCAATGATACTTACTGCACCTGTAAGCATATCGTACATCAAAGTCCCAAGACTCCACCAATCTACCGCTTTACCATGCCCACTTCTTGTTAGAATTTCTGGTGCCCTTTTATTAAAGTATAAATATCAAAGTTAACACGTAAGGCTATGAAATTCCAATTGTATCTAGTGGTGTAGACATGTTCTTACATATATTCTATAGTACCACAAAAAGTATGAGTTACAGTGTCATCCTGTACATGCTCTTTGCACAAACCAAAGTCTGTTAGCTTTATGTGACCCTCTGCATCCAACAGAATATTTTCTGGTTTCAAATCTCTGGAAATTTCATAATAAGAAGGTAATTATGTTATACAGATAGAAATCCTTTGAATTGTTGTATCTGGATTCGTATTAAATGAAAAAATTAAAATACCTATAGATAATTCCTTGTAAATGAAGATGTTGAAGAGCCAATATTATTTCTGACAGATAGAAGCTGTAGAATTAAAAATTATAGACAAATTCTTTCTTGCGATCTAAGCCTTAATAAACCGATAGACAAAATAGTATTCAAACTCCACTTACCAAGCAGTCTCTTCTAGGAATATACCTTCATCGTTTAAATGACGGAACAATTCACCGCCACACATATACTCCAGGATTAAATATAGTTTGCCACCAGTTTGAAAAGCATACATAAGGTCTACGATGAAAGGATGCTGCCGGAATATAAATATATAGATATGCAAATGCCATACCTTACAATGCCTCATTTAATAACATTTAAAACTATCGAATTGTTCCTAGTTATTATAAAGGCATAATTCTCGATTATGTACTAAAATATATATTCTAATAAATGCTTCTGCTATTTTCATGTTATACTATGGACTAGAAACTATTTTAGTGCTAAATGTCAGACGGCGCAAGGTAAGTAATAATCGTCCAACCTATTGCTTTGTTATTTGAATCAAGGCTTACCTTCACAGCTTCTAAAATATTTCTTTCCGCCTTGGTATGTGCAGTATCCTTTTGGTTCCTTATAATCGAAGCTTTATGCAAGACCTATTTTTTAAATAAATCGATTTAACATAAACAAGGAAAAGATAAAATTAACGCTAAAAATACGAGGGACAGCAAACAGAAAAATCAATAATCTAATAATACTTTTCAACTTGTGCACAGAAAATGATTGAAAGCGATGTTCGCTTTATTTTATATTTAATTCGTAATAAAATGCAGACATATAGTAATTGTGTGCAAGAATCTTCACAAAGACAAAAGAAAACAAAGAACTTACATAAGTCAGAACAAGAGCAAAGTAATGAAAAAGATTGTTCACATATCACATTCATTTCATATTCATGAAAAATATCTCTCTATAATACGTACGGCACGATAACCAATACAGTTACGAAATGAAAACAAAAAAAGATTAAGAATAAATCAAATTTTTTGTCCTACCTTCATCGCGAAGATCGTGCCACTGTCATTACCCGTTATTTTACGCACTTGAAAGACCTTGCCATAACCACCCTTCCCAATAACTTTACAAAGCTCGAAATCCTGCGGTCCAGCTCTCTCTCGTCCACGATTGACATTCTGTTCCGAAATAGGTACCGTTTCGACACCTTCCGTTCTAGTAAACGTGAAAATTGTCATCACCACGAGAATTTTCAGGCGTGAGGGACATGTATGTATATATATATACATATAGATATATATATATATATATATATATATATATATATATATATATATATATATTCATATGCAAGCTCACAGGAGGGCTTTACTCACTCGGTTATCTCATTCACATTTGGATTCGCATCGTACTCTTCCTACGTGAAAAGAAAAACATAATAGGAATATCGTTATGGAACGTGAAATTGAAAATGACGATAAGGAAACTGGAGTGTTCGCGTGCAGATTGAGAATTTACCTCGCCGATCTCGATAACATCGTCGTCAGACTCGTCCCAATTTACCTTGTCACCATCGTGCAATTCAATATCAAAAACTGCAGCCATTCTATGCGCGGCTAACTTAAACCGTACAAGATTTCGCGGCTGTCGGACAGACGAATTTATTTCTTTTTGTAACAGACGACGATAGCACAACAATATTGTTACACGGTCAAAACCTTGAATTACTGCGAACAAGCTGCCCCGTACCCAGGGCATACCAAACACCCTCGTATCGCGTACACTCCGATTGGTTGTGGAATCTCGTCATCGTCAACTTAACGGAGTGGGAGAGTATGCGGTTTCAACCAATCGGACAATGAGGTTCCAGTTCCACGAAGAATTGACAAGTGGGGAACTGCACCGCACTCTGTACCGCCGCTTTTCCACGCGGGATTTATTCGCGGTTGATTTGAACACGGCTGATTTACTAATCAGAAAAATCTACAATCCGCGACATTGTTGAAACTGTATATTATTCGTATGTTAAACGAGGTAATTATTATTCGCGGAAATATACAAGTGGAAATATCGACAAGAATTAGTATAATCGGAAATATGTATACGATCCTGTAAAATACTTGTAAGAGTGTTAATCACTAGAGTAGTAGTTTTTGAATTAATATCCATAATTAAAGCCGAGCGCTATAGGTACATACTTGTTTTTTTTTATTACTCTGAAATGAATAATTTTCAAATCTAGCATTGGGAGGTGAGATATGTTTGTGGTATTTTATTGATTGGGGAATCCGTCTCTTATCAGTTGGATTAATATCGGTTGGAAGTATCTCGAAAATGGGAGTGTCGCCATTTCGTTGTTGATAAGAAGTTGTTGCACACCAACGTATCATTGAATAAAAAAATAATTAGAAAGTTTTAATAATCATTAGTAATATAGTTTCAACAGATATAACAGAAAATGGTTGAACGTCATCACGTCGAAGGTTACGACAACTTTTTCAAATTTATCGAAAATATTAAGACAGACAAGACAGTTTACGTACTTTACAGTGGCAAAAAACTTCCTAACGGAAAAAGCTGGTGTTCCGACTGTGTAGAAGGTATAATTACTCAATCGTAGTTATTTATTTTGCACATAACCTAAAATTCTGTAATAAATATATATTTCTTGCCTAAAACGAATTATTTTTAATATAATTTTAATCATAAATATCGTGGCACAATTTTATAATGAATTGAACAATTTTGTGATTGCATAATATATGTATCGATCAGGTTATAATTTATGAAATATTTATTTTCTTACAGCTGAACCTTTTATAGAAGAAGGGTTGAAAATTGCTCCCGAAGGAACACACCTAATTGAAGTTGAGGTTGGAGATCGAGCATTGTAAGGATCCATTGCGTGTACCTTAATAAGTAATTTAATAAAAATATGTATATATATATAAAATTGTTTTTTAATCCAGCTGGAAAGATTTGAAGTGTCCATTTCGTACAAATTCTACAACGAAGCTGAGAGTTCTACCTACCTTGGCAAAATGGGGTACGCAGAAACGTCTGGAGGGTGATCAGTTGTTAAAAGTTGATCTCATTGAAATGTTACTCACTGATGAGGATGATTAAATAAATCAAACTTGCATGGTACGCTCATGAAGTTCAAGACAAGCAACTCTGTAAGTGTCTAAATAATAAGTTTCATATACTTGAGTAAAATGGCATACTCTTTCTATTACAAAAATTTCTATCCCATTTGCTTCTACAACCATTTACACTTAATTAAATACCTTAATCAAACTTAACAAAATACCAATAACTAGGATTATGACGAATACAAAAATATAGAATTTTTAATGTAAAACTAAAATTATAGATCAATTTGCATAGAAATGCGGATAACTTATTTTTGTAAAAGTTGTACAAATTTCATAGAATGGATTTTGGTATTTATATAGAAACGTAAATTTAAAAAAATCCAAAGTATTTAAACAAAAAGTATTAGCGCTAGGAAAATTCAGTTTCGCGATGTAAGATTCATATTCCATGAAATTCTTCCTCCTTTTTTAAATTATATTTCTCTACATCTCTAAACTACTTGTTACGAAGGTGCCAGTGTTAATTCTTGCGCTTCTGATGGTGGTATAACTTTTATGGAATAATGAATCTTTTTGTTCCTCAAAACACTGTAAGTGTTGTCGAATACAACCGAATCTGCAACAGATCAAATTATCGATACATTATCGCTAGTTTCATGCTTCGGCAATTTAAAGTATCGCCGTACTCACAGGTCGCCGGTACGTCACAAGTTAAAATCCCAATTTCATCCAATTGGTGAGCAGCGACTCGTCGTATTGGTATAATTTCCTTTTGTACACCATCGTTATCCTTCTTCACAATACCAAATTTAATATCATGATTCTCCGTTCTAAATTCCCAACTGTGAACGTTAATGATTAGTAATTCTGAAATTACTGTATCGTAACTGGTTTATGTATTTGTACATACCTTAGTAAAGAACCCATTTCGGACGCCGACATATTCAGTTCCAGTTTACCACCTTTCTTAATCGTAACCGTCGTAAAATTCTCGTTATCTCTTTCGTTGTTACATACATACAGTTCTTTCGGGACTTTCCCACCAAGGCAAATCTGCATTCGAATTTTTATTTGTAATGATAATTTAATAGCTTAATATTTTTAATTTTGTAAAATACGCCCGATCAATACGTTTCGTGTTTCATAGAATAAATTGCGTCCAAATTTTAGTAAATATATAATGAATTTTTACCTTCGTACCACATTTTGGATTACCATCAGGATCTTTAAGTACACCACCCAAATAAACAGGTAACTGATTCTTCGGAATTTTATTCAATATAACATCCTTCCACTTTCGCGGATCCGCTTTGTATATTTGAATCTTTGACAACGTATACTCATCCATAAATTGCTTCGCCACCGAAAATGCAAAAGCAAATACCTTGGGGGCTACAAAGAATTATAACTTTATTGATGATCAGCAAGCCCTCCCCAAAAATCGTCCTGCATCGTGATAAAACGTACCGTTAATGATATAGCAGATCTTTAAAATCTCCGGATAGTTTGCTTCGTACATTTTGATCAATGTGATGACAACCTCCCCGGCTGAAAAGGAAAATGACGATTTAAATTACGGATAACAAATTCGTTCCTACGTTATTACATATTCCATCGAATTTTGCCTCCGATAGGGCGGCTAATCGGCACATAAATATATGAAAGTACATTCAGTTTAGCAAGAGTTGCATCAGTGACTGATCCTTTCTTGCGAACTCCTTTCACAAAACCTCTGCTACCTTATATAAGAATCACACCACTTAACGTCCAGTTTTTACAGGCATCAGAAATCGCAATCAACCCAAAACTGTCTTGTAACATTATTAAAGAAACGGTGAAAATATGCTCCAACAGGATTATGTAATTTCCTTTGATCGCAATATTGATACCTGGTCTCCACAGGTACTGCCTCAAATTGAACCCCTGCATATCGAATATAACCGCCGCTTGTCCGGCATCTGGTCCATGTTTCTCCATTTGTTCTCTGCACAATTTTAGATAATTCTCGAGGCCCTTTATGGTCACCTTTATCATATCCCTTCGTGAAACGGCATGCAATATACCGTAAATATCAAGTGCGTCGAAATACACAACGATTACTGTAAAAGGATACCAGTTATTACTTTCATAGGCTTATGTAGACGTAACTTGATTTTCCGAAATAGTTAAAAAAAGAAGAAGGTACCTGGAGCTCCTTCTTTATCAAAACCAGATAGACCGTGTGGTAGATAGTCTTTTAGAACTTGAGGAGGATTCCACTCAGATAGTCGGTCGACCTCCCATTGTTTTCGCCACTCCATAGACTGCAAAATTATATCTCATATATGTAGTACATAATTTGTTTAACTTTAATCTGGGAGCAATGTACATAATATTAAATAGTACATTTTTATATACATGTGATGAAGTTTTTGAAAATGATGAGTATTTCTGCGAAAAAATTTTATTCCGTGTCGTTCAGATTTTTATTTTTGAATAAACTTGTCTAGCATCACGTGTTTAGAATGAATAATGAAAGATATTGTACGAAAGTTTAAACAACACGGCTAGTTTTTACAAGTTTCATTTAATATATGATAATTATTATGTATACGGTTTAGTGAGATCGAGGAATTTTATGTGCGGCGTTTACTTTCTTAGGAGAAAAGGGTATATAATTGCAATCAGTATGTTGCAATATCCGGTATTGTATCCAGAGACAAAAGTATGTGTGAATCGCAGTACATATGTGAAACGTTTCGTATTTTTGAGCCGCAGCTAATTGTAGATATCGATAATGATACGACTCGTGTAGTATTACCGCATCGAATCGGATATCGAGTCCCTTATCTTGCAAAACTTCAGTATATACCAAACATGGAATAAAAATTTGCAGCCACGATTTCCGCCGACCCCACGAATTATTTCTCTTTTACGAATTCCGCCTCGTGTATATACCATTCTCTTCTTCATTTTTTAAATTGAATTTGCAATAACGTGTGTGCACGAGACGAAATGCAGAAGGCGAAAGTAGGCCTAGCAATAAAGTTTTGCAGTTGTTTGCACGGTAAACAGTTTGTTCTACTCTCTCTTTGCACTTTAGCGCAAAGTGCAAAATGAATGAACATATATTGGTTTCTCTGTTTTATGAATAATTGCGATATTTTATTCCGTGTATAAAGTATTATCTGTAATCAATTTAAATTCCACTTTTTTCATTAATTAGAACATTGTAGCAATACATAAATAATTCATTGGAAGAATGCAGACGATTGCAAAAGCTATTATATTAATTGAAAAATATTTTTGTACGATAGGTTGATTAAAATTGTCTTGGAAAATGAGTAATAACTTTAAAAATTCACAACATTTCAGCTAAGATGGCAGGGCTTTATACGATTCGTTCTACTTCGTTTCGATTATTTTAATCGCGTTGCAATTAATGCACATTTAATAAATTTGAGTACTGTCTGGCAATAAAGCAATCTCTTGCGTACAAAAACATACCGGTTCCTTTCGAAATCGTACTTTAAACTTTCGAACGACAGAATACATTTCTTTCCTTGCTTAATTGCTTTTCTTGCAAGAATAGTGTCGGTCAGCCGTGAATAGAACGAAAAGAATCAGGAAGCGCTATAATTCTAAAGTCTTCGAAGCGATGAAAAATATATGTTACGCGAAGCGAATCGTTTCTTTCTTTTTTTTTCTCTCGCGGTTGCTCAAACGAAAAGCAATACATACATAGACACCAGTATTTATAGTTAACGCTTCGCAAGCATTAGACATGTCAGCAAAATTTCAGAGGAATAACACGTTTCTCAAGAGCCTCTCGGTTCGATTCACTGCTGTTGGGGCGGCGAACGGTTCACCACGAAAGGTGGATGACTGATCCACGTAATAACGAACGCTTCTTACGTTTATCGCAATCACGGCCAGGTGCATAGATTTCCAGATAAGGCCTTCGCGAGGCATGGGTATGATCGTTCTTGAAAGTAGCCTTGGCATGGAAGTTTTGCATTTACGGACCGACAAACAACTTGCAAATAATATTTGCTTATTATAAATCGTATAGAATTGCATTCACGGTGACTTAATGTCGAATTGAAGTATCGTCAATGGAAAGCATTGTTTGTCCAACATTTATCGTTGCCACTTTATTACAGGGGTGATTATGAAGAAGAATAAATTGTTGGCGGGGGAAAAAAAAATGTAAAACTCATTAAATTAAAAAAAAAAGCAGAACAAAAATTGAACAGAGGATATTGCGCTTTTGTTTATAACTGTATCGATAAGAAAGCTATGGGGTTGAAACTGTTTCCTATCAGGGACCGCACGGTTGGTGTTTTTGCAAGATAAAATTGATTTAGAGACACTTTTTGCATGCTCATAGACTGGTATCTTTTAATCAAAGAAGGTACTCGAGATAACGGTGAATCTGAAAATGAAAGTAACTCGATGACCGGCAGACAATAGACCCCTGTACTTAATTGAAGAAGGTATTCACAAGTTTGTTAGGAATACCTTTAGTTCGCTGATTTTCGTATGGTGTATATGTGGTAAGATGCATAAGAAATATGTGAAAGTACAGGCGCAGGTTCCAACGATGTGTCCTCCTTTCGAAAGATTTGTGACAGGACATTTGTCGAAATAGAGTTGTATATTAATGTTCGCGATTATTGCAGAATAAAGTGATCTAGATACAGATCTAATGGTGATTTATGCAACATAAATAAAACAAACTTACGTTGCGCAGCATCTTCTCCGCGGCCACTGGGTCCCATTTTCTGGCTGAAAGTAATATAGTATTTTTAATATTGTTTCAGTGTTACCGATATCTGGAAGATTTCAGAGAAATAAATTTCCATTTCGAGCTGCAGTATTAAACTTCGTCTTACATATTCGTAGCGTAAAATGTACTCGTTATCTTCGTAAAGTCCAACGTCTGTGTCGTCGAAGATTAAATATTAGAGGCATTGAAGTTTCGTAGAAAGTAAATGAACAAACGGCTATTTGTCTTCGGCCGTTATTCTGACAATTCTAGTCACGCATAAATGCCCGGAAACGCACGCGAAACTTTATTTATCTAGCTGTCAATTTTTCCTACATATGTCACTGTATAATTTCTGAAGAAACAAAAAAACATCGAACCCCTTGTTCGCGACACTTGTTTCGGGACCAATTTAGTTCAAGCGACGTTGTTATATAAGCATGTTTCATTACACATTGCTCGATTTACGTATCGTGGCATCATTCCTGTCCAGGGGCCATTCGTTTTTCATTACTGCCTGTCTCATTGCGAATCATTATAAATGATGAAAGATTCTGCATAATAAGTGTCATGTACTCGATCGATTAATTTTTTCCCGATAAATTATCAAGTAAGGAAGAAATGAAATCACTTCATTGGACTTCGACTCGTTTGATCGAATGGTCATATTTTAGCAGGATGATTCTGCTGTTGACTTTGAATTTCTACGTTAATTCCATTCACAATAGAGAAACAGTGGAAGCAGCTCTCGGTAACAATAATCTTCAGGGGAACCGCAATGAAGTAAATAGACATAAAGATTCAACCGGGTATCCTCGCGAGTACACGTTTGATAGATTTCCACTGGGTAATACTGAATACGTACGCGACCTTAATGCGTACAGTATTGAGAAATTGTGCGAATGGGTGCAATAAAATTCAAGTATTCATACCTCGAAGCCAGCGCAGTAGAAAGTTATCGTCATGATACGGTTGCTTCAGAATATCTTGAACTGACCGCCTAAACTGAAATAAAAGTTCATATAAATTACTAGCTTGTGTAATAGCATGGTAATCTATTTCTCCACCCTTTCTTCCTTTTGTTCTATGTGTGCGTCGTGTGGGGTACATGTTTACAACAATTGCATGATTACGAACCGCGATAACTCTACCTGTGCACGGATTGCATATAAAAGTTAATTTCCAATTGGAAGTATTAAGAAACAGGTATTCGTTAGCGTGGAGTTATATACAATTACTAATTTTGCCAATCTCTGTGCAATATTGAATAAAATTTTACGCAGGTGGAAATTTAGAAAACTTATCGAATTGATAACACAGTGCATAAATAGTGGCGAAAAGTTATGCAAGCCATAATGCGTAAATTAGTATTCTGTACTAAGTGTTATCCTTACTCTGTTTTTTTTTATCTGACAATGCGAAACTTGTTACCACTTCTTCTATCCAAGATTTGCAGTGAAAGCAAAGTGTCTTTCTAGGAACTGTACCGATCATTTTACGGCAGGTACAAAAATCTTTGTCCATTATATTTCACGCGATTTACCAAACTATCGGCGTTTACTTTCACGTGGATTTTTTCAAACGGATCGGACGAATCCGGTCACCCATAACCGAAACGCAAGCCATTAGTTCTTTTGCAATCTATCTATATTCATCGAAACCTTACATTGTCTAGTCATTGAAGTTTGTCCTCTTAAATTAACTGAAATTTAATTTAACAGAAGAAAGGGGGTTATAAAAAGAATACAAAGGTGAGAAGATCACACGACACGTACGACGATTACTTCACATCCACTGAACCGGTTCTTTTCCTTGAAAAATCTGTCGACACGAGGGACACGATCTATATTTCCCTTGTGCTATATCGACGCTCATGCACACTTTTCATAATTATGGTAATTACGAAACGTATGCTCTCTATTCTCGTCTACGCAAGATTACTCGATTCTGTGACGACGCAAATCGATCGTCAGACTAAAAAAAAAAAATTGTTGGAACCAGGTTCCAAACTGTTAACGATCAATTAACATTCGCACATCCATCTGAAACTATTCAGCCATTATTACTACTAATAATTTTCAATCTGAAACATTTTCTACGATTTCGGAATAGCAATTTTTTCATTGCAATCAAAACTGCCTTGCGATGCTTACGCATATAAAGATTTTATTAATTTAATTTTCCCACATTTCTGTATATCCCGTTACTGTATATCGAAATTTTCGTGAGTGTTGAGGTAGCTCTGATACAACGGCGAAACGTGCTTGATACATGCCGCAACCTTCGCCCTCGTATGTAGCACGTTTAGAGAACCTCGTGAAACGAATCTACGTGTAGCACCGTAGATGAACTGGCCAATAAACGGAACAGGAGATGGGACAGAAAAGAGAACGTACTACGAATTTTTAATGTGAGTCTAATCTTTAACGACGTCACGTTGTGATATTATGTATTGGTATGTACCGTTCTCGTTGTATATGCAGATACGTTTCTATTCAAAACGTCAGGGTAAAGAAAGTGCCGTTTTGCTCGTAGAAATCGTTTCCTCTTGATGGTCGTGAATGTGGAATAAAAAATGTTGTATGGATAAGCGTAGGTATAATATGTACCTGTCTTCTTCGGGAAGAAGTTGTGTCATTTAAAGGTAGACAAATGTAGTTTGTAAAAAAATAAAATCGGTTAGCAGGAGACCAAAGAGGCATCAACGACGAAATGATTTTTATCGCGTGAAATTTTTCCAATAACGAAAAATTTTGGAGCGACGAAAGTTGACGATAAAAAACGTTTGGAACGAAGGTTTTGAAGACTTGGCAATGGCGATGCGCATTGTAGATTTTTTTTTATCAAGCAGGTTCGTTCATGAAATTAGACACGTGTGAATCGAAGGCTCGATTAAATTGGTAAGAAAAAGAGAAACTATGTTGACGAGGTATAAGAACGTGCATAATTTTCTAATTATTTGTTAGTATATTAATGACGATATATCTCTGAACTTCCTGGTAAGAATCTTGACGTAAAATGTTTCATGTTTATAATGTTTATACTATAACATTATCATAAATGTCTTTCTTCTTGCAGTATCAGTTAAGTACTTATTACTGCTCGCGTATTTACATATTGCATTTGTCTTCTCGTTTTTATAGATTGAACGACGTGTGAAATTTGTTCGCGGACAAGTATTATATAATTTCGATTCGTTTGCGCAGTCTATTCAAATTATGGTTTATACACGTTTGAAAGCTATGTTTAATATATGCGTAGCCTTAGTACCTACATTATTAATGGCCTCAACTATTTTAAATTGAACTATGAAGAAACCGAATTGTCATGGTTTTCTTGTTCTTTTTTGCGTCATTTCCGTTACGAACTTTTGGTACAGAATGCTCAAGGTAAACATTCACTGTCCGTGAACGAAATCAGTTCACTGTAATTAATTCGCTACTTGAACGATTAAAGCATAATAAAATTCTGTAGAGAGCAAAACTATGTGTAATGTAACTAAGTGAAATATTTATCATTGCGAATTATTATTTTACAGTTGTCATTATTTCATAGACCGCGTAAAATAATGATTTAACTATACCAATTAAATTAGCATTCGCCAACAGCGCGTTAATAAGTGCAACAGGCGGTACGCGAAGTTTACAAAATTATTTACTCTGATAATTGCATTCCGTATGCAACGAAATGAATTATCCTATGAGCATCTCGTCTGATTGCTAAAAAATGATCAACCAACCAAAACAAAAATACCCAGTCACCAAACTTATGCACAGTCAAAAGCATACATAATTGGAGAACGTATATACGCAGTAAACGCTTTGTGAAATTCGGTAGCCTCATTTCTAGAGCTTTTCCCTCGCGACCACCGCCGACCGTGACCCTGCGACCCGATATTTCTTTTCGAATCGAAGCATCGACTTACTTTTATCAACGCCAATCGCTGGTCATCTTCCAGTCCAATCGACTTCGACATTCTTCTTTTTTCCCTTTACTCAGACTATCGATCCTCCGGCTTATTGCATTCGCGTGTAACGCGGTCCTTCCTGTTTCTCTCTGCCGTTGACAGTCGTCTGCTTCCTTTGCGTCTAATTGATGAAACGTGTGCGGAGATAAATGGAATACCTTGTGCCGCGCAACACCCTTTCCCCTGTCGACTTTTTTCCTGTTTTCTTTCCTTTTTTAATTCCTATTAGGAGTAAGTGATCAGTCAGAGAATGAGTTCTTGATAGGATGATTTGGATAGCGAAGTACCGTCGATTAAACGTAATAGATGTACGGTCACGGTAGTGTATGGCAAAGTGCACTCGTTATTATGCACGACTGTGGCCGACCAGTGTTGCATTTCAGTAATAACAATTGTTTCACTCGACAACCCGATGATGTTTGTGCCCCTGAGCCGAAGGATTGTGAATGTTCAAACTCGTTTCTGATACCTGGAATTCTTTTTCCGTGATGCCCGTGAAAATTCGACAGGTGACCAAAACATCATTGTTTTCGGAATACGGTATTTCGCATATATTAACTTTTTTTGCAAATATTAAATATTGATCATAGAAGCAGTGTTCTTATGTAGTACAGGTCATTCTCGTTCGTTCAGAAAAATTGGAATTGATGTAAGATGCTAATAACGTTGACGATGATTGGAAATAATTTACGATTCGATTGGATAATATGGGTTTTTTCTAAAAAGTGACATCCTATGTCTGCCCAGTTTTCATATATCTCTCGATTGATACGATTCTCTGACATACTTTCAGGTTGTTTACGATCATGAAAAGCATGAGTCAAGCAGTAAAAAACGAGGAATAAGTGCAGCGCGTAATTATATACGCTCCGCTTTTCCTGAATGTTCAGTTTCTGATACGCCAAGTTACACATTTATTCATAAACTCTGCGAAATTACTGTTGCACCAGGAGAATAACCGTATAGTGATGTTAACGGACAACAGTTCACACAAAAAATGAATTCTGAACTGCTATCAAATTCCAGTATTAAAAAAGACAGATACTATTAAGAAATTCGAAAATCATTCACGTAAACAATATAACAGAAATAGACAATCGTGAATATAAATGCACTTACACATAAATGACGAAATAATTGCCCTACGTTAAAAATAAGATCCGTGTAACATTCACAAAACTTCGGTGTCTTTTTACGAATCCGACAGCCACACTAAACGTACATCTCGAAGTATCGAAAGAAGAATGAAAAACATTACCAAGGAGAACAGCCACACCCCCGTGTTCCTTGGGAGAGAAAAAACCTCTCTTCTCGTGGACAGGAATTCGTGGATACGCCTCGTAGTCACACGGCTGATTAATTGCACGCAAGCATATTTAAAAAACGCATCGTATCCCGTTCGTGTTTCGCGGCGGCCGGTTTAGTATGCGGTGCAACAGGTGTCTCTTGCGGTCGTTGCGCGGCCGCGCTCCAATTCAAGAGCCAATTCCCTACTAAAAATGAATGTTTCGCGTTGACCGGCACCCAAAGAATGGTACCGTTCTGTTCTGCACTGTGTACCCGACGCCGGCGCTACAGTACCACGGAACCCCACCACCGCTTGTCTTCTGTACGTTCGGCTTCACACGGGTGTGAAGAGGAAATCGATCGAAAATCGTGTCGATCTACACTACGACGATTTAACGAAGAGATTACAACTGCCGTTAATACGAGATGAGCTGCTCTTCCTCCTCCGCGGAGTACAGCGTGCGTTGGGAACGATGCAGCATAGGATTGGGGCATTTCGAATGCGCGCGAGTTTGTGAGTAAATCTCCCGGTGTGACACTGCAAATTTATATTGTGTTATTATTTGAAGGTTTTTTTTTTAATTGATATGCAACTCTGTTCGATAGAAATGATTACATTACCCACTGAAGTTCGCGTATCGATATCGAATGAGTTCACCTCTCGATATACAGAAGATCAGTATACTGATGCAGAAACGTAATATTTTCCTTTTTTTTGTTATATTAGCGTTAGTGTCGCCTTGATATCAAAAAGATACAGCTAGCATTCGAGCTTTATTTCTGTAGATCCATAATTCTATTATAAGAAAGTTGCGTATAGGATCGTGGAGGGGAGTCCGAAATTAAATTCCTTGCCGCTACTTTCGACGCACTTGCGGCGCCATCTGTTGAGGGGTTAGGTTACTATCTGATGAAATGTTAGCTGTCACCGACACAACGCCAGGCCTCGATCGATCTCTCGCATTCGAGTCGTATCGCGCATCCAGTCATGGCGTAGAATGATCAGCGGTGTTGCGGTTTCGTGTATGATATTTTCATTGTATACACACATTATCTTACCATTTTTTGAGAATCGATATTCACGGGTTAAGTAGCTTTCGGATTTTGTCGAAAGAACAATTCATGCGATTGTAGTCGTTCCGGTCACGCCTGCATCAAAGGATGCAGATCCGTTGCGAACGATATGTTATCGGCGTTCTGTGCCGGCTTCGATTTAGACAGGAAAATATACCGCGCGACAGTATTCATTCACCAGTGTCCAGTTTAAACAAATTCTGTCGCTGTCCGACACCTTTCAAGTAAGTGATTTATTTACGATTACCTTATACTTTAATACGTCAAATATTTATGGACGTTGATTACCATTCGATATAAAAAATTCACGCTAGAACCTTTTGCGTTGTCACCCTTTTAGTAAGGTGTTCAGTTCATTCCATTCTTGTTAACTGTAACATAGTATCAGTACATAAGATGAAAAAAACATAACTTCGAAAAATTGTAATAACCAAACTAAAATTGTTAGTGCAATAAAATGTACTAAAATATGTTAGTGTGTATATGTATGTACTTTTACCGTACGCATTTCATTCTATTGATTCTTCACATCACCAGCTTTGATCGTTACCTAATGTTTATTCATTATACCATTACCATGCTAGCCCATTCACAACTGGTTCAATCGAATTTCCGACTATATAAACGTTGTTCCGAAACTGTTGAATAAACATCTGCATCTGCAAAATTTGTATATACTTACGTGTTACAATTTTTTTATTTATTTATTTTTTGTTCTAAGTTATATGAAGCATAGAAAGCAAGAATGTAAAGAAACTAGTGTTTACGCTCGTTTTTTTCCCTACGGGTTTTTACGTTTTGCTAAAGAACTTACACAGGGAAGCTATTTCTGTCCGAAAATTCACCTAGCGGAAAATTGGTCTCGGCGGAAGACGTACATACCTTCCCGACTTTTAATTACGTAAGCATTCCATGTATCATTAAATACGGAAAATGCAGCCAAGGTTCCTTACGGAAGCGTAACCATGCAGTTTACACCTTGAAGCCAATGACCCAATGTATATTGGTTCACTTACACTGCATTCCGAAAAAAGTGTATAATTTCTTATTCTACTTCGTCCATGATGCTGAAACAGAGATAAAAAAAACAAGTAGAAAAAGCATTCAAATGTTATCCTTTATTAATTAAATGTATGCACTGAAATACTCAATTCACCAGCTTAATGAAATCGTGAATATTATAGTCGATTTCGAGCAGCTACTTTAAAATAAAATACAACGATATAGTATGATAAACAAAAATCTTAATAATATTAGTTTTAAAAAGAAATTAGTTTCCAGTTTGCTGTCATCATTGTTTTCATTAATATTGCACATAATAAATGACGAAGAAGTATTCCGTTGCTAGGCATTTTAATTAATCAAAATTATCAGGAAGAAAAACACCTTTCGCGATCATTTGCGTGCATTAGAAAAGATAGCAGCAACTTGGATCAGTTTCATTCAATCTCTGACAATGAGTGAAACCTACCCTTATTACATATACATATGTCTACTTCATGCCCTTCAGAATACACAAAATTCCTACTTAGAAAGTTTAGTCGCCTGGAAAACTTTCATATTAGAGGGCACTGGTTTTTAGAAAATACTTAAAGGTGGGACAATTTAGTTCATAAGGTACATATACCTTTCTCCCGGTCTCACTTGGACGGGACACCGTCGGCATAATAAAACCCAACAGTATTTTGTATCCTCTTCCCTTCGTTCCACCTACTTCCTTATCGTCCTCCTCGGTTTTCCGTGTCCTCCTCGGTTTTCCGTGTTCCCCTCGTCTCGTCGAAGGGCATGCTTGTCTTATTCCTGCTCCTGGTGGGGAATAACGTGGTCTCTAAATCTGCGACAATAAATATCATTTATCGGAGCGATACAGTTAGCGTCGTATCACGCGTGCATCCAGTTTTACCTCGTGTTCCATTATTGTCTGCCAAGAAGCAGACGCCCGCGCTCCAGTTTCATAAACCACGAATTGCAGACAAACGCTGTTCAATTTCATGAAACGAACCTTGTGTAATTGTGTGCCATCCCATTGCTGGCTTATCGGTGACTTCATAAGGTTGAATTGTGATTGAGATCGATACAGGTTCACGAAAATACCAAGTGAACTGCTTTGTCGTATGTGCTTCTCGCAAATTGTCAGTCCAGAACTGGTAAATAGCTGCTTTTGGGATTGACCATTGGAATTAGTATAATCTAGTGTGCGCTGATTGTTAACATGGATACTCGACGCCGAGCTGAGAATAATTTTCGTAAGTGATACGACAAATTTAACATTTTATTTTACCACATTTGTTTGGTGTTTGGATCATAGACAAGTGGTGCTGCACGCTCCGGGTTGATCAATGGAAAAATATAAATCGACGCATGAATTAATCTATGATAGTGTCAAAAATATTTTTTCCTCTTTTATTCTTGTGTATTCGAGGTTTTCAGAATCTGAAATATTGAAGATTATTCAATCTCACTGACCACAGATACACGCACACAAATAAAATTCCAGTAGAATTTTGCGATCCACTGAACGTATTTATACTTTACAAAAATATACATATACTGGAAGTTTGGAAATACCTTATCTTTACGTTCGCGGGACATTGCATTACTTTATTTTTCAATTCTTTTAGAAGCTGCCCAAACGATCTATGATTCTCGATGATTATTAATAATAACACTGATGCCCTTTCGATCCTAGAACAAATATACTTCTGTACATTCACTGCTACAATATTGATTTCCCTTCATTCTTTTTTCCTACTATCTTTACGTACTTTCCCATCGGAGCGTACCGATAAAAAAAAGATTGAAACACTGTACACTGTACAATAGCATTTGTGTGCAGAGGTAGCTTGCACAACGATGGAATGTACTCGGAGGATAATGACAGGATACCGTACATAGCCGGTTATGAACACGCTAATTCCAATAATAATAGAAACTATCGATGCTGTGGGCTCTTCTAATCTTGATAACAGAAAATATTATATCGTGCCATTCTATTCGAGGAATCGTCGAAAAATCGTGGAATTTCTCCGCCGAAAGGCATCTCGCAAACGTTCGTCGTTATTAATTGATATTCTAGGACAACGAAGCCCCCGGGTAATAGGCTTAACTACTCGAAACGGTTTATTGCGATTGATCTTCTCGTGCATCGCACTTATTTCTTCGCCGTGCATTGTCGTCTAATTAACTTTTTCAACTGTACCATGGAACGTTTTAATCTGGCGAAACGCGGAATTTTCTTGCTTGTCTTATTTAATTGATAGTAAGTTCTAATAAATGAGAGCATACGTAATCCTAGTAACATAAATGGGAATATCGCAAACGAAAATGGGCACCGTGTACAACAGCTGGAATCGGTGAAAGAAATTTTCAGCTGCAAATATTTTTTCATGACAATACTGGATACTTTGAAATGACTTAAGAAGGTATCCTATCTTCAAGGCTCCGTGGATGCGTTTAATTTTTCAGTCTGATCAGTTAATGCTCATTTACATGCAGTTGCGATCTCACGATGATTCAAACTTCCCCTTTGCCACGGCAGCTTGTGCTATAAATCAAGAAATTTCACGGTCAGATTTAACGATTTGGCTGGCTAAAGGCTCGTTAGATTCATTTTAAATACTACAGAATTTATTTATAAAATCATTCTTTTTCAACGTATAATAATATATTCTCTGGTTAATTATGTATGGCCGAACTCTTCTATGAAAAGTATTACTGCACGACGACCAGAACTTTTAGGGACAAAAGGACGACCACTTTATGTGGAGTGAATTTATTTATGATCGGTGGTCCTTCGATATGTATTCAGGCGCCTAATATCGGTTAAAACAAGTGAACAATTTTCCAAAGCGAATTTTTATAGTAGAAATCTGGTTTTAAATAGATCAGATAGCAAGCAGCAAGTAGGGTAAGGGGGCCCTGACCATGACTGCGAACAATACGTTACTTCTCAATAGAATATACGTGGTCTTATCCTGGATGTTTGCCACGAGGAAGAAAAGCCTATAAGTAAAATTACTTGCTAGCCAACCACTTTGCGTCCCAGCTGCCCTGGCGAGAATTCTTGCGCGTCTGCGACATCTGTGCGAGTCCAGCGTTTCGCAACAAAACAGAGAACAGACGTTTTTGTATCGAAGAACGATTTTCTTCATCCGTTTTCCCAAGTACATACTAAAAAAAGAAAACCTTTTTAAATAGTAGCTAATAATTTGATTTTCCAATACATTCTGATATACGTACAGCATGTGTGCTGTAATGTAAGAGATATGCAGCGCCAAGACTGTTTATAGCAAATCGTTACAAAAGCAATGCAGCACATACGATTGCATGCTTACAGTTATTTTTCAACCGTCGTTATTCTCAGAAATAATGGAAAGTTAATAAACAAGATAAACAAGAAGCGACTGTAGTTTTTGTACAGTAATATACAATTTCTTACTACATTTATTACTACATACGTACGTACTTACTACATACTACAGTGTTTGTACTGAAACTGAAATAAAAAAGGAAATATATATTTTTAAGGATTATATTGCACATTACGTTGGAGAAGTAAATACTATTCGTTCAACCTTTTTTGGGCGGCAAATCTTTAACCACGAGCAAATATTTTCATTGGACCTGCACATACATATAATTCATCTTTGTATAGAATTAATACTCGAATCTGAAACCATTGTGAATTTATGTAACCCCATTCAATGTATTTGAATAATTTGCAAATTCTAGAACAATAATTATTTTCAATCTTCCGAAACTTATCGTCAATCTGTTAACGTTCTACAAAACAAGGACAACATTGTTTTTTACTCTAACAAATGTAATAGATTTAGTAAAAAAAAATGTGGAGGACTGCATCAAATTTGCATTACATTACTTTGGAAATTCAGTCGGTAAGACGGCTTACCCACGGCCGAGGGCGGTCGGTGTCGATCGGTTTACTTCGGTCGTAGTCGTTCACGATTATCGTCCTGTGTCGCGGCGTTCTGATTCAGTATGCCAGTGTCTTTCGCCGCTGTCATTGAATGCGATTGAGTTCCACGCCGACTTTCAGTTACCCAAATTCTCGAAGTGTCGCAATGGTGGATTAAACTGCAAACCTTTTTCCTTAACGAAAGTGCTTATTTCACTTTATTGTTCTTACCCACGTCGTTGCAACTTGTGAACAGTTTTGCAGACTGTCGACCTCCGTCATGAGTTCGCGCGTCTGTCTGCACACTCCTCCGACTGCCCCCAAAATGGTAAATATAATTCTATATACGTTTGCTATTACTAGTCAACAAATTTTTTAATTTCTTCGAATGTGCAGCTTGCAACGAAAGCTGCCATGATTTCATCTGAAAATGATAAACCATTTTAAAGAGATAATTTCATGGCTTAAACTGAATAGAAAGACTAATGTCTCTGTTTAAGGGTTTCAATTTCTTGTTTATTTTTCTTCTTAGATCCCGTTTTCTTCTCCTTTTTTTCTTATTCCATTTGTAATGGAGTCGAGAGCGTGCTAGTGTGAGGTACCCGGTTCTTTGTTAACTTGTTCCATAATGACGTGATGTGTTGCGAGGCATATATACGTACGTACGCAGATAATTATTTTTCTATCGGTGCTCCACAACCGCTTTATTAGCGATTTAATTTCGTACGCAGCCGTCACTGTGAGCGCTCTCTCTCTCTCTCTCTCTCTACACTTCCTACAGTCCCTGTATTTTTAGTGATATTGGCACGTATCTCTAAACGATATTAGCTGCAAACACATTCAGTGGCAATGTATACAATTCGTTATGGCTTTTGTGAAAAATGATAGGAACAGAAGCATGACTGAAAAGATTTTTTTTCGTTTTATTTTGATTTGTTTATCGCATATTTATATGTTGGTGGACGATTTGCGAATTATATCTCCAATTAGATCAGGCCTTATTTTTGCAACGATCTCGAGATATGTAGATCATTAGAGTACATCCTACGAACAAAAATTACATAATTAGAATAATATTCGAGGACAATTTTTGCATTGAAATGTATGTCTAATTATGGTTGATGGTTCTACTTACTCACTTAGGATTCCTAAATGTATGTATATTCATTACGGGATTAATGGATTTTTTTATTGGCTGCAGTTTCTTGGCATATAAAGGTAGCGGTTTTTAATTGTTCTCTTTAACCCTTCTTTATGCACATTAAATTTCGATGCTAATAATCGATGTATGCTGCGTTACGCTTGTAATTCGAGGCTAACAGCATTTGTATTATACAACTAATTATTATAATTTCATGCCTTCGTCTTATGATTGTATACTCTTCGATATGTTCTGAATGTGTTCATAAGTCACGAAGAAAACATCTTCGAAATGTTTGGAGGAGAACTCTTATTTTTATACGTGCTTATCTTGAACAGATCTGCGCCGTTTTTTGTGTTTAACAGCAGGCAATCAAGGTCGAATTGGCGGGAACAGTCATGTGAAAAAACAGTTTGTGATAGAGTTTACTGATCGTCGAAACAGTCTGACGTAAATTATTCTTTCAAATTGGTTTCAGTATGCTATGCAATTTCGTATCTTTATGTTGCAAAATGTATTTACATTTTACCTTAAAGGCTGCAACATAATGTTCGTTGAACTTCTGGCACAGCAGATATAATGAATCGATATTACAAATTCGTCTATTGATAGTAATCGGTACTATCGAAAATTTGTTTTAAATACTTCGATGTTATCGAAGGATGGAAAGATATCTCGATATATCGATTATCAAAAATTTTGGGTTCACTGATTTTTGCTCGAGACTACTCATTTTGTAACACACCAATGTATTTTTAGCAATTGTGTGTGTGTGTATGTGTGTGTGACCATCTTACAGAGTACATTGTCCGAACGTAACGAAAATACGAACTTATGAATCACTTTGATTAATGATTACCTCGGAATGGTCCGAAAAAGTAGAAATGTTATTTCCCTGTGCGTGCGTGGCTCGATTATATTTAGGGTCTTTGAATCGCGGCAAATCAAAGAGATCGCGGGAAACGTATCATTTGCGTAATAGCGCGTAAATGAAATAGAACGCTGTGCGTACAGCGCCCCCATAATTTAAACTCTGTCAACGACTCACCACTTGTATCAATGACCGTGCAACGTTACAAATGCGAGTTCTAAATTCTTTTAAAATGAAATCATATATATGTATGTATATATATAAGAATATATATAGAAGAATATATATATATATAATAACAAAGCGTTGATTGATTATTTGATTGTAATAGTTCAGCACTTTACGTTTGGTACGATCGAATTATACTGTTGCAGTAAATACAAAAAAACGGGGGATGTTTATTTGATACGAATCTTAATCGTATCTCCATTTCAAACGGACAGCGCGCATGCGTAATGGCGATCGCAGCCGAAAAAAGCGCGCCGTTTTCACAGTTCAGAATCCTTAACCCTGTTAATAAAGTTATACGTATCTCAACTTCGATGCATTGATAAAAATACATTGAATTATCAGAATTGAATCAGTTTAATGATTTTTTATTCTTTATTTCAGCACTACTCAGAACCGCTCAACAGTCGAGCCTAATGTCCGTATGGTCGACAAGCACTGGACGCAATTCAGTGTTTGGCGCGGAGGGTGGAGCAGTACTCCCCTCCTCGCACTTGCCGATCCACGTACACGTGGCGAGAACACATCTGCGCAACAGTGACGGCCACTGCTTCCACAAGCGGTTCCACGACTGTCAGGTCGGTAGTCTCCCCTTGTATCTTTGATCTCCTCGCAGTTCATTTCCTCTTTATCTCTTTGCGTGTCGCGCTACACGTTGTGATGTATTGTTTTTTTCCCTCATTCGCGTCATATCCTCTTATACCTGTACAAATGTACATACTTACCTAAGTACCTTCTGCAATCAGTTTTTCTGTTATATTTTCGATTGCTAAGGATAGCATTGTCCGTGAGTTGGACGGTGGATGCCGGGTCGCTTTGATCTTCTTGTAATGTCACGTATAGCTGTCGTTTTTCACTTAATTATAAACATTAATCCTTTCATTCTAGTACAGAAGAAACTACAGATTAATATATAGGTATTAATGTACTTGAAACAAGGGATAATGTATATATATTAACATATTATAATAATTCATTGTATTCTACTGTTCTGAATTACCTCTCATCCAACGTTTCAAACGATAATCATTAGTATTCTCTGCTCTTCCAAATAGGCGAATAAGTATACGTATATCTTTATTTCCCAGTTGAACTCCAGCGATAAAGATCAATTCGCATGTTGCTCGTTTTTATTCGACAAATCGTACTATTGTATTATTGTTTAACGATGAATTCCACTGTATTAATTGATTACTGAGAAACAGTAAAACGATTCAGATTTAAATTCACAAGGAACCATGCCGATATTTATGCATATAGAAAAGGTTCGATTATTATTCGCTGCTTTTAAAATTAGTCGTCAGAAGCACAGATAAAATCAATTGGGATTTGTTTAAACTGTACTAGTGCCATTGATAATCTCTGTCCCACAATTATACTGACCGGATAATTATCCTCGCGTGTTAATGCTCGTTCCTTCTATCATGAGTTTATCTTACATAAAGTAGGTTCATAGGAAATACATACAAGTTAACACATTACGTTAACAGAACTTGGCACACAAAACATCATGTATAATCTGTGAATATACGTATATTATGGGTGAATCAAAGGAATCAACTTGTCGCGCATCCTGTGCACAAGGTTACTCGTAATCTAAAAAAAAAATGTAAGATATTATTCAACTGATTTAATTGTAGCAAGTTACAAATTAGTTTGCCGTGTACAAGAAAGGAATGCGTTTACTTCAAGAATATTTCTAAAAAAGACCAAAAAAACAGAATTTTACACAAGAATTTGTCCGAATATTTTTCTTCATGAACTGTGTAAAAAATTATATTATTTTCTGGTCAGCCAACTGGGTTACCACAATAGCTGTCTGTGTTGTTCTCTCGTTTGCCAAATTTTCCCACAGACATATCAATCTATCAAGTAAATTGAATATCCTATGTTACTTTGTAGTCGGCTTTCATTAATTTTCCTTATTATTTGTTTCGTTCAGCGCCCGTTGGTTTTTTAGACCTAGACGCGACTTTTGGCAAGTTCTTCCGTTGGCACAGACATTGCCATCTACTCTCGGTACGTGTCTTTCTTTCTTTCGTGCTTGTACAAATTGAGCGCCGAGTTATCTGAACGCTGATACCTTTCTGGGTGCATAATTATTTTTAGTGAAATATTACCGTTGTCAGTGTACTTCAATACCTTGTCGTGGTGCAATGAAACTGATTCTAACATAATTTTTCACAGTTCTAGTTATACAATAGTAACTTCGTAAAAATTACGTAATTCCATTCGTCTGCAGCATTTTCAGCTGAACGGAGATGCAATGTTTGTAAATTCCGTCACTGGAAAAGTAAAAAAAATGTATTATACATAATGGGTGCACGAAAGTGTACTTACACGTATATGTACTGAGAGAGATACATATGTAAATTAGTGGCAATGCAATATGTATGCGCAGACCAATTTCACTTTGTATTAGTTTACGTATGCATTAATTGTAACACGAACGTATAATGAACATAGTGGAAGACTGTTCTGTCGACTAACGTAGTCGTATTGCATTACTCGATACTTCTAAATTGGTGAGGTTTCAAATGGTTTGTATAATTGGCCACTATGTTCACGGAAAGCCGTGACACAAGTTTGCGTATCGTTTTCGATTAAGCGTATTTATACGATCGGTCGCCTCTATTTAATTCATTATTAGAACATCTTTCATTAACAAATACGTTTGTATTGTCTTTTTTCTTTCTTTTTTTTTTTTTTGCCCACTATAGTCGAAGATGTCGCAGTCGGGTGATGGCCTTCACACGCCTGGTTATCTCTCTTGGAGAAAACTACAGCTCAGCCGAGCAAAACTTAAAGCATCGAGCAAGACGTCTGCCCTACTTTCCGGCTTCGCCATGGTACACGGATGATCTTTATACATCAGTTTCGCTTACGATTGCTGCGAACAGAAAATTCAATAAATTTATATTTTGGTACAATTTTACTAACATATATGGAAGTAATGGAAATAAGCGAGGAACTCAATCCTATAGTTCAGATCTGTCTCACAGTTGCATGCTTTCTTGCCTAAAATCTGGAAGCCTAAAAAAAATTATACACGTTAATAGAGAGTTCGACCAATTGATTACCCTTGAACAGACTTCGACATATTATTATATATATTTTGCCGTGTAATAATAAACAGATTTCTTATCACAGGTCGCTATGGTGGAAGTACAGTTGAACTCCGACACGAAAGTACCTTCAGAGATGCTAATCGCCTTCGCTGTATGCACGACGCTGCTAGTCGCCGTTCATATGTTAGCTCTAATGATATCAACATGTATTCTGCCAAACATTGAGGCTGTGTGTAATCTGCATAGCATAAGCTTGGTACATGAATCACCGCATGAACGATTGCACTGGTACATCGAGGTTGCGTGGGCGTTCTCCACTCTGCTGGGGCTATTATTGTTCCTTTTGGAAATCGCTATACTGTGCTGGGTGAAGTTCTACGACTTTTCACAAGTGGCCGCTTGGTCGGCCTGTATCGTGTTGATACCAGTGTTAATCATTTTCCTCGCGTTCGCGATACATTTTTATCGGAGCCTGGTCGCTCACAAATACGAAGTCACCGTGTCTGGTATAAGAGAACTGGAGTTACTTAAAGAGCAGATCGAGTCGACCGATGTCGAGGGTAGAAATGGTGTGAATTTGTTACAGACTGCTGGTATGATGCACGTAGTCTGAGAACAGTGAAGCATGAACTGTGATCTGTGCATACCTATAATGGCACAGAAGGAACGGTGAATCTCTGATGACACGCTGCGATGTTAATAATTGTATACGTATGTTTTGAATGCAGCTGAAAGAAAAGACACAAATGAATTAGTCAGATAAGGAAACCTATCGTCGTACAAGTTCCAGAAGTGTCCCTTTCTGTATATAATTTCTGATTGCGAGTCACGTAAGAAAGGTGTATTTTTTTTCTTTTTACGTTCCTCGTGATGATTCTGTTGGCCTACGTGCAATATGTTCGAATGGAAGCATCCGTTTCCGTCTGCAGGCAACATAATAGTTCTTCATATTTATCCCTATCGCCATGAGTTGTACAGTTGTGCAGAAAGTATTGTTCAATGAGAAGAAAAGGAAATATCTGTACACATGAACGTGAAACATTCCTTATATCGCGCAGCGACTTAATCTGTAAAAGCAACAAAAAAACACGGCGAATCTGTGTCCCTCAAAGAGCAAAAGGAGTCGTGTGTAGGTTCATAATTTTCGTTAAATGTGCGTAACTAAGCCGCGTTGAATGTACTTATTATAACGTTTGCAAAACGTGTTTCCACCTTGCACCCCATTATTCGCATCCCTTTCAACCTTTGTATTGGATCCCTTGCATCCCTTCGTTGTATTGTCGCGTCCCACGCTCAAGTAACTTTTCAGTGTTTTTTTTTCACATGAATATTAAATGCATCGTCGTACCGTTTCCATATACATTTACAGTTGGCCGACAAGTTACCGCCATTGTTAGCAAAAGCGACAAATTTAACTGTACATAAATTTTATTGCCAACAGATACTTTATACCTATGTGTGTCGACATAAAGGTATAAGCATACATAAATAATTGGCGGCACATTTGCGAGAATAAATTGTACAGTTTAACATCGACCCGTCTTGCCTTACGTGTGTATATTATTTCAAAGGATACGAACATCCCTTTACGAAATTGATTCTAAACAAGGACACGTATTTACAGATACGCAGAAATTTGGAATTATACGTTTTCGTCGCCTTTTGCAAAAACGTTCAATAGAAGTAAGTTCCGTGACTGGATGATCGTCCTTATTTTGAGAACATTCGTCGAGTTTTGCCAATTCCACCTATGAATCGAACGATAATTATAAGAAGTGAATGAATATGTACAGACTTCACCGATTATATTTAGATACCCGTGGGATGGGATATGGCGTCGGATAACGTGCAGTCTGCCGGAAGTCTGCATCCAATATGGTTCCATTTATGAAAAAATCACTTTTCCATAAACCCCGTTGCTCTTGCCCGGTAACTATATGGTAAAAGATACCATAGCCTTCTTTGTTACCCCGGACAAATTGACCCTCGTATTTGTTACCATTATCTGTAAAATATAGTTCTTGTTGAACTTTTGTATTGAAAAATAACATGAGAAAGGACATAAATATTTTTATAAATTATAATCATTGTCCGATTTTATAAATGATTCTTCTTTTTCTTTCTATTTGTGAGAAGTATTATTCTAACTGACTGGAAAAGTGTGCAAGCGGGAGCAATTTAGAAACCTTTAACTAGCATTCCCATGCCATGATAAAGATCATTCTCCCAATCGCCCTCATAATAATCTCCATTGCAGTACCACATACGACCATAACCGTGTCGTTTATTTTGACAAAAAGCGCCTTCATAATAACTGCCGTCTTCGAACCAATTATGCCCAAATCCTTGCTTTTTTCCAGCAAACCATTCGCCAAGATAATGACGGCGAATAGTATGGTCTTTTTTTGAAATTTTGCTCAACGTTCCGCAACCATGTTTTTTATCATTGTACCAGTGACCTTCGTATATCCATCCATTTCTATGAAATTCTTAATTAAATTGAAATCATTTTGAAACAAAAGCATTAAAAAGGACGCTTATTAATTCATTTTTCAATACTACTTGCTATTATAATTCTATGATAATTATTTCACCTGTCCAACTCTTTACCCATTCCCTCCTTTATATCGTTCTTCCACTCGCCTATGTAATAACCTTTGAACGGGTATTTAATTTCAGGTTTAAAAATGGCATGTCGTAAACCATTTCTTTTAGTACTCTGTACCTTTCTATCGGTATACGAACTTTTCATAATTTTTAAAAAAGGCATCGTGAAATTTATTTTTCCTTAAAGATTTCTTTTCGAACATTAAAAGCGGCATCCCTTAAGGTGCTTAATAAATAATAAAATTGTTAACGTTTTAATTTAAAAAAAAAATTCACTCTACACTCTCTACAGCAACATTTTTAATTGTTTAAAAAACATGGACACGAATGAACTGTATAAAATAAAATTTGCTTCGTACACTTTGAATGAAATTATAATTTTTTAAATGTCGACATTTTATAACATCTAAATTCAAATGGAGCCAACCAGCAGGACTAGTGCCATCTACTAAGAAATACGAACTTGCACTCCATAATTAAACGATCCAAAATAAAATATATTCTTTTTTTTTATATATCTCGAAGCGTATGAATAAAACCTTTTTTTTTTCTTATTAATAACAGAGAGAAGAAGTGTTCAATTTACTTAAAAACTTGCATACTTATCTGTATATACAAATACCCTTCGAAGTTTCTATTTTCGATTCTGATTTAAAATTTTGATGAAAACAAATATCTCCCGAGAACATTTATAAAAGACGAAAATTCAATATTAAAATATCTTTAATGACGAAATATTTAATAAAATTGAATTTCTTTCTGTATTCCGCAGTAAAGTTGAAAAAAATTTTCACCGCGGTTACCTACACCCGAATTAGAGCGCCCCTACAGTAAAGTTTTATCGCGTTTGGGAAACTTAATGCGACATCAAAGCGTCGCGTCGTGTTTTCTTTAAACTGAAAGGTTGGAAGAAAAGTATATTTTCACGCGAAAAAATCACGAGTTTCGTTGGAAACATTGGTTTCACCTATGCCCCCGTGTCAGTGTAGATAATATTTCCATGAATTCGACGATCACAATTGACGACACCGACGAAGAAGTGATTGATTTGGACTCAAGCCAAGATGCCACCGTTACTGACAATGATCAAAGTGAATGTTCGATTAAAAATCATTCATCATCGAACAACGATGCGAATAATACGGATATAATTAGTGCTAACGATGAATCTAATAAAGATAGATTTGAATCCGAAATTTCCAATTCATCGTGTAGTACGTTGAAACCACTTTTAAAGGTTATGTTTCGAGATGAAAGTGTTTCACGGTAAGAAATTGTTCCTTTCATGTTCGAATAGCATATATTTGTGTACTTTGAAATTCATCAGCTATTTTCATGTACAAATCTTAATAAATATTTCTGATCTTTGGGTTAAACGATATTATTTGTTTACGTAATGTTTACATAATTTTGAGAATATATGTGACGGAAACGGACACGTCTCTATGCGTATATACAATGTTTCCTTTTTATGCTATTGTACCAACAGAATCGTATCCCCTGTACGTACAAAAAGTAAAATCATTGTATTAATACATAGCGTATTATATCAATCTGTGTATGTATTAAAACGTTATTCTGTTTAAGTGATTTTTGGCCTGTCAAGGTTTATTATTGAAGTAAGTTGCATTTCCATTCCCTTTATTGAATTTTTAGGCAATATAGTAAAAGAATAAAAGAGTTTCTAGAAGAATTAGTATCCTCCAAGATAAAAAGTCAAGAAAATGATAATGGTTTAACGTTAGAGGTTTGGGATAACGATAAGGATTCTACAAGTCAATCTACTGAAATTACCCCAGAAAGTGAAGACGGTCAGAATATAGTTTGCGATACATTGTTTACAGTAGATACACAGCCAAAAGTTACAGATGATATTGATGTTCCGACTTATGGGAAGGTCTGTTTTTCTCATTGTAATTTTCAATCTTTCCACATAGGAAAGATTAATATTAAAGTTCATTCATCTGAATAATTATTAATTATTCCTATGAAACGTTTAATAATGCTATGTATATTATTCTAGAAATATGAAAATGTATTTGTCAAATTGGAATCGGATACAAAGTCAACAAACGATTATGTGCCGAAGAGGACATGCTTTAACTGTATGAAAAATCATACTTTAAAAGATTGTCCAAATCCACGTAATTATGCAGCTATAGAGCAAAATAGAAAAAATTTTACTCCTAAGGGTAATTCTAAAAGCCTAAGGTATCATTTGGAAAATGAGCAAAGATTTGGACATATAATTCCTGGTCAATTAAGTAACAATTTACGTAAAGCGCTAGGTATCAAAAGTCATGAATTACCTAGACACATATACAGGTAATTCATTTTTCTAATCAAATTTCATGTGACGATTCCTGTATAAAAAATCAAAATGTCCATCGAGGATTTCTTTTGCTTGTTTACACATGAATATATTTTTCTTAGAATGAGGACACTTGGATACCCACCAGGGTGGTTAGAAGAAGCACATATACAACACTCTGGTTTGACGCTATTTAACTCTGATGGTCTAGCAGAAGAAGATCCATATGATGAACCAGGAGCTATTTATGAACAAGGAGACAGAGATCAATATGACATAAAAAAGATATATGATTTCCCTGGTTTTAATGTAGCACCACCACCTGGTACTCGCGATGTAAGCAAACAGATAAGAAAGATTATACGACAGAACAATATATTTTTTCAAATTTAAATTGCTCCAAAATTTGCCTATCGCCAATAGGAACAAGGACAGTACTGGATGTCGCAGATGCAAGCTATTCATAGTAAGCAAGCAATGTTACAGATGTTGAATGGAAAGGAGGCGGACGATGGATATAAAAGGAAGAAGCTTATATTATCTACTAGCACCTCGAAAGATAATTCAATGTCGGAACCTAACGAAATGGAAATAGAGGATGCGGAAGGTGCAGTAATCTTAATCATTCCATTGGAATTAGACCATAATACAATTGTCAAACATTAATTTTACAAAAAATGTATTCTTATTCTATTACCTAGATGGTGGGGGACAGCGTTTACCTGAAAATGAATTATTTGTGCCACCATTGCCACGGGAATCTATAATAAAACCACCGCAACCACCGTTGCAATTGTCTCAAACAGTATCTGCGGATTCAAATTACCATTCTCAAGAATTACAATGCGTTGCGACACTGGTATGTATCAAGGGAAGGGTCTTTTTTAAGGAGTTTTTTAGATAAAAATGATCTTAAAGATTACATGGTCCGAAACATTACAGGAGGGCAATACATCGCTTTCTTCGCGAATGAACTCCCCGTCGTTAAGCGAATTAGAAAGCATGAAAAAGCAGTTGCTCGTAGAACTTCAAGAATCTAACTCGAATACGGATGCCCTGACAAAAAAGAATTCTTTGAATACGAAGGCAAAATCTGATGTACTACCGCCAAGTACCGAGGGTACTCCGGAATCAAATCGAATTCGTCCCAATGGGGCAAACACAAGTTGTGGTAGTATAAAATCTATCGACTTTGGAACACCTGTATTACAAAGTACATCTCCGTATAGTAAGTTACCAGCGTCCGAAAACTTCTCCAAGAATATTTGTGACTTAATGCATTTCGAAAATCTACCAGATTCCACTGGTAAGTACGAACAAATGTCTGGAGTTTTGCAAAAAGTGAGGACTACATTGGCAAAACTTCATCGAGAATGATTACTGGTGTATGACTAAATCGCAGAGTGTTAAAGAGTTTAGAATTATATTTCATGAACATAGGTTTCGCATATATACATATGAGCAATAATTTTACTTTATTTCGGAACGAATATAGGAGTAAATTGGATTTATTGCACTAGATTTCTAATTGAGGAATATAAATAAGAATATTTTCTGTTTGTAAATTTAGAAATCGTACACCCCATACATTTATTCTTTTTTAACATTCATTACATATTTTTAATATGATAAAACACCTAAAACATTTTGTTTTCAATATCTAATTAACAATAATTCGAGAATTTTTTATTATTTCTTTTAGCAAAGTAAATTTTGCAAACTTCGAGTGATTATTGAATTTATATTAAAATTTGAGATACATCTATAATTAAGACGAAGCGTAAATGCGTAATTATATTGGCGAGAGGCCTTGGAGTAAAATGCAATCGTCCTTTGATTCGTCTTCCTGTTTGTGTAATAAAAGCGCTAATAATTAAATGATATCTCACTTTTGAAAAGTACAAAGATATAGTATTTTTCTATTAATTAGTAGCACTTTCTCGTAGAATATATTATAAATGATTATACAGTACTTAATATTTGACAAAAGAATTCCAGACATCATTTTATTATTGATTCATTTTAAATATTATAAATGCCATAAAGTTTTTGATTAGAGCAGTTCATTTCGAAAGTGACGAATATTTTTATTGGTGTACATGAAATCCATGTAAATATTCAAATATAATTTTTAAACACATCTTTTGTATAAGTGAAGTATATGCATTTAAAACATTTAGTATAAATAAACTTTATCACGAATATCTATGCATAATTACATGAACGGTTGAAAAATTTATTTCCTTCGCATATGTGTTAATAACTAGTAGCTTCGTTTCTTTTCTAAATTCTTTAAATACTCTCCATATTACAAAATGAATTTGCAAAACAATTATATCTTGATATTTTTATGTCTATTATTCCTCAACAGGAAGATCAATAACAACAAAGAAAAATTATCAATTCTAAAGAACTATGTACATATGTAAATAAGAGAAATGTGTTTTTATAATAATAATAACAAAATAATAATAATGGAGGCACTTCAATAATATATTTGAAGTACCCAGTTCTTATTGTGCAAAAAAATTCACCCATTTTTTATTAAAATAAAATTTAATATGGAAATAAAAATAAAAAGGGAAAGCTCTACAAACACTATACATTTTTAAATCGATTTTCTGTCTTCTACTTTTTCAAACACGCTATACATGCATAGCATTTACCACATATTAAAGTGAAATTTTGTTTTCCTAATCACATGATTTTTTTGTACGCACAAATTTTCAAAGAGAAATGTATGTATGTAAATATTAGTTTATGCGGTAATTAAGTGTCACGGACACTGTTCACTTACAATGGATTGTTATATATATATATATACTATGTCACTGCTAGTATTTTGTTCATTTCTTCATTGTCTGTATGACTGTATGCCTCTTCTTCACTGCATTTGGGCTGAGGCCAGCGGGTTTGTACATGCACCACGTATCGAGTTGATTCTTCTTGAAACTTCTGCGTTGCTTTACATGAAAAAAAAAGTACAATTCATTAGTATGAATGGAAGAAACAAGTTACTATGGACAATGTAGCATGATCTAAAAAAGTGGAGTCCTCACCAGTTTTGATAACTATAAAAGTGTGTCGTCAAGGTTTGGATTCTGAACAAGTTTCCTGGACTTCAGACTATTCATCTTTACTATGAATTAATAGCTTCTATGCAGAAGAAACTGCATATTGTTATTTAGTTCGAAAATGATAATACTGTATTTTTCGAAAACGGAGTAATAGAATTTTAACAATTAGGTATACATACATACTTGTAACATATCGATCTATTTTTTATAAACAATAGCAGGTAGATGAAAATAACACAAGGTATAATGCATAATGTTTATTGCGGAATATACCATGAAGGAATGTACAACCGTGGCAGTTATAACTTTATGTCCTAAATTTTCCATTTCGCATTCAACGCATCAAATCGACAAGCTCAATTTTTGTTTCATTAGATTCGTACATAAAGTTGTGTGACTACAAATTTATACATTCACAGTGTTGTATCATATATTCACAAGTACTCGCTTCTTTTTACAATGACTTTTAAAGAAATTAATTATAATACTTATATATCTGATTTTCCATTCCCAGTATCCCATAAAAAAAAGGTATTATGCTACTACGTGCGATGTGTGTGTGCGCGCGTGCGTGCGTGTGTGTGTGTGAAACAAAGAGTACTTTAATTCATACTTTTTTCATCTTATCATTGTGCGCATTAATGTGTCTTTAAAATACTTGAAAAACAATTCGAAAACAATTAACGAGCCCCTATAGTTCATTTTCTTTAAATTAATTTCATTTATCGCCAAATTCCAATCTATAAATTTTCGATGAGTTTTTTTTCCAAATATAATATAAATATTGCAATGTAATATCCCTAGTGACTTCAGGTACTTCAGGCTATTTAGAATATTATCGAATATCAAAATACGTTCTGCACTTTTTTTGTCGCGAAATGGGCTGAAGTATGATTTCTACAACGTGATAAACGTTATTTTATTCCAGTTATATATTTGGCGAAAATTTTCTCGTAAAACTTGCCTCTACACATACACACTAGGCATGTGATAAGCGTTAGTAATTAAGACTGGGGGAAAAAAGAGAGAGGAAGAGAGAAACAGTAGAGCAAAAAGAAATAAAAGGAATGGCTCCATTAATAATGTATAAATATCATATTTTACAGATTTGCGGTAGAGAAATTACATCTCTGAAATATATTCTAGTATTATCGTATAAATTGAATTAATCAATTAGTAAAACCCTCTCCGCTCCCTCTTTTTTTCATAAGCTCGGCAGATTCTACCATATAAATCTCTACCCCAAAAACATGCGTTCATCGTATTGCACTTCTTATTGCGCTATAGGTGGTGGTGTAGGAGGACCACCGTTTGAATCCTAAAATATCGTTTTCGAAATTACTATGAGATCATGAATAAGATTACCAAATTTTGTATGGCTTACTACGTACACGTTCGTTATCACGATTTTTAGCAGTGTTGTCCCTTAATTGACGAAGAGAGTTTGGTCGTAAGGCGTACATAAGAACGGCGAATGCAATTATTAAGCAGGTCATAAAAAAATTTGTGGACGGTGGAACTTCATGTGGTCCTGGCACTGAAAGATAAATTTTTAATCAGAAATTGGTAATTAGAAAACTATTTGTAATTGTAAGGAATTAATAAGGGCACTCACGTCGGGACATACTGAAGCATTCATTCTCGGTGCAATAATTTTGACCCTCTCGCAGCTAGAAATATAAAATATTTTTTCGCAATTTATTTATGGTTATTTACCTCGAACATTATTGAAACAAAATTTCTACTGTAATTTATAATTGTCAATTTAGTTTAGCTGTGCGGCAATTTTTCCTATAACAACAACAAAAAAGCAGCGTCGGTAAAGATTGTAATATATTATTTCCTACCTGTGCAATTGTGTAATATCTGCGAAAAGATCAACAACGTAAAATAAACTATTACAAAACTGCTTACTGTTACAAATTTTTCAAAATGGAACAAATACAAATGATCATACATAATACGCGCATACGAACTCTGTATTAATCCATTAAATAAAATTAAATCATTGCGAAATAATCGATCGGTTATCGTTAGTAAGATGAATAAACGTATACAAAAATAATTAAATAATAGTAATAACAAACATGGTTGTGTATTGTTTCTTTTCTATTTGTATTGTAATTTACTGTGCGATACTAAACATTGGAATTTTTACGTCAGCGATAAACAAGATATCTGTAATACTTTTCGCCCCTAATACGAAATTACATTATACAAATAAATTAAAAACAGTGCATGACGGGTATTGATCAATTTCGATCGAAAGATACGCGACTAAAAAAGATTGTTTCCAACGATAGAATCGAGCGTCGTGACTTACAATAGAAAGTAGACGTTGCATAGCTACTTTATGGCTCCATATGCATTCGCACAGGTCGAATCCTTCATCGGCCATCGTGGAATCTATATCTGAAATCGCAATACATAATGTTTACGATACAAATGCACGATGTGCACGTTTTTACGCTATCATTGTTGTAATTAGGCATATGTCATAACAAATTATTCCAGCCGCGTGTACGAATCTACTCTACATATACGTAATGTATTATAAATCTGTAAATGTGTGACGCATTTATTGGGCACAAATTAATGCAAAGTGGTAGATAATTTACTCGCTTGAAGCATAATAACGAAACGACTATCAAAAACAGAAGGAAGTACTATACTTGTACTTATCGTAATTGTATTAAGCATTAAATAGAATTCTCGAACATGGTCTTGCTTAGCAATACATACTGTTACGATTAACGGTAACATAGATGGTGGAACAAATTTACGGCCGCAGGAAAAATTTCCAGCATATTATCGTAATATATTGGAATGGTTCATCGCAATACATATTGCTATATATGTTAAACAAAAATTTGGATGACTTTGGCATTATTATTTGTTGGTTCATACTTCGCATAGCATTATAGCATTCAGCACGGTGGGTTGAAATCGATAAAAACATTTTCTGTACGTTTTTTGGAAATTCAGGCATCTCAAATACATAACTCGCGTATAGTTTAGCGACTCCATCAGTTAAAAAATATACGTGGAATATATATACATATTATTCTACTTCTCGAAACTATTTTAATAATATTAAGTAGTAAGTCAAATCGGGCACCAAAGATATTATTTTATGTTCAATATGTACACGAAACTGTATATTTACTACACCAAGTCCACTCAATAGTACAATACCATAATTAGGATAGAATTTACTTTCATAGAATAAAAAGCTAATAAGGATTTGGATCATGTCGGAATAATCGAATAGGACGAATTTGAGGCAACCATTAGCAGGCCAAATGCTTGCTCGTAATTAGTTGACATTAACGCCAAATGAGAAAACACTGTAGAACAAACGAACGACAATTGCGATGGACGAGAATCATTTATCTTGAAACAGATTTATCTATACTCTGCATTGCACTGCAATTAGAAGGACGCGTAAAACAATTACCTGTTTATCGCCCCAGTATTTAACACTGCAACAAAATAGGGGCCTACTCTGTATTTAGTACACCGGACACGAATCAGCCATTACGTTCGTCCTGTTGTATCTCGAATGTTGCAGTCGAACGTTCGAGCTGAAATTTCATTGGTGCACTCCATGGTTATGCATTCTATAGCGATTTGGAGCTTGACAATTGGTTGCTGCACCAAATCGATGCACAAGGCATGGCGTAGCATATCCAATGCTCCAATTGTACTTTGTAAATATAATTGTTACTTCTTCTTTGGACCGTAATCGCATTAAATTATTAACTAAAATTATTTTATAACGGGTGGTGGTTGTATGACACAAAATGTGAATGATCTTTGATGTTTCATATCTTTTATTTGCATTTTACATACATACTGCATTTTATATTTTATATACCTTACATAATGGTTTTATAAATGTATATACAAATAATGCAGCACTATATTACGATAAAAGAATAGTCGGAGGGAAAATACAGTTGATCTGTTTGGTGTATATGAATACAAAGAACTTCATGAATAATTTATTTTGATCGAAAGATTTTTTAATGTAATGATGCCGTGCAATTGCGTGTTAAATTATCCCAACTCCAAATCTTGAATCTGAAATAGAACGATTACATAACATAAAAATTTAAAGACATATTGTACCATTCGTACGTATATAAAAGTAATAATACGTACTTCTTGAACTTTTTGCATTTCTTGTGTTAATAAATTATCCAGGATTTCTTGAAATCGTTGTCTCAATTTAACATTTTCGATGTTAGCAATTTCAAGTTCTTGCTGTTGCCTTCTTTGCCGAAGTTCAGCTAATTCCGCGTGTAGGGTCGCAACACGAGTTTGCAACGAATCTATGACACGCAAACATGAATCATTTATCGAAATATAAATAAATATTACAATGAATAACAGGTGTAAAGAGTAGTACCCTTTGATGGTGCAGCAGATGGCGATTCAGAGAAGCTTTCTGAAATAATGTATTCAGAATGGAATTGATCAACTTTTGGTACTTTTGACGAAGATGGATCTTCTGCTTTTTCTTGCTCTGTTTCTATATTTTCATTTTGAAACATTTCTTTACTGAATTCCGTAACGAGGTTACTATTTGTTGTTGCGTTATTGTTAGATCTTTCTGAATATGCGGCCTGCATAGAATTTGAATCTGATACTCTACTATCCGCAGAGAGTCGACTATTTTCGTCCAATTCCATGACATTTATATTTGCTTCCTCGTCATCTTCTTCGCTATCACTTACAGCTTCGCCAAATATATCATGCTCAGCTGAAAATTAAAAGTAGGGACTTCTCTAACTTAACATTCAATCCATATTTGTTTTTATATTTTTTATTATAACACATACCAACATCGAGGCTTTGAGAAGTATTGCCATTAATACTTTCTCTTTTAGTCTTCACAGTGCCAGAGGATGATACTTTACTTGGCTTTGTTTGATCTTCATCTTCGCATATTACCTCCCATTTTACATTCACTGCATCATTGTCTACCCTTAACAAGCGTTTAACTTCCTTTTCAATTTCTGGAGCTTCTACATACTTTTTCTTCAAAGTTTTTCTAAATCTCCTACGTCTCACGTTTTTAGTAGGTGGGGTAATACCGTGTGGCCATAAAAATTTTTTATCTACTTTATTAGGATCCTTTTTTTTCTGCCTAATTGGAGACTCTTCATCCGTGGTAGTGTGATCGTCTTCTTCCTTACAAATTAACATCTACAAATAATAAATTATAATCGATTAGTAGAAGTACAAGTTATATCCAATTAAAGCTACATAATGTAACTTTACCTGGCATATATCAGCAGTTTTATAGAAACTTTTATTGTCGATAGTCTTTAGGGATTCCACAATTGTTGGCAAGTCAACAACCTGATTTTATAATACTTTGTATATTATATTATCGAACAATAATATTCATGTACGGATAAGGGTGAAATAGATTAAGTTTACCTTGCCGTGAAGTAACCAATGATCAAATCTAGCCTCGCCGTAACGCATATCGTCTTCCAATTTTATACTTAGCCTATCCTTTAATGGCAATCCATTGCGTAACGTTTCTCGTAAAACTCGTGACGGTTCCTTTAAAAATTGAATCATTTGTCATAATGACATTTTGACATTATGGTGCGCTTCATAACCTCAAAATTCGAAGTATACATCTGAAGTGAATAACGTTACCGGTGGTAGACGTAGAATATATTGACTTTCCAATTCTACTCGAGGCTCGCTACGGCTTTTATAATCGACAGTATTCGGATGACGATTCATGTTTATCAGAGCACTGCTTTCTAAATTAATTACGATTTAAGTAACACAATCCGATCGAAGACTTTCATTTAGCAGAGAGGAAATTTCCACTCTGTATTTATTAATTATATCACGTTTTTAATGTATTATGAGTGACATTTGTATTTGAACCGTCTATAAATGATAAACTAAATCTACAGATAATAAAGAAATTGTAAAAACGTAAATAACAACTTTCCTGAGATGTAAAAAATAGTATGTAAATACTGCCAACTTCACTGAAGTAAGCGTAAGATGAATGTACACGTTGAAGTCCGCTACACTTTATAATAAATAGTACAATAAGAACGAATAAACAATTAAATATAGCCAGGCACAACTTTACGATATATAAAAAAAAAATCTGACGTAAATGATTTGCTTATTTAATTAACTAAATTTCAAATATTGAGGAAAATAGGTTTTCACTTATAATGACGTCAGTTATGACGCAATGACCAGCACTGTTCGGTTTGTCCTATCATAAAGAATATAAGATAGCGTTTCTTTTAGATTTCGCTTTAGTTCTTCTTTGAACGCAAACGTTTGTACACACGCGTTTTGATGGTCGATTTATAACTCTTATAATTAACAAGTGCATTGTGTCTTATAAAGAAAAAAGAATCAATTACTATACTATCCATTTTACTAGTGCTACGTAGCATGTGAAGTTACACATGGGCATCAATAAGTTGCGGTAAATAAGATTGTAGTTACGATTCACGAATTAATGCGACACAAATTAATCGATTCGTACAGTGTGCACAATTATGTTATCGAACCACGCAATGATATTTCGATTTATCTTTATTTTATAAATGATATCGGCGATATCGTATACCTTTAACATTGCGCACTTGCATAAATAATTTTGATCCGTCGAAGCATCGTTTACGCGCAAAATTCCCGCGATTCTTACCGATAGATAAAAAGTTTGCATATACATCGTAAAGTGTCATTTAAACAATATCTATACGATAATCTTAAACGATACGTTCAATTTTGTCTTATAATTAAATATTCCATTGATCAATTGAATAATGAATTTGATTGGATCGCATTAATGTGCATATGTAATTGTTTCGTTTGCCGCAATAGAAAGATCATCGTAATATCTCGAGGGGACAATTCTCGTTCGTTAAAATGTTCACGCTCCGTCGCTTCTGCATTAATAATAATAATAGATATTGCGACTGCGATATCTTATGCGTCGTACGTTTTCATTCTGAATAACTTAGCAGGTCCATACGTTTTATAGTTAAGCTATAACAGTAAGCGATCAATGGGACATCAGACTTCGCGCTCGCGCTGTCGTACTTTTGACGACGTCCATGTATGTCTGCCGTTTTCTTTGCTTCGAATGTTTGTGTAGTATATCAGTGAAAAATCTCTTAATCCGCAAAGTGTATTGTACAGGACACTTTCTATCATATATGTAAATGGTGAACAATAACATTCGCTTCCTCGTTTGTTGCACATTAACATAACTTCTTTTCGTGCGATTAATCACATCGTAACACACGATTATTAACTGGGAAAGCAATTGTTTAGAGATCAGGTATGTTGTAATATACTTTACATAATATCTTCCTATTCTATTTGTAGATAATGTTTCGCGATGATAAAATTTATCGATATAATCTTCGAGGGCATGATGAACGATGATAACATTTGGATGCATTTGACGGATGACCTTAAGCTCTTATTTTTCTTGTCTTTTATTTTTTCGCATGTAGGTAATTCCTGTTAGCCGCTGGACTTGTTTTCCAAAGAAATACGTAATTTACAAGTAGACATTAGGTACTTAACTATCGTTACATAGCATTTCAGGATGACATGCATAACAAACTGCGTACCTTATTATGACTCCAGTCATTTCGTTTTTTTTAATTTTGATGATTACTTTCAGTTAAAATGTGTATTCCGCGTTGTACATGCCATATATGTACATACACATTTATTTATTTATGTATATATATGATGTGTGTGCGTGCGTGTGTGTGTGTGTGTGTGTCTGTTGGGCTCAGAAGCCAATCACTGTAAGTCCAACTTTCCCCAAACATGAGTTTCATTGATCAAAAACCTCTTTATTGCTAAACCTTTCATTTGATCGATCAATTAACTCACTATTTTCATATGCAATCTAAGATGACAGTATTACTGTCATTTTTTCCAAGTAATTTATAAAAATCTTATTTATCTTGGTTTGAATGGTAATGGACTTACACTGACTGGCTTTTGGACCCTCCATATATACATATATATATATATATATATGTATTCATTTCCAGCTTATTAATATTAATGTTATAAAAAGTATAGCTGCTTCAAGTTTTAATTACAATAATTTATCATGTTGTTTGTAATTATATAATATATCTTTACTACGATAGATCTATAATGATTTCCCAACCAATTGTGGTGCCGGGGGGTGAACAACGATCCCAATCCGAAAGTCATTCAATGTCTGTTGGCAGTACCTCAGATTCATTCAAGACTATGACGCCACCGAACGTTAGCAGGTCGCTTAGTAATCGTAAGTAGGAAACACAGTTTGTTCCATTCAAATTAAACGTATATGCAAAGGTTTAGGGGATACATGTTAGTGGGTGAAGTAAGGTAAATTGTCAAAGAACATTATTTATAGACATTAATGTAACCACATACATATATAATAAGTATATGACAATTGTATTACACAATTGCTTCAAAGTAATACAAATAATAGAATGGCTCTTTTGTATTACAGTTAAAGTATTATCCGAAATACATTTTTTGTATATATATATATATCACTGACAAATTATGTAATTTCAATATTTTTTATTTTGAATTATAGCTCATAGGATTTTCTTGTGGAGTAGTTCTTAAATATTGCACAGAGACACACACAGACACATACACGTGCATACACACGCAAAATGTGTAACTAATTAAGAATATTATTTTCATAGTTTTTGTTTGTTTGTATTATACCAAGTAATTATATCACAAATAATTACCATTTAAAGGTATTAGTGACAGTGGATATGGTACATTACCAAGTAAGCTAGGTAGGCCTATTAATATGTATTGTGTGTGTACAGTAGTAAACCTTGTTTTAGAATCACAGAAATCAATAAGTAGATGTGTGTATAGAAAGGTGTATAATATTCTATTTTCAGATTTTACATATTAGTGTTTTATCGTTTAAAGTAATATGTTGTATCTTCATGTTCTGTTATCAAAGTCGATCATAGATTGTTAAATATCTAATACATGAATCAGCCTCATTTATGAAACAACATAATATCCATCCACATCAGTATACTAAACAAGAAGATAATTTGTTTTATTAAAATTACTAAAGTACTTTCTTATTAGGTATATTAGATTAACATAATACATCCATGCTGTTAGCACATGTTTCACTACTTTAGAATATCATATAATGTGAGATGTATCTGTTAAGGATCATAATACCAAACGCATGAAAGATTTCATGATACTTTATTTTAGTGTGTACGATGCATGTAATAACATTGAAGTTTATTCTTATATACTTGCTTTGTAGTCTGTAATAGTTTTATGTAACAAGTTTTATTTGGTAGACAAAATGTAGTATGTATTCGAACAGTATTTTTTTTTATGCATGTATATTTCGCAGCAAATTTGTATGTCTCTGCATGTTAGGCAGAATGCGTACGTTTATTATAATGCTAAAGTTTCTTTGCTTTTGCGATTTAATAAATCCAACATAAGCTACATTGTATGTAATTATATGTTACTCCAAATACTATCTTTGAGAATTAATGGCATTAACAATTCACAATTAGTATTGCTAAAAACAGATTTATTCTTTAGAATGCAATGCGATATATCTTAATCTTAGGATGTTCACTGTTGAATAGATTTTAGATTGAGAATTTAAAGATCTTGAGATTTCGAAAGATAGATATATACATAAATTTTAAATAAATACATATCTTCGCAAAGTGTTGTAAAGATATTGGTAAATAGCGATTCTGACTGAAAATAAAACTAAATATATAGAACCAGTGGATCAGCAACTTCGACGAAGCAGTGTTCAAGTTCAATCTGCAACATTACCTAAACTTCCATCAACAGAGTCCCTATCGACAAGCATAAATTTTGCAACCGCTGCACCTCCACTATCTCCAGGTATAAATATAAAGTTACATTAATATCATAATTGGGCGATAATACAAAAATTTGCCAGGTGCTTCTTAACATTTATGTATATTAATACCATTCCTTACTCGTTAATGTAGTTAAACTTAGCTGTAAGGAACTGCATTTTTTCTTATTTCCAGTTTGGCTTACATTTTCGTTTTATATTATGCATATATTATTACGATCTGTAATATCCGAAATGTACTCTTTGTATATTGTATAGTCTCCTTTGGCTGGACAGAATGATGAATTCTCTATATTAAATAGATAATTATAAATATAAGCGATAAAAGAAATAATATGTCTGTATAATAATTACGTATAAAACTTATAGTTTATAAGCACTGCATACAATTCTCTTTATACTGTTTACCGAACTTCCAATGAAATGAAAGACATGTGGAGTTTTGTACGAAATGCAATTTTCAAGTTTGAAAAATAAAATAAGGAATGTAGAATTCCAATATAAAAAGTTGCTAACTGCATAATGGATTATGTTAATAGAATTTGCTGTATAAAATAATAAATAAATCGCCTTCCTATTTATAAAAGTTTATAAGACTTTCAATATCAAATTCCCTTAAGCAGGGCAATAAGTTCAACGTGATAAGCTTGTTATGAGAATGATTTAAGCTTCGTTATATTTAGGCTTCCCATTTTAATTAATTGTAATTAAAAAAGGGTCTGAAATTATTGTCCACTTTTACAACTTGCGATAGTTTCTCATTATTCAGCTTCGAGTAATTGAGATCATTTCCATATTTTAATCATCTCACAAATAGCATCTTAATACTAGAAAGTGAAAATCAACTTCTCATAAAAATCATTCCATCATTGAATATCGATTCATATTAACTTTATTTAATATATGATATTTTGTGCCATGAAAATGAGTATACCTATAATGATTTTGACAAACAGGTTTAATTTTTGTTCTGAATAACTATTATTAATATACTATTAATAATATTATATTAATATACTATTATAATATTTTTAGTAATGATACTTTTAAGTACTAACATGTTTTATATTATCATAACATTATTTATATTTATTATGTATTATTTACATTATAATTAGGCAAATAATTGTTGAATGATTTATTTGTTATAGGATCAACTGCAATGGGAGAAGCTAATCAAAAAACAGATAATGCATCCGACAAGGTACAAAAGAAATGATTCGAATATATTTGCTTACTGTATATAACTAACTTGTAATGTTTTTTTCTTTCATTTGCATATAATTTGTTATTTAATTTTTAGTCTTTAGATTCTTGTAAATTAACAAGAAAAGAATCGTACAAGGCGCAGCGAAAAAATTATCGAATGGAAAAGAAACGAGTTGCCAATGAACTTTTAAGTTCATTCAAGGACCCAACTGTTATTGTGATGAGTGATTGGCTCAAAGTTCGTGGTACTTTAAAGAGTTGGACGAAACTGTGGTGCATCCTGAAACCCGGTTTACTACTACTATACAAAAGCCCAAAGACAAAAGTGCACATCTATACTATTTTTAATGCGAATATTTGTTTGCTTCATTCAAAGTTAAGCCCGCATAATTATTACAGAGTAATCATTGGGTTGGAACAGTTTTACTTAATACATGTCAAGTGATAGAACGCCCGAGCAAAAAGGATGGATTCTGCTTTAAACTGTTTCATCCTTTGGAACAGTCGATATGGGCACCGAGAGGTCCAGAAAAAGAAGCTATTGGTAAATAACAAATTTTTAATGTATTATTTAAAATATACATTTTCTGTTATTATTGTAAATATTCTTCCAGGTGCAGTTGTACAACCTTTACCAACTTCTTACTTAATATTTAGAGCACCGTCACAGGCAGCTGGTAAATGTTGGTTGGACGCTCTTGAACTGTCTCTACGTTGTTCTTCTTTGATAGTACGTTCGACAAGTGCATTGCCACGCGCACTACCACACGATGCCACAACTACTCACGAAACACAATGGAGCGAAGCAGATTATGAGAAACATTTCGACGATCATGGTAAGCATTTTAGTAGATAGTATAAAACTATCTCCTTTTTTCCTTTAAAAAATATGTACTTTACATGAGAAACCAACATTTCTTTGTTACATTTGTCACATAATTAACTTCAGTAGAAAGGACCATTCAGAAAAAATACTTAATTAAGTTTCGCTCTTTCACGTTATTGGTATTAATTATATCATTATTACTGTTCCCTTCCTGACATTTATCACCTTGAATACTTGCCTTGGATATCCACAGTATGCTTATCTAATTATGCTCCTCGATCACCTACAACACCCCAAAGACGTTTGTTATCGTGCCCCCAGCCTTTGACACCTTCCATAGCAAATGATCCTAAAAGCATCTGTCCTTCGCCAACACCAATGTTTCAACAATTATACCACGCAGTCGCATATTGGGACAAACAATTTCGCGATAGATCGCCAACACCCGCCACAGATACAGAGATTATTTTCTCTTCAAATTCTGTTGATGGATTAGACGATGGGGATGTTTATTCTCATTTTGAATCATCCATCTCGAAACCTATTCAATCTTCAAGTCGACGCATGACTGTCCCCTCAGTACATGTCCTCGAGTATGACACCCTAAAAGTAGTAACGCTAGATCCTATGCACTCCTCACATACAGACCTGGACGACATTAGTCAACCAGAGAATGGAGTAGCGGCTGATGCTGAGATCAGTGCCTCGGATAGTGAATCAGAAGGGTCGGCTAAAGAAGACCAGCAGGAAACAATTAATGAAACTCCTTACATCGCGAATGAGCAGGAAATCCTTGGAGCGGTAAAATTAATTATATTGTTGCTTTATAACATTATGTTTGTGATAAAAGGTATTTTATGCAATACTTTTGAATGCATTTTCGATGTACATAGGCTGGCGAAGTGGTCACGGAATTACAGGAAGAACAGAAATCTTTAATATGGTTTTTGATGAAACAAGTTCGTCCAGGCATGGATTTATCAAAGGTGGTCTTACCGACCTTTATTTTAGAACCACGTTCGTTTCTGGAAAAGTTGGCTGATTCGTATTATCATGCAGATATACTATCTCGGTGAGTATTCGTTTATAAATTTTGTAAAACGGTCGTGGAAATGTAGTAAAGATCTTTTTCCTTCGCTTCTTACAGAGCAGTAATGGAAGACGACGCACTTACACGTATGAAAGGTGTTGTTAAGTGGTATTTATCTGGATTTTATAAAAAGCCTCAGGGTTTAAAGAAACCGTATAACCCACTTTTGGGTGAAACTTTTCGCTGTTATTGGCAGCATCCTAATGGTTCAAGAACTTTTTATATAGCTGAACAGGTCAAATTTCTTAACTTTTATTATTTCCGATAGTGCACGATTTTTATTGCTGGCACTTATTTGCAATGATCGCTTTAACTTTTATAGCTGTCCCATCATCCACCTATATCAGGGTTCTATGTTACAAACCGACAAGATGGATTTACTATTAGTGCTACAATTATTGCTAAATCTAAATTTTACGGTACATATCCCAGTTTTTATTCCCTAACAAAAAAAAACCTTATTGTACCAGTGATCATATGTTAAAAACCTAGCGTTTTCTTTCAGGAAATTCAACATCGGCGGTCCTAGATGGTGTTGCAATATTGACAATGTTACCCCGAGGAGAAGATTATACAATGACTATACCCTATGCTCATTGTAAAGGTATTATTATGGGAACTTTGTCTATGGAATTGGGTGGTAAAGTTCATATAAATTGCGAGAAAACTGGTTATCATACTGAACTAGAATTTAAGCTTAAGGTAACCTAAAGATATATATATATATATACATATATAATAAAAACAATAAATGCTAAGTTAATTATTTCTTTTTTTAATAGCCATTCCTTGCCGGCGCAGAACAAATGAATCAAGTTGCAGGAGCAATTCGTCTTGGAAAGCAAACTCTTGCTACGATATCAGGATATTGGGACGGTCAAATATTAATTGTTGAAAATGTTAAAAATGTGCAGCGAGAAAATGTGCTTTTCAATCCAACCGCAGAAGTACGCAACGAGCGATTGAAAAAGTATACCGTACCTTTGGAACACCAAGGTTCATGGGAGAGTGAGAAATTGTGGTATGACGTAACGCAAGCAATTAATCGAGATGATCAGGTTACTGCTACCGAGGCGAAAACTCAGTTGGAAGAAGCGCAGAGAGAACGTGCTAAGGAACGAAAGCTTAAAGCACAAGAATGGATACCTAAACATTTTGTTCAGGTATTAAGGGGGGAAGAAATGCAAACAAACAAAAATATTTTTTATCGTTAAAATATTGATTTTTCTTTGTACTTCCAATAGGATATTATAACGGGTAACTGGGTTTATCGACATGCAGATGTTCGACCATGGGATCCCCGCAATGATGTTGTGCAATATGAACAAGATTATATCGTGCGTACGAAGACTAGACACAAGACACCAATCATGCGTACCGGCAGTATTGTTTCTACTGATCCCCAAACACAGGTATAGAAATAGAAAAAAATGATTAATTGCACGCCTGTAATTTTTTTGAATTTGAATTTTTTTGTTTTACAAATCTAATATATTCTATATTTGCTTACATTTTTTTTACCATTACATATTACAACTATATTTGAATATTTGCAAATACTTTCGTTACAGTACAGATTTAGTTTCATTTATGTGAAAAAAAGCTGTTTTTAAAACTAGTTTATATTGCAGGTTCCACTCCTTCAAGCCGAGTCACGTTCCTCACTCTCTGTATTAAAATCTTCCAAGCGACAATTGTCTAATAATTTACCATTAACAGAGACAGCTCACGATTCGGGAAGTTCCTCCGCAGAGGTACACTCGGACTCTAGTCAATCAGTAGGTAAACGAAAACGATCTACTGCAAGGTAAGACTTTTATAGTGTATCGATTATTGGGGTCTATGTAAATAACTTTCACAAAGAAGATACCCTTCTATTTTCAGCATAATAGATGTTATTAAAGAAGTAGAAAGGCAAATGTTACAATATGGTGATAAGCTTAATCGCATACAACATATACTAGAGCAACTTGCTATAAAACAAAGAGAGCAAGGTGAACAACATCATACTATAAATATGTTTAAAAGCTTCATAGACACGATTCTTGTTATTGTAATTGTTTTCTCTGTACAATACTTTATAAAAATATGGAGCGACGAGCCCAGCGGAGGTTGAACACCTTGGTAACGAGATCGTAGTATACAGTGTATGTTATTTATCGTGTCCCAATTCGAATTATCAGCTTTTATGTAAAAAGCCTTAAGGAGGAGAAATCCCGATATTTAACGTATCTAATTTACACGTGTTCTTGGGTAGAGGCAATAAAACACGTCGTTCTTAGTAGAACATCGCTAATAACAAAAAAGAACAAAGGGCAAAAAATTGCATATTTTAAGGAATATATCCGCAAAGTGCAATTTAATTTCACTGATAGTCTTCGCATTTTAGTTAACTTTTCATAAGACAATACATTTTTTGAATGTATAAGTACAGGGTTGATTTTCTAGTGATTTAACATTTAGTCTTCGTTGAAATGGCCCCGGAACAGCAATGTACTATACAAGGTAAAGGGATTGAATTTCTTTGAGCTTATCGTGTATATGTAATACTTTGTGCTAGTACACGATATATATATATATAATTATATATTTATTCAGAGACTCTAATCATGTTGGTAGTGTTTACCGCAAGCGCTCAATAGTAAAATGTATTGATAATAATAAGGTATATCAATATACGTTACTATTTTGATTATCGTGGGATTATGACAACCACAAAACGAGAAAAGCTAATTGCAGTTCTAAATTAAGTAATAGACCGATTTTAAACTAGTTATGAAAATATCGTAACTATGAAATATTATTTATGAGGCATCAGAATTCAAAATATTTGGAGCGTGTAATATTAAGAACAAATTTTGTCTTAATATGGTTTTATAATTAAAAAATGTTGTTTAAAATAATTAGGAATAGTATCAGAATTTTATTGAAATTTGTTATGTATTTCTTGTACCTTTAAGGGTATATTATTTACAAAGTTTAGCTTCCTATCTTTTCAATGAACCTCCTACACTCTTTTAATACGAACATGTTATCACAGTACTTTTTCATGCTCAAATGACACTTTATCGAATAGTTTCCTACTAAATAATATGTCATCAAGTTAAACAAAATTGACAATATATAGAATAGCTATATTAATGCTTCTATATTCGTTTAAATATCTAATTTGGATTCTTACATTATTATTACGTCAGGATAAAACAGTTTAATTGCAATCAATATTTAATTTTGAAGATGAAATTATATAACAGTAAACATTAAGGTTTTTATAATACATTTTATTATTTAGAAACTTCCCGTAAAATATTTTTTGTTCAGGATAGTACGCTTATTTTAATAGAATGAAAACTGGAAATGGTATTTGTTTCGTAATATTAGATGTTAACATTGTCTACATTACATAAATTCGCGAAATCATCAGGATATTTTATACAAATTTATTAACAAAATTTACTTGTCCCTTTAAAAAATTTTAAGAGCATCAGATAAGAAAACATTCCTTATTAATATCTTGCGTAATAATTAGTTGTTTTATATTTTCCAGACCACTGCAATTAGCCTGTAAGTTCTACTTTTAATTGTTTCTACAATTTACGTAATTATTCACACAAATATATATTACATAAAATATTATAACAATTCTTGTAATTATTAGACTATGAAATGTTATATTTAATTTAAATTTATTTAGACGATATTTATTAAAAATATTATCATTCAGTTATTGTGTTACTGTACACTATATTTTGCACAAAAATTTGAAATTATTTTCTATTTCTATTATTTTCATTGTTCAATTTCTTTCATACGAAATGGTTCTTCTCTATAATAAATTGCTTTAAATATTTCGTCATAGAATTAATAAAGTTAGAATTAAATAAAAAACAATAAGTGTACTGTTATTTGTTAAATATTATGTTTTCTAAAGTTTATTACTTGTTAAATATTTTCTGTAGAGCACCTAATACTTTTATATCGCAGTTAACTTAAATTCTATAGTTTGTAATACTGCAAACACGTGGAAATCTCTTATGATTGTTTGATGTTGTAATTTAAATACTGTCAACATTAAAAATTCAATAACAAGCAGTAATTCTGGAAATTCTTCTATCATTATATGTTTAAAAAAATTACGTAAATGGCTATTTAAAATATGTTCTTTTCAGATATAATTCTTAATGTATATTTAACATTGACACCTTTTTTATTTATTATTTAAATTAAGAACATATTGAAAAATAGCATATATAAAATATTCATTTTTTATTTGTAACGAGTTTCAAAAAAATATAAAAAGTGAAGTTGTTTTTCATTAACTAATATATTCAGTTACAAATTTTCATATTCGGCAATATATAAATTTTTAAAGTAATAGCTTTCAGGTGATTGGTATTACGCAGGACAGTAATTCTATCTGGAATAAAATGGACACTAATAATCCATATCAGTCGTGTAAGATACTAATTAGTACAAGGTTATCTTTTCTTGTACTAAATACAAATTCCATCTGCTTAAAATTTAAAAAAATGTTATGTTACCGTTATATCTGTTAACTATACTACTTTCATAATTTATCCCTTAGATTATCATATTTCAATAACACCACAGATGCTTCGTACGACTGTTAAAAAATTACAGTTACGAAAAGCTTATGTTCCTTTAAATCTAATCAGTGAATATTTTCGTCGGGCCTATCCAGTTGAACGTAATATAAAGAAATTTAACGAAGACTTGGAAAAAAGATTGAATTGTGCTGTGCGTGTTGGGCTGTTATTGAAACACGGAGAAAATGCGTATTACCTACCTACCCTTAGAGAAGAAGCAAATGCACTCAAAGCAGCCTTCACTGCATTTTGGGAAGCTTATAAAAATGTAATAAAACGATTTGAATTGATGTCCTTACAATTTTATTCATAATTATAAGAATGTACTTTATACACATTTTTCAGTATTCCAAGGTCTGTGCTGTACCACTCAGGAATCAGAATAGAAATTGTTTCATGACAAAACGGAAATATAGAAATATAAAATCCAACAAAAGTAATAACAAATGAAAAGTACTTTAATACAAGAAGTGGAGCACACATTTCTATTATATTATTTCATACTAGATACTTAATTAAATCTTTATGAAATCATTATGTGCAAAGTATGTAACATTTTAGGAAATTTTAAGTGTTCAATTAAAGCTTGTTAAATATTATTGAATATGTCTAAAAATTAAGTAATGAAAAATAATTATTTACATCGTGAAATGCTGATTCATTTGAATCTTCGTCAGCAGTGAAATATTCATCATTTTTATCTGCATTTTTAGAAGACTTTGAACGTTTCGATCTTCTTTTCGGTTTCTTGCGAACATTCGTTTCGTTTTCCAACAATAACAATGGAAACAATGATTTTACCTTTGATAAAAACATAGTAAAAAATGTCAAGATGCTTGGTGATACTTGAAAGACATCATTTATGTACTTTTCAATGTCTACGTGTGCTTTGAAATTATTACTCAAATTATACAATAATGTACCATGAAACAAATTAGCAACTTTAGGTTGTTGATAGGGCAGTCCTAAAAGAGCATTCAAATCCATAGCATGCCTCAAACAATGCTGAAATTCTGCAAACATATGAACTACAGTTTTATTATATTTCTTGGGATTTGAATACAATCCATCATCCATTTCAAAATGCGAAGTAAAGAATGGAGCTGCTAGTACGCAATCGTTGTAGTTAATTATTTGATAAGCTTCAAGGATCGTATTACCTAGATATGGTGGTCTATAATCATCTGTTTTTCTTTTCTGCTTTATAGCAGATATTTTTCTACTGTATCTGGTTTGCAAATGGCTAGTTACTCTATATTTTCCAACTTTGGAATCTATTACGTTAAATAATAAACAAACAAGCAATGAATATAAATAACATTTGTAAAATATCGATGGATCTTGTTGTTCTGTCCAATACTTAATGCATGCAATGTACAACATCCATTCCGGTGGGAGCTCATCTATACAATCTGTACTCAAAATACCTAAAGTGTTGTTTAAAATTTCCCTTCGTGCAATCATTGGAATTTCTCTAATATCTAAAAAGGATGGAATTTTGAAAGAGAAAATTGAGTCTGCAGCTTCGAATTTATTCCACACAAGTTTCGTGTTTTGACCTCTGGTAATGTATTTTACATTATGTACCGTATCATTTATGCCTTGCTTTAGTAATTCAACTGTGACGCTCAAAATTTTTAAACTTGGCATAACACTTGATGGATAACAATAATTGTCTATTTGTGCAGGGATAATATATAAGCCCTGAACAATTAAATCCATAAAGTATGTAGGATATATGGCCATAACAAATTCATTTACAAACCATGCAGGCAAATTGCTAAGAGCTGCATTAGTATTATTAAGTGTAAATACAGACTTCTCAACTGTATTTATTTCTTCAATAGCTTCTTTTTCTTCTTCTGTACTTGTGTCACTCTTCTCTTCGCAAGTTTCTTTAATGTATGTTAATGTATCAATATTTCCATTGAATTTATAAGCTACATTGACAGAAGATGTAGCATCACTGTGTGGGATACCTAATGGAACAAGCATATCGGCCGATGTATCTCTATAACTATTTATATTGCTTTCAATTATATTTAGTATTCTTTGCCTTATTGGTTTGATCAATCTACTGAGAATTGCAATAATTGCTTCATCCAAGGTGTGCCTACTCAACCACATAAATATTGCTTCCACACGACATTGTTGATGATTGAATTTCTTTCTGGACGCACCCCTCAACTTTAAGTGACGGAAGAAGTTCTTAAATATTCTAATCTTGACATAGTCGTTGCCCAATAATATTGCCGCTAATGGCATCATTGGTTCTCTCAGTCCTTTAAAGCAATTCAGCAAATATTCAATTCTATAAATTTGGCAGCGCATTATGTAGCCTGTAGACCCTGCTGAATTCTGGACTACATAATTGTCCAATGTACAAAAAGGTATGTAAGATGTACCATATATATAAAAGTCTGAATCGTAGCTTAACACAGGACAATTTAAACTCCGTGCCACTGCAGCTATATGATTGTCAGCTTCAAATAAACATTGCACATGCCTTATATTCTTTTCCCTCATGACATCTTTAAAGACTTCCTGTCTTAATAAAGGAAAAAAGTGCATACGTTTTTGTGCGAGGGGACTAAAATGTGCCGCTCTCTCTATATTTTGCTTCACCCTGCTGATACGGGTTTTTAATTTTCTGATTTCGCCACCCCCATCAAGCAGAACCAATGGTATCACATTGCACTTTAACAAATTGTCAAAGAAGTTTGAAATATTTTGTGCATAAGCATCGTAATCACCACCAAATGCACAATTGACCTTTGAACATGCATTGTATATATGACAACTAATACTGTTGCCATCAATTACCAAATATGTATCATGTAATTCATAATATTTGTAATAACGATCTCGACGATTGTTTATAAAGGTTGTTAAGCCATTGATACCCATGACGAAGATTCGTGGTTTCTGTTTTGTTTACTTGCACAAAATTGAACGTATTAGTTATTAATTATTAGAGATTCAAAACTACTTTTTCACACGAGCAAGTCTTGATACAGTGAAATTTTAGCTTTAGCAGTTCACAAAATTATTTTGACGAGTTCGTACTGAGCTGCTCAGTACTCAGCATTCGTGTTATTTGAAGCGTTTTATCAACAGTGACGGATTGGAAGTACGGATTAGAGCTTAGGGAGCTGAAAAATTACACGTGCAAAAAAAATAAAAATCTTATTTGTTCAGTTCTGTAGCGAAATACGTAAGCCCATCTACGTAGTCAGAAACAATGATCGAATCGGACCGCATGCATTTTACAATTGATGTTGCAGGTTATGCTAAACCTGCATTTGGGGCGCGTATATTCGTTTGAATAAAAAAAGGTCTAAGTTTTTTTTAAAGAAATATAAGCAAAACGAATGCCTATATATCGGCTTATTTTTATTGATTTTTAGTGATCGCCCAAATAGAGCAAAGTTTAAAAAAATATTTAAATTATGTTTGAATTCAGAAGTACATTTTTTAATTGTCCATGATAGACACAATGTTTTTCCCTTTGTACAACTTCGCTGTTTTATTATTATACATTGAAGACATAGATTTCATTTTTTGAAATATTAACATTTGACATTAAATATAAATTTGGTTTATTTCAAGTAATATAAAGCACTTTGTGCTTTTGTATCACAATATTTAACATTTCAATGGAATGATTAGTTTCATTTTGTAAAGTTTTTGCAGACCCTTTAAGTATCATTACAATTTCGCTGAAAAGAGGTGAAAAATTATGAATTTTATTAACTGCAATAAATTAACCAATTAATTAAGTATACAAGCAGCTAAACTGAATGGAATATCTTTATGAGAATACTAAATAAAGCTTATACATTTGAAGTAAACGTTATATAATTATAATATATACATGCGGAAAATATATTGTATTAAAGAAACATTGGATATATTTAAATATAATTAGATTTCAACACTTCAAACAGTTCTATAATGTTATTAAATGAAAAAGTTAGAATACTATACAATTCCTACTTGCTCCAGGATGATTAGTGTCTTCCTGTTTGGTCAAAAGTGCTTTATCCCTCTCATCCCATAGTGTAAGTCCATCGCAAGCACAAATTGTTTTTGTGTTTTGAAATAAACCAGATGATCGAGCAATAATACCACAAACTAATCTATACAAATTTATATAAATTTTTGTAAATATTATGAATCATTATACCAGCCTCCCCATGTACTATAAGATTTACCTGTTTCCGCTATTTCCATTTATTCTTGATTCCATGCTGTTCCCCCTTCCAAAATCATCTGGTTTTTCCGTTATTACTAAAGATCTTCCAATGACATCCGAAATATTTACAAGTTTGTCTACCATTCTGAATGTAGCTCTACCAGAGTTATCAACGCTTATATTCCCAAGATCTCCAACATGCTGTAATCATGATCACATCTCTCTAGTTAGAGATGTAATAATGTTACTACGAATCTCCATATTTACCCTCTTAAATGCATCATCCTCGGGTCCACCGTGAACTGTATCATTTGGGTTAAAATGTTCTCCGACACTAAAATTGTAGCATAAAATATGCAAAGAATGATAAGTAGGAGAAATACTGGGAATGCATATTTACCTATCACATCCTCGTGAAATATCGCCACATTCGTGTATATGTATACCGTGCCCTCCAGGTGTTAAACCATCAACTGTTCCGTCTATGAGACATCCATTAGGAATTTGCGCAAATCTTACAACCCCCATTATCTTATTGTTGACACTATATCCTGAATTTCCTCCCAGCATAGCAACAGCACTGGAGCTATCTGTAACATAGAAAATTGCCCAATTTTGCATTATGAATAAAAAAAAAGAAAAATGTAATAATACACTAAATAATATATTATTACTTCCATATCCTTTTAAAACAGCTTTCCTTCCAGATTGTTCAATTTTCTCTTGAATTAAGGAGTATGGTAAATTTGTTTCAACTACAACATTTCCCTTCTCCAACGATATATCGATATTTTCAATTCCATTTATACCGGTTAAGGTATTTCGTACTGCGTCAACGCATTTTTGACAAGTCATGTTCACTGCAAATTCGATCTAAAATTTTTTATAAAAAATAAATGCAATCGAAAAGTGTAAATTATATGTAGTAACTTACCTTTGCCGTAGTCATTTTGAAATATTATTTATGTTATTTCCAGACAAAGAGATGCGAGTCGTTGCTTCTACAATATTTTATGAAACAAGAAACTTATATTTAGTGTCGCAAGGTTACGTTATCATTATCATAACATTTAAATTAGATGAATGTTCCTAAATCAGACATTTAAGATCAAGTAAAAATTAATAATTTAGTAGTTTTGTAAGATTTTTTTCAAAAGTATTGAAATAAAACATTGAAAATAATCTATATCTTCAATACGATGTACGAAGTCGAAAGTATTTTATAAACTATATTTAATTGAAAACTAATAATATATATGATACAAATTTTGTAATGCTTTTTACATTCTTGAAATTTAAGCATATTTGCAAAAATAATTGTCAGAGTGATCAACTTACTAACTTCTGTACATTGGAATAAAAACGTAAGGTTCCTACCGTTCCGTCGTAGGTAAAAACTTTTAATCGTTGAATTGTCATGAATTCTGCGACTAATATTTTATTTATGAGGGAACGCATATGAATCTTGAAATATTTTCAACGCGATATTTGGTACGTAAGAAATAATGGTTTTTAACTGTCGTATCGTATTGTATATGCATACCATAATACATACATAGTTCGCGCATTTCCCACACGATACGCTCTTTTCCCAAGCTTTCTACTTTAGAAATGGTCAGCCATCGTCTCTTATTATTCGTAAAGCTAGAAATTTAGAAAAACAATCACTAGTGGCGGTTCGTTATACATACTTAGAAATTTTTCTGGGGTAAAATAACACTCTTGAACAAGAACGCTCCGGAATTTTTCTGTTTTTGAAACGGAGTTACGATTAGATGATATCCCGTTTTGAACGTTAAAGGTATGGTGTAGCAATGTGAGCAACCGATGCTGCGGTGATGTTCTAAAGTTTTAAATGAATGTAGTGACACGGAAGCTAGAACTAACGACTGCTGTATTACGTCTAAAGGATCCAGATCAAGAGGGAACTGCATCCGTTATTTCTCGACGATTTATACGCTATCTGAAAAAAAATGTCCGTGACCTTTGCACAACGCGGCAGACCGCCACCGAATCCTGCCCAAATACAGAAGGTAACGCAAATATTACATACTATCGTTAAGAATATACTGCCACATTTTTTTGCATGTATGTAGTTATATAGTTTTGTAATACGAGTTTCATTTATGATTTGTAAAAAAATGTAGATAAATAGTGCTACGAGTTGTTTTTTTTTAAGATCACAGGATAACACGTAAACTACCAGATCCATATATTTCATTGATGAGTTGGTCTCTTATATGTATGAATATTTATTATAGATGCTTGACGAAAATAGCCAGCTTATACAGACAATACAAGAATATCAGAATAAGGGGAAGCCGCAAGAATGTATACAGTAAGTGCCTTTACTCTTTGAAGTGTATCTAAAGTATAATAAATATGATATAATTCTAACAATTTTCTTTCCTTTTTTTTGTTAGGTACCAGCAGATGTTGCATCGTAATTTAGTATATTTAGCATCTATTGCAGATGCCAATCAAAATATACAAGCATTATTACCGGTAAGGAATGGTTTACATATTAAAGGTAATACAATCTGCGAGTTAAATGTATGCTAACATTCTGCTTATTTATGTAATAAGCCTCCACAAGGAATTCCAAATGGTCCGCAGCACCCCATGATGAACCCGCAAGGTCTCCCAACTGCTCCTGCAGGTTCAGGTGGTCCTGGAGGAGATATGCCTCCAAATACGCAACCAACACTACCAATGTCAAGCTTTAATCAAGCACAACCGATATCGCAAGGTGGATATCGTGGACCTGTAATGCCTGGCCAAGGACCTGCTTTAAACAGTACGCTAGTTAAAAAATATTCAGATTTTTTTTAGTAAATCGGTCTTGGTCCTCAATCAAATTCTAATATTCACTTATTCCAAAGGACCGCCCACAGCACCTGGACCGCAACAATATAGAGGACCACAAGGTTATCCGCAACAACCTTCACAGCAAGGTTATCCTGCTCAATATGCTAATCAAAATCCTGGTACTAATTATCAAGGACCACAGGGTTCTGCATATACACCAACCCAACCAAATCAATATGGACCACCAAATGCTTCTCAGCAACAAGGATATAGTACATCGACACAACCAAATTATGGTCCTCCAACTACTGTGAATAGTTACGGTCCTCAGCCTGGTGGCTATCCACCACCAGGAGCCACTCAGCCTCCTACAGCATATGGTCCTCCACCGCCAAATCAGCAAGGTTATCCTCCTGGTAATCCTTCTCAACAAAATTTCCCATCAAGCGGACAACAACAGCAACCTGGCCAATACGGTAGCCCTAGTCCGCAATCAAATTATCAACAACCTCCTTCCCAAGCTCCACCTCAAAATGCTTACGGAGGTGGTCAACCTGGAAATTATCCTCCACCATCTTCTCAAGCATATGCAAATAATGTTCCGCCCCAAAATTATCCTGCTCCTCCCACATCGAGTGCTCAACCACCTCAACCCGGATCTCAACAAAACGCTGGTCCACAACCGAATTACGGCAATCAACCGAGCCCTGGTCCAGGTGCTACGCAATACGGTCCAGCTTCTACGTCTCCTCCGTTCAGTACTACATCCGCAAGTGGAGTGAACACGTACGCTCAAAGTAGCCAACCAACGAGTACACCATCTGCTTCAACGCAAACGTATCCTCCGAGCAGCGGTCCGCCACCTACTTCGCAAGGTGGAAGCTACGCCCCTCCAGGTCCTGCACCATCTGGATATCCAGTGCATCAAACGTCTCATCCTACGTCACATCCACCTCACCAACCACCGCACCAACCGCCACATCAGTCACCGCATCAACCTCCTCATGCGCCACACCAACCACCGCATCAACCTTCTCACCAATCAAGCCATCAACCACCCGCGCATCAGTCTCCGCATCAACCGCAACAGTCACAACAACAATCTCAGACACCGCCACAATCGCAACAGCAACAATCTCAAAGTCCTGCTCCAAGTGGATTTCAGCCACCTACAGGACCTCCGCAGGGGCCCGCTCCACCTCCTGGACCGCAACCACAGCCAGGATATGGCCCAGCTACTACACAGACATACGTACCGCCAACACCAGGTGGCCAACCACAGGTACAATTGTTTCGAAAATATATTATTTTTTCTATGATAACAAATACGTGTTACGTAGTTTCGTGTAATGATGTGTTCTATGCACTTTAGGTATATACTCCTCATCCGCCACAAGGTGGACAACATTATGGACACCCACAATATCCTCCGCAAAGTTATCCACCACCACCAACGGGACAAGGATATCCACAGTATCCACCACGGCCACCAGGTGGTCATATGCCGCCGCCTCCTGGACCTCAAGGACCTCCACCACCAAATCAGTACGGTGGCTATGGATATCAACCACCACCGCAATAGAGTATATATTAATGTGAATTAAATGATATTCAGTTGAATATAAGAATGGTTTAATTACAAAAACTTGGATGAAATGGCATATAAAATAATTATTTAATTCTTAATAGCATATCGTCCACTATGTCACGTAATGAGGCAAATAATAGGAAATATATATCACTAAGGGAAGGTGCTGCTGAAACTTCATTGCAAACTATAATGGAGGAATGCTCGAAATTTCTCACATGATATCGATCTTTTCAAACAAATATGCTCCGATACAAAAAGGTTTGTATATTGTTCACATATTTTAATATATTCCAAAAACTTATAAACGAAATATTTCATTTTATGAAGAGTAACAACATTTGAGAGATATTTTGACGATTGAAACTACAAATTATCTTGGAGCACATACAAGTTTTAAATTCATATTTCATATATACATATATATTTATACATATATATGATGATTTCTTTGTAATATTTTTTTGTATGTAAGAAAACTGTAAATCTTTATTATTTAATTTTTGTATACACACAAACTTATACAGCTTTCAGCAACTTGCGTAATTTAAAAAATATCGGTGTGTACAATACAACATAAACATATCTGTCACACCCAGAGGAAATGTATGAAACATGGTACAACGTTGCACTACCTACTTATGGCTTCCAATATACTCATTTGCTTTAACGTTAATTTTATATTTTCTCGATTATCATTACAAGATATACGATCTTGCACATTGATTCTTATCTTCTCCTTCAAATAATTCTTTCGGCTTCACAAATACGTAAGGACATTGAATCCTTTTTTCAGGACCAAAAAAGATTTGTTTGTGTGTATTATATGTAAACTTTTTTATTATAATTTCTTAATTGCGTGTGGTATTACAAAAATAGTATTTATAACTTACATTTCCTTTACCTAATCTACTTAAGGAAGACTGTCTTTTTTTTCTTAATCATATATCGTACTTTTTTCGTAATCTCTAACTGTTAAACGTGGGTGATGAAAACATAGAACATGATCTCATGAAAAAATATATTTTCGAATTGTAGAATCTAAAGTGGAGTTTCTTTGCATAGGGTACCTTGGATACTTTAAAATTCATCTCTTCTCAATTCCTAATATTTACTGCAAAAGAAAAAAAAAATTGTACTTGTTACTTACAAGGACCATAATAAACTTAATCCAATATATGTTATTTTTACATATAAAATAGAGTAGAAAGTAAAAATAAAACCTTATTGTTCGGCATTTAATTAAAGCTCCTCTTTAAGTTTTACATCATCGTTGTAACATTCGCATGTATGCTCTGGTTGCAGCACTTCTTCCATGTTGTCTAGTACCTTAACTGTACTCTTTATGCGCTTACTCCATTCCTGAAATGTAAAAAACAAAAAAAAAGAACAAACATGTTATTCTATGACATATATTTAAGGAAAAAATAAACGAAGTTGAATCTGTATAATTTCGATTCGAATTACTTACGTAAAACAATGCTACATGATAGCACAAGACATTGTGTGGTAACAAATTATCTCTAGCAAATTGTCTAGCAGATTTAGCAATTTCTAATGCCTCTTTATCATGCTTCTTAGCCCATTTAATATTTTCAACAAGATTTGACAAATCACGTTTAACAGGCACATAGTGTTTCCCAGGTACGAGATCATTGTAAAAGAATTCATAATATTTTGAATCTTGCTTCATTACTAATGCATCTCCAGCAAGTAAGTATGGCAATCTATATGCAGCGACTGTTCCATCGATATTTAACTGATATTTGTACTACAACAAACGAAAACATTAAGATTATTTATTTATTTTTTTTATGTGGTACTTCTTTACCTTAATGAATCACATTACCTGAAAAAAACTGAAGAAGGATACATGGCTTTGCCCAGGACCATATTTTTCCATCTCTTTTTCAAAAAAGAAGAAATTCGTAATTGAGGCGTTAAATAAGTCGGGATATCTTCTTGAAATATCGATTAAATCGAGCCGTTCCCTACAGGAATCTCGACCACGCCAAAAAACTTTCTCTATTTTTTCTCCCCATGGTGTATCCGTATTACCTTGTACAGATAGCATATCTAACATTACCCTGTTTTATGTATAATGTTAGCAAATACATAAATACTTGGTACACTATCTATGAATCTATTCAAATAATTTCAAATAGAATTTTGAACCTCTACCTTCCCATTGCTTCTAAGGATGATACCGTAATATCATAAGTGGGCATAACAATATCCTTCGTATCGGAAGAGCCACACCAGGAGAAAATAGGATAGTTCTTACCCCCTAATGGAACAAGCGGCCAATCGCCCAAGTTCATGAAAAATTCAATATCCGGCAGAATAACTTTCCGCGCAACAGATAGTAAGATTGAATCCATGAATATTTTGAAGTCTACATGCCGACCGTGACATTCCCTAAAAATCTTAATTTATCTAATTTAATTCCAACACAGTTTCTATATAGTTTAATAATTATAGGGTGCTGTAATCCTTACTTTGTTCGATTTAACTACATAATGACACAAACTGAAGCTCCCAGGCCGATCGTATGCTTTCACAATACTTTTGCGTATTTCATCGAAGTCTACATTGGCAAAAGGTGTAAGGTCCTTATGTATCTGTGTATAATTCTTTGCACATTCAACATTTTTCAACCACAGATCAATAGAAGGGTTCGGACAGCTGCATTGCTCCTCATAGACGGGGCCTAAAACACATGATTAAAATCTTTATGCTTTATAAGATAAAATAAGAAGAAATTGTGTAAAAAGAAACAGGCTTGATACCTTTGGATTCCAATGATAGGATAGGTACATTATGATGCTTCATTATGATTTTCAGTTTCAAATTAAAACATGTATTATACAGTTTGTATCTAACTATAAAACTCCCATCTTTGCAGTCTAGAGTTTGCACCCAAATATGACAGGCATGTCCTACTGAAGTTTGGCCTTGTATGGAAACAGATATTACATCTTTTCCACGTGATTCTGTTATACTTTGAAACAATTTTTAAGCGAATGTAAATTAAGAAATACCCAAATACTTCTAGCCATGTGTGAAATAAAATGTATACTCTTTGGGTAATCTACATTTTAATATTTTTCGGATCTATTGTCACAAAAGTTTGCATGTAAAAGTGCAGAAAAATAGATACATACTTATTTCCTCCTACGTCTACAAGCTGTAGAAAGATGTATCTCGCTCGCATTGTTATTTTATCCGGCTTCAATCCAGGGCCCCAAATTATTGTTTTCGATGAATCAATTTCAGCATTATTTACTTCTTGACAAATAAGTAACAATAACATCGATAAATATATAATTTTGCGAATAATAATTGCTTGCGGCATACTTGCACATTTATATATATATATATCACAATTGTTACACTGCAAATATAAGTCTCTCGCTTAGAAAGATCTTTAACGCTATAAAAATTAATTAAAACAATGCAATTACAGCGTTATTTTTTCACATTTGCAAGTACGTACACTTGTTGAATAAAAATTCGATCAAAATTCGATAAATACTCGAAAGAGTATTTAGTTTGAAATACGTTCGATTTCGTTGTTCGATAACCAGTGCCTTAAAATCGAAATGTAGCAACTTACAGACACCTGAAGTTGATACGAATAAAAAACGTTTTCCTTTTTTTTTTAAATTACATCTCTATGAAGAGATATTGTCGTCATGCAAAAATACAAGCAGACACAGAAATTAATTATTAAGAAGTTGACAATAAAATTAAATTCTTGAGGGCTCTAAAAATAACATAAAAATCAACGTTGGTCAAAGATTTTTTAATTTCTGTCAAACGAGTGTTAGTTCAAGTTAGCCAACATGTAAAGTGCCACCCCTAGTGTATTATGTTACGTTTCGCGTAATATTTGCCAACTGAGGTTATCTTTGTTTACGCAAATCATAGGAATTGTCTCATGTAGCTTGTAATTAATGAAAGAAGCTGTTAATGAATAAATTGTCTGTTCGAACAAACATATCAATTATGCCACGGAGATGTGTGGAATTTGTCGTGAACAATATCCTCAATTCTCAGATGGGAATCTCTTAGAATATCATGATAGAATTATTCTAAAACATGAATGCTTTTCTTTTGTTCAGCAACCTATGACTGACACGTGAACAATATACAGTTTTTAGTGTCGCGTACGCTCATCCGACTTTGAATTTCGCTCCTAAGTTAATACCTCCATCGATAGTTACAATTATATTGCCGACAGCTGATTCGATGTTACTAGATATTAAGGCCTACTAACGCGATAGCGTTACAGGGCAAAAGCAGCTTCGTTTTCGTTCGAAAATTGACAAAGTTGAAAGGATTTTAGTGATTTGCCCATATTTGATGAACATTTAGCGTAAAATGGAGTGCAAAATCGATGATTTACCGGACGTTTTGTTAGAATATATTTTAAGTTTGATTCCACCATATAAGGATCTGCAAGAATGTAGACTTGTATGCAAAAGATGGTTGTGTGCCACCAAAAGTGTGTACAATTTTTCCATTTCTGATATTTTCGATTTTTACCATTCGTCAATTTTCATAAGCATTAAGATGTGTTTGTCTCGCGACAGACGTAATACAGCACAACAAAGCACACTTCCATAAATCCGTGGCTTACGGATCGTTATTCTGGAGTCAATGGCCATCTACCCCCTGGACGCCCACTATTGCTAAAAGACATTCGCATTCCGCTTGTACATACGAAAACTCGATGTATGTTTTCGGCGGATGCACAGCTACGTGTACTACATTCAATGATTTATGGAGATTAGACTTGGATACTAGGACGTGGGTCAGATTAATCACCATGGGAAGCTATCCGTCTCCTAAAGCTTGCGCTACAATGTTGTATTACAAGAAAAGTTTCATTTTATTCGGCGGATGGTCGCATCCATCGCCATATCCTTTGCATCAAGTAAATAAAAGATATTTTATAACGCATGCTGTATTTATTTAAGGAATTCTTTTATATGGAACTTACATATATTTTCAGCAATGGAAGTTGTTCAATGAGTTGCATGTATACTCCATAGAATCTAATAAATGGATTGCTATAAATACGTTGGAGACACCGCCGCCCACTTCTGCACATTCAGCGTCTATCCACAACAACTACATGATTGTCTTTGGGGGAATATGTAACAGATATAGGTAATACAGCGGAAGATGATGATAGTTGTCTCAGTACTTTAATTTGGTTTTATTAGAACAAGATAATATTTTGAGGTAGATGCAATGACGTATGGTGTTTGAATCTGGATACGTATAGTTGGCACAAGCAGCTTACATCAAATTTAAAGCCACAACCGCGGTATGGTCAGTCTCAAATCGAGCTTGGAGAAAAGCATCTCCTCGTACTAGGTAAAGAGTTTTCATATATGCAAATGCAATTATTTTTGTACATTGAAGTAATCCCTGACATTTGAATAATTAGGAGGATGCACAGCGCCTACTGTTGCTATGAATGACGCATGGTTATTGAAAATGGAAGGCACAGAATGGACATGGAGAAAAGTAGAGATGCATAATACAGAATGGGCACCCACGCGTATTTTGTACCAAGCGTGTAAGGTAACGATTGAAAATTGATAATTAATGTTGATACGACAAATTGTTCCATTCGCTATATAGTTTTTACCTTAATAGGTGGGAAACTATGTTATTGTTCTTGGTATAAATAAATGTCAGAGCAAACGTAACGACATGAGCCGGTTATTAAAAAAATTTGCTTGCCCCGGAACAGCTGGGCCAAGGCCAAACGAAGGTCCTTTACACGCGAGGTACAATTATTCAATTTTATCCTTTCTAGAGAATATTGAATATACATACATTGAATATACATCAATCTAGAATTCTATTTTATTTTCAGACAAGGGAATGTGTCTCGTATAGATGTAGAAGTAAACATTAATGGTCGGCATGGTGCTTTCTCAAAAGTATATCCTCCAAATCCACGACCGCCACCACATATGCCTAATTTTCCAAACGAGAATGTCATAAGTATGGCCGCTTTTTGCATGGAAGCGATGCGTAACGTTTCCAACATCTATCGCCAACGTCAATTAGAATCGCTTCGTAGAATAGAAGAAAGTATTAAAAATCGACGAATACAAACGAAATCTGTGAAGAAGACTGGGAACACTCTATCCATATTTGTATTGGATATTACGAATGTTTTGTGCGATGAGTGTACTGCATCGTGGATACCCTTGAAGCACAATGACCTGTCAGGGCCTGATGAAAGAATACTTTATTCGCTCGTTGCGGGCCGTGGTGAATTGATAGTTTTTGGAGGTATAGGAAAGGAATCTGTACAAAATCAGCTTGACATAGATGAATCTGAAGTCTATAATGATCTCCATTTTATAAATCCGCCAAGATATATTATTTAATATCTTACGATAATTAATAACGCGTTTGTACGTTCAGTGAACGATAATTTTATTTGCTTGAAAATATTGTTTTAATTCTTTCGAAAGGAAAGATCGTCCATGACTTTTAATTTTATTTGAAAATTATGATTTAAATTATTATTTAATATATTGGTTTTACAAACAATATATATATATATATGTAACGTTATAAATCTTATGATTTTATTATTTACATTATTTTTCGCGCGCAATAATTTACATATATTTTAATCATCTTCTGCAGTTTTTAAACTACCGAACACTTGTGATGGAATAGTTTGTTTTTCAATAGGCACATCTGGAAAGAAAAGATACAGATTAAAATAGAATATAAATTATGTGTGTTGCTCCTAAATGGTTCAAAATTATAAATAAAATAAATAGAGTAAATGTGATATAAAGTATTATGAAGACTTCAAAATGTATTGTAAATTTTTTATTACCTTCTTCTATTTCGCCTTCATTATCATTATCATTTGCATCGTCTATGTCAATATCTATCTCGTCTGGATTATTTACTTGCGATTCTGCTCTTCCATCTTTTTCCGTTACACCACGAACAAATTTAATACTGTCCTTGTATGCAGCAACATTATCTGAAAAGTGATATTATTGTTCAGTAAGAACCGAATTCTTCATTCTAGAGAGGTAGAATATTTTCAGCATAACAAATGAAATAATCAAACCTGTGCTTTGTGTTTTACTATCTAGCAAACGCATTGCATCTACTGGCACTTCAGACGGTGGATTTGATGCATTGTTTAACATTTGAGCTGACATCATATTTACTTGAGTGTTGTACATAGCTTGAACGCTACGTTTAATTCGAAGCATTTCACGCATAGTATCTTCATTGCCATGTCGCACTTCGAACTCTTTCCATATTTGCCAGAAGTTTGATGTCACCTAAAATGAAATATAGAAATATATTTAAAATTGTAATATTAATATTACATTCTGAAGTCGCTATTAAAATAACATTTCATACCCTTGGATCACAAATCTGACTGCAATGTGCATATATCGCCCGAGCTCTGTCGACTTCTCCTAACTTCGTTTCCATTTCTGCGAAGCGCAAACACATTTCTCTTGTATTATCTTCGTTAAGAACTTCGATAGCTTTTTCATATATCTGCCTTGTCTTTGGCACGCCGTATATATCTGCAGCTTTCTTGATGTATATATTGAACATCTGCAAATAGAAAAAAAAAGGAAAATAGATAATTTTTTAACTGAATACATCAAATTTATATAAAACGCTATCTTATACCTCAAATCTTTCTTCGGGCAGAACAGCGCTTGTTGCTCGTTCGTATACGGACATTGCATGTCTTGCCAAACCATGATCTTCTTCCAATTTTGCGTACAGCAAATACAAAGCTGTAATATTATAATTATGGAACTATGTTATTTCTTAATATCTGTGCAATTATATATGTAATGCGAAAATACCTTTAGCATATTTTGGTGGACAGTGTTCTAAACACTGTTCAAACAAATCTCGCGTTCGCTCTAATTTTGTACCCCCGTATCGTTTCAAAAATTTGGTAAGATACGTATTCCATATATCATAAACGTTGGGCCACTTGAAAAGTGCAATGCCTTTCTCGTACGCCTAGAAAGAAATATAATTAAGGAGAAACCATGGAAATTGTTACTTATTAATTAAAGCTCAATTATATTCCACCATAATATATTACATACTCTGAATGCTTCTTCAAAGTATTTATTTTCCTCCAAAAAGAGACTGTAATTAATAATGATCTGTGGTGTCGCAATTTTCAAATCAATAATTTTGTCGTACACAGCTTTACATGTCTGTAAAAAAAGGTGTAGAAGGTTACCTACAATCTTACAAACATTAAAAATAAACGTGTACTGTCATAAAATATACCTTAAATGTGCCAAAACTTTCTTCCAAGTCAGCATACATAGACCAAACTTTTAATGATTTATATAATCTCATTTGAACAGTTTCTGTTTCATCGTGATAAGCTACTTTACGGAATGGCATGGCGGTGGCGCGATGCATAAGCTTCAATGCTTCCTTATAATTTCTGTGGAAATTAAATTATTTTATTGGATACGTAAAAAAAAATATAAATGTCTGAAGTTGAAATATGGAATACCCATGTCTTATTTCCATTTCTGCCCATTCACACCATACAGAGGCAAGATCGTCAACTTTAGTATATGGTACATGGGTTGCTTTCTCAAAAACTACTCTAGCGTCTGCTATTTGACCATTTTCTTCGTAAAATTTACCAAACTCAACCCATAAAGTATGCAATTTGCCTACTGCTAATTGGGGTTGCACAGTTTGTACGGCTTCGGTATACGTATTAATAATCTAAAATAAAATATTCAATAATTACAATAATAGTATTGCGGTAGCAATATTTTCCAATTAAATAAAAAGCCATTAAACCTCATGTGGTTGACCCTCGTAAAGCCTGACTCTTTTATGCCATTCTTGAACATTATGCGGATTTTGTCTGAGCAATACAGAATTAAGAAGTAGTAAACGTCTTTCCATCAGGTGTTCGAATCGTGCTAACCTTAATTCCAAATCTATATCGTCTATAAAAGTGGTGATAAAGAAAAGAAGAAATTGTAAATTGTACGAAACTGTAACAAAAAAAATGTATCTTTATGTACTATACATGCCATCTTCGGTAGGATTTTTAGCAGCTCTTTCCATACGTTTACTAAGACTAAGTTCTTCAAACTGTGCATACGCATCAAAGACTTGAGTGAAATCTCTAACAGTAGTCACTGTTTGTATCGCTTCTTCATAAATATCTCTCGCCTATTAAAAATAAAGAAACTTCAGAGTTATAAAAATTCTAAATGTAGCAATCAATACATTATGAGAAAGAACAGATGCAGTTCGATACCCTTTCGAATAAACCGCTGCGGACATAGTAGTCAGCTAGTGAATTCCATAAAGGACCCAACTGATCGGTATAACGTCTCAGACCTCCTCTAATAATTGCATCTACATTAAGAGATTTTATTTTCGACGGATTCTTTGATATCAAGTCGCACAATTCATTCCATAATTGATGATTAGATTTTCCATGTTTCGATACAAAATCATCTTGGTTAACAATTTGCGCAAGTTTCACAGCTGCTTCGTCAAGTCTTCCAATTGATATTAGATATTCTATATATTCTTCCGTGTCCTCTGGCGCTAACTAGAATTTAAACTACAGATTATGACAAACAAATAAATAAAGAAGTTCAGAAATTTCATTCTAACATTTTAACCTACCTTCAGATACCTTCTAAAAACTCTGACAGCAGTTTCATATACATTATGTTTCTTCAAGAACTCTATATACAATGGCCATATACGTTGATGTTGTGTTATGGGAAGTGCTCTTAGGGCTCTATCAAAAACTTGACGTGCACGCGTAATGTAACATTGTTCTGTCATTAATGTACAATAATCCATCCAAATTCTAGGCATCTTATGCATAAAAACTAAAGCACGTTCGAATGCATTATTTACGTCTTCGTATAGAGGATCTGTTATAGATCTTCCTTTTAATTGGCTTACACGTTGGTGTAGATAATTGTACCATAGTTTGTAACTAAATCAAATAAAAAATAAACAATCAATTTATCCAGTAAAAAAACAACCCGGTATCATTACCTTCCAGGAAGTTCCTTTAACGCTCGTTCGTATACAATGTTTAGATTATTACTCTTTGTATTTTTCAAGTGATCTATGTAACGTTGCCAATGTTTTACAGAATATGGATTTCTTAAAATCTCTTCTTCATACGGTAAATCTTCTTCATTCTATTCCATAAGATGATGTTTTATAATAGTGTAACCAACGAAAAATAACGATATACAAAATAGATAGGTTATTTACAAAAAATGCACTTACGAAAACGTATAGGTTTCCTTCCATATCTTTGCGTTCCAACATAATTGATGACTTCTAATAATTGTATACCGATGTATGTACTTTAGCTAACAATAGTAAATGAACAGTATTCCGTATTTAATATCAAATATTAATATCGGTAATATAGGTTATGCCGTACTGTTTTGATGCAGTTCGTTCCAGCCGCGCAATATTAAGGCGCTATTTCAATACATCGTCGGTACAGTAAAAATGCGATGGGCACTATCGACTAAACTATCGACTAATTAATATTTAGTACCGACATACTATCGACTACTTAGTCGATAGTTTCCAGTCGATTTATCGAATAATCAATTTTATATCTCGGCTTCTGGAGGTTACTTTAAAATCTATTTAATGTTTCGTACGACGTGAATTCCTGGGGCATTAAATACCCCTCTATTTCGGTCGCTGCTTTACTTATAGTACAAACTAGTTCATCAGTATGTATGGCACAGGACCGAATTGTTTTGTTACGCGATCGCGTTAGTAGGCCTTAATATCTAGTGACATCGAATCAACGATCGACGTTATAATTGTAACTATCGATAGTGATAATAACTTAGGAGCGCAATTCGAAACCGGATAGGGGCACGCGATAAATAAAGCCGTACATTATTCTAAGTGCAGATCCTAGAACACTTCACTTGGAAGTTTCTAAAGCTTATTTATTACAGACCGTAAAAATACAGCTTAGTCTAACAAGTCACGTACAACCCTTGAAAAGTCGACCCCACGATATCCGGGGCTGGTCACCACATGGCCTACCCCGAAACAAAGGAACCCTTGAGAACCCCACCAGCTCTTCGACGCGCTCTCCCCGACCTTCCCGCGTTTTTCTCTAGTTTTCCCGCACTTTTCCCTTAACTCGCGCGCACCCTAGCTTGTCACACGGAAACGGAAGCGTTGCCACCTCCACATGCCCAGCCACATCAAGAACCCACCCCATCGGACAGGAAACAGCAAAAGGGAGGAGCAAGGAACCCGGGAAGAGGAACCAGAGGCGAAAAGGAAAGAAGAAACACCCTCACAGAGCAGAACTACTTTATCTCCAGTCACGAACAGAACTTCGTTAATTCTTGAACCACCAGTATCTCTTACGCTGAGAACCAGAATAAATAGTCGTTCTTTCTAAACTTTATAATTGTGTATTTGATTCTTCCGCGCTTCTCCACGAGCAGAGCGGTCCAGCGCTCCACGGGCATCTGAATCCACGGAAATTCCCTATATCCCACCAATAGATACGCAACAATCCCATATCGTTCAGGTATTAAAATTCCAGACAAAAATTTTCACCTGAAAATCAAGTTGCACAACCTGTTTACCTCATTGTGGAATTAGACACTGAGCGTGACAGCTGTCATATCGAGAATATGATTGCAACACATGTTTTAATGTAAACAATTCGATCCATGACCGTGCTGGCAAATTGAAAAAGCTTCTAGCCCTATTTCTCTTGTAACGGATTAATTACATTCGAACTGTACTAATAAATAAACACTGTAAAGGATGACAATGGGCGATGAGACTCCAGTTACATCACTGGTTCTTCCTGTTATTTTAAGACCGATATTAATGAAGGTAGTGATAATATCTGTCATTTATTAATCGTAATTGTCGTCCACTAATATAATTTCTAAAGACCAAATTTTGTCAGTAAACGTTCGAATTTTTGATAAAATAACAAGAAACGTGTATGCATTGTTGGTATTTATCTCTTTCAATTATTATTTTGTAGTTAGAAAGGCAAAATGTGTTGGCTGCACAAACATTACGTACAGCTTTATTGAAAGCCGAAAATTCTCATCCAGGGATTACACACGATTTAATATTGGGTATTATAAGGAGAGCAGAACTTAATCTTGATATGAATGAAAGTGTTCTGAGATTACAAGGAATAGCTTCTGACTATGATGGTATGATAGTGTCAAACTTAATAGTAAATCGATTGTTAAGGATTATTATAAAACACGTTTAGTGTATTATTATTTGCATTGTTCTTTCAATTACAGTCGTAGAATATAGATCAGCCCGCTCTGAGGATGCCTTTCAAGAACTGAATCGGAAATCAACTTCGTTGAAGAGGATACTTAGTAGAATTCCAGATGAAATAACAGACCGTAAAACCTTTCTCGAAACAATCAAGTATGTATTCGCGTTTGAATATTTCATTGAAATGTAACATTTCTAATTTCTTATTCCATATAATAAATTTTCATTTGTGTAAAATCCAGAGAAATTGCAAGCGCAATAAAAAAGCTCTTGGATGCAGTAAACGAGGTTACTGCATTTATACGTGGCTCTGCTGGGAAACAAGCATTAGATCAGAGAAAGAGGGAGTTCGTTAAATACAGTAAAAGATTTAGCAATACTTTGAAAGAATATTTTAAAGAAGGACAGTAAGTGTCTTGTCCGTTTGTATTTTATTGTATTTATTTATTCCGGTCGTCCTATAAAATACAACGTTTTATGTTTAATTTACAGAGCAAATGCAGTATTTGTGAGTGCTTTATATCTGATACATCAAACAAACATGATAATGCTCACGGTAAAGGACAAGTGTGAGTAAAAGGCATTCAACAGAACGACACCTTTGTAATAATGAAATTACTCGCATCTATTATACAATTTATAATATTCTAATTTTATCAATTTCGTTATGTATTTGATAATAGGATTTAAATGTCATTTAATATAAAATATATGTATAGACAGATATATAGTACCATTATTTTACATGTGTCAAATTGTTAAAAATTATGCACAGATAAATACATAGGTGTAGAAGATTCTAATAAAGGAAAAATATAAATGTTACTCTGTACGCATTATGTTATAAGATTTGTCAAAGACAACTGAGAGTTACAAACAAAAAATGAAACAGGAGTATGTCCAAATGTATAAGAAATAAAAATTATTTTATTGATAACAAATGTACACAAATGTGTTGTACTTCCATTGTGGAATCTACATCCTCTATCTACATCCTCATCGAATTAACAATGACAATGAGTAACAGTAAGGATTAATGGTAATTATTGTAATGAATGTCATTGAAAATTGTACAAATATTTTAAGCTCGTTTGCTATCTGCAAATGTTCGTACAATACTGCCAACACCGCTGATATTGTACACCTTTTCATGCCATGTTAATAAATGACTACTGCTACCTTCCGTCGGGATTTCAAATCCTCTGTAGATATATTTCATTAAAACATCCAGCAAGTCACGATCCAATTGTGTTAGACAATCATCTATTTGTGTAGACTTTATACTTAGAAGGACCTTCACTGTTAAATTTCTTGCGTTATCCTGTAATGTTTAATGAATCTTTAATGCTTGCAAATAACATATAAGATAATATAATTAAAAGAAGACTATTTATCTTCATTTTAATAAGTGTTAGCATGATTCTGCTGAAATAAATAGTAACGTATTATGTACGCTGTACATTCGATAATATAGGAATATCGTGAAATAACAATTAAAGGGCGTGTTATTGAGGTTACCTTTACTTGTTGATTTTTGCAACCAAGTGGAGCAGACCTTAAAACAGATATCAAAGCCTCGGCATTTTTGCCCTTAAATAAATATTAAGGAAAATATGATGACATTGAAAGAAAAATGGATATAACGTTATTATATGTTGATAAGAGTTCATAGAAAGGATATTGGCTAAGAAGTGTCAAAATTTCATTTTCATCGGACCCTGTAGGACCTCCTATTCCTCCATCGGCGTCTTCTTCTCTAAAGTTATTATCACTGTATTGATCAACGTCGATTTTACGAAATGTAGACGCTGTCGAATCTTTCTTTCCCTCGTTTCTTGACATGATTGACTTTGTGTTTGACGTTTTACTGTGATCGCACACCCGGCATACGAACTAAAGCTATGGAAAGAAACTCCATTGGTCTTCAAATACGTAGTCCATATAGTAGGGCTTCCATTCAGCTGGATTGTGAATGAAACACAATATTCTAATATATTTGTTAATTTTTATGAATACAGTTTTTTAGTACAGATAAATTTCCTAATGTACAAATAAAATTATCAAACATAATGAATATTAGCTACATTCTGCGTATTTATTAATAACAAAAATTGCGAAAATAAAATGTTTGAAATATTTAAGAAATTTATATTTGTTACCCTGCTTTAAATTGCTTCGATTGAAATCCCGATTGTTGTAAACATAAGATACTTTTTGTGCGCGTAAATTATGTTCTATAATTTCCGATTCGTTTTTAGTAGTTTGTTTCTCTATCTCATGATTACGCAGGGTTCCAATAATTTTAATGGTGTTTTGTGTTCTGTATACAAGCTAAATGCTTTATAAGATTTTTAATTGAGGAATGAATTGTCCAAGCCTGGTTACCAAATATCGTACACCAAAAATTATATGGTATCAAACAGACGTCACGGTTGTCCTACGTATTTTATTACAAGATGTAGAAAATTATTTTCTTCGTGTGGAATGCGATCATTTATTATTTAGGTACTTTAAACGCATTCATATATATTTACAAACTTTGTATCTTTTAAGGAGGTAAAATACATTGTGTATCAGATCTTATGTAAACAACAGTTTTGTATTGTTTTTTAGCACACTAATAAATTTAAGAAACTACTACCTTTGTTTATATCTCTTTGGGGCAGTAATAGCAGAAGGAACAAGCCATAAGAATTTCGGAAGGGAAGTTAGAATTACGCTTCTAAAAGCGCATAAATGTAAACAATTTTTTTTACCGGTATTAAACATTATTTATTGTTCATTTTCATTTATTATATTTTGCTCACTATTTTGTTATATGCTAATCGTAAAATCAATAGGGACAGAATGGATAAGATTGCATGTTGAAAGAGAGAAGAATCCCTTAATTAGTTTAGATCCAGATAATATATATAAACGCGACTGGATTATGGATTCTTTAAAGAACAGAGGTAATTATGTCAGATACAGTTTCATTTACATTGAAGACACCTTATGTATAGACATGCAAATGTTATCATATAAACAAAAATTTGTTTCATTGCAGAAAGGGAAAGTTTTACAGAGTACAAACGTCGGCATAATATAACTCAGATAATGCCAGATGTCCCATCTTCTGATGAAGAAGAGTCTGATGAATACGACCCTCATGATGATTTAACAGATATTTAACTCCTTTAATTTATGTGTACAATATGAAAGAAACATGTTTAATCCATGTAATAGAATATTTGAATATAGAATACAGTTTTAAACAGAATATAAGTTGCACTAAGCAATAAAAAAGAGAATATTGAACAAACCATTTTTTATACACACAGTGTCATCATCCCCATTGTTTTTATTTTGCTTGATAATGTTTGTAATTTGTTAAAATCTACATCATTACTTCAGTTTAACAAACAGTCTGATAAAAGTATAGTTCTCCACTATAAATATTGACATGTAAATATAAGAGTAAGAATAACGAAGACCAATGGTACACTGCATTTATTTCGTATACAAATTGTGTGAAAATTCGTAATAACAAATTTATTGCCCACGTACGTTTGTATGTATGTATATGAATCGTAATAATTTATTACTAATGGCAGCACCATTAATTTCTTTAAATGATTTGCTCTAAGAGTAGCTTACGTTAAACTTTATTAGGACCGAATACTGTATGTTAAACTCTTCGTTGAGTATTTCTTTATGTACATACAGTATACATATTGAGACTGAATAAAGACAAGTCAATAATGCTCAGATTGTATATATTTTAGTGTAACACTATTTCCTGCACTTTTCATTCATGATTAGTTTGCATAAATCGTATAATAGCTGGAATGTTTATCGACGTTGTGTTAATAATATACATACAAGATGAGGTATAACATATCTAAAATGTATATCATTACTGTTCACAGTCTTTTGTTATTAAAATTGATCATATCTTTGGCAATGGATTCTTTGACTTTTGAATAATATATTATATGTTATTTCCTTTTTTATATAGAAAGGTATAAACAGAATATTGTCTAAGTGTTTTAATAATAAATGCAACATCAATTATAAACAATATTATATAAGTACTTATAATATGGAATAGTATTAAATATTTATTTAAAGACCATATTATTAGCCCCTTTGCACCACCATATAGTGATATTTCGTACAATTCACTAGGAACTGGAATACTTTATTATACTGCATTTAAATACCTTGAATAACTCATCACGATATCAGTAACATGTACATGTTAATACAATTACTTTATGACAACCAAATGATAATGATAATTATATATTAAAATTTATTTTCATAAAAGCACAACTATATGTGAATATCGTGCATAAATCTTTGTACTAAAAGTGAAACATTTAATATAAGGTACTCAAGAAATGCAGTAATGAGAAATTATATACTTTAAAATGTATTGTGAAGTTATATCTATATATAATCTATACATTATATTACAAGAAATAAAACCATATAAATGTCTTTACATTTACTTACTGTTTTACTTTGTATCGAAATATGTTTATCAAACAATGTAAATAATAAAAAAATGCATTTTGCAAAATGTCAAATTTGAATTTGAACATATCTTACAATTACATTTTGAAAATATTACATTGAAATCGTACAATTGTTATAATAATTGTACATGCAACTGGGGCACATACCTTGCAACATATACCAAAAGGAACTAATGTTTCCTACTCTTTCCAGTTCTTTACTTGCAATCTAAATGTGTTCTATAAAAGAAACGATCTTATACCATCTACCATTGCCGTTATCATTAGTTATACCAACATTTTGTATATATTTCACGCTACTGCATGGCACCTTTGTGCATCGAATTATTTAACAACCTTCTAGAGAAAGTCTTTGATTTATATTTTCAACTCTAATTTTCATTTCCCTGAGAATATCTTCAGCAAGATTATCGACTGTGGTATACCTTACTTTGAAGAAATTAAATACATCTACAAGAAATTCGACTACCTGATCCCTAAAGTAGTGACAAGTAGAACATAGGCTTCCCTCAGGACCTAAGAATCCCCACACAAGCACAGGCGAGATTTGCTCAGAGATCGAATAAAAATGTGACAAAAATCCTTTGTCATACTTTAACCTTTGCCTTTTACTCGCAAGAATTGTCCAAGCCGCAGTTCCAACCGCCTTAAACATACCACAAATGAATAACAGTCAGAGATTCCAAGTAATGGGAAAAACATATTACGTATTTTAGTTGCTTACAGTTTCACGGAAACTAGCAGATATCCATCTATTTTGTAAAATAGCTTTAATTGATGAGGGTGGTTTTTCGACTTCCTCGAAGGCGTCCAACATGATGAAATCGATCAGAACATCGTAAAAGTTCATACATTTTACTCCTCTCATTGTTAACTCCTCCTCCATGATACTGTGATTGTTTGGCTCTTGTAAGAATTCCAACATTCGTTCATAGTGTGTCAAATAATCCTTTGGATCCTAATAATGAAATTCGATCATTAATAATAATAAATACATTGTTCTACTATTTGTACTGTTTATGTATTATTTCAAAGTGTAGTAAATGATGTATGTTGTGTATACCCTGTCTGCATACATGATCAAATCACTAATAACTTGTCGGCCTATATCCGCAATCCACTCTGTTGCTGAAGGAATAGTGAATAATTTTGTATATGCTTGCCGTAAACAGTAGACTTTAGCCAAATATTCCACATCTGAACCACATTTCACAAGCTCCGTATGCAATCGTCTACAATTCAAATGTAATTGACAAATCAATGAGTTTTTGAACATTTTATATAAATTGAATAATTTACCTGCAAGGGATACCTTTGTCTTCGTGCTGCTTCAGGGCAGCATGGTAAAGTTTTTGTTTCTCAAAGTGTGGGAAAAATTCGGAAAATTCTTCGAATTCGCGCAAATCTGCCACCTGTGTTAATATAATGAAGAATAAGTTTATGTTTGCGCGTATGATTATATAAAACGATAAAAATAATTGAAAGGAAGCTTTCTTTTTACTCACGCCATCGCGTGCAGATTCAAAAGATTCCGGTGACGACGCGGCATCAGCTTTGTCCTTACCGGATATCCGGGTCCCTACATTTGACGGTTTATTACTACCGACACTCTCCTCATCTTCGTTACGGAATAACACTGAATGCTGTAACAATTTGTTCAGTGATTTATCATTTATTTTTAAGGTATATGAAAAACATTCTAATTTATAATATAAACATAACATTTCCACTGATCGATCATACTCAATTGTACGAGTATTTTATACCCTTATGATTCTAGTCGTAGTCGCGGTGTCATGAACTTCCTATGTAATAATACCTCCTTGCGTTAGGTCAAGTAACTCATTGCACTAATTACACTGGTCAGTTATCATTTAAATTGGATTAATTCTCGTATCTTTTTTTATACAACGAAAAAGAAATTGATGAGTACAGTGGAATGGAATGACACTGACTGGCATAGAATGGATTTCCGGAGAGGCAAACATATATTATATGAATAAATGATTCGAGATGAAAATAGTTAATAGCTGTGAGTTTGTGCAGTAAAATCATATAAACGGATTTTTTAATGGTTTTAAGGTGAGCTTTAACCACCGACAATGAACATCGGATTCAGTAAATATTTAAAATCATCAAAAATGCATTACTATAAAATATTCATTTTTTTTTCGATATTTACAGATATACATAACGCATCGGAGAAATGCCGGCGCGACACAAATCATCGCTGCATCGAGCTTGCAATTACCTATCAAACGTCCCTACTCTTTAGAGGCACACACGCATTTACCCATGAGTGCTGTAGCTCTTACTAACATTTCTTCTCGACGGTGCTTAAACTATAAAATAATTTCAGGAATAACGGAAATCTGCTTCGGTAACTGAAGGAAAACAAAAAGTATTGTGCAGATTACCTGGTCGATAAAAAGGAGCTCTGCATGGCCCTGGATTTCATAAGCCATATTAAGCAGCTCTTGGACATCGTGTGTAAATGCTGCATCCGCCTTAGACGGTAATGCGAGTGTATCATTACTCAGTGAAGAGCTGAACGCTGTAAGAGCCTCCTCCCAGCAATAGATTGCCTTTTCCAGAGCCTCCAATCCTGTATCATTAACATTCGCTGTTTTACATTTGTCAATTTTCATTGTCCGCCTTGATGTGTATAAATGTAAACGACGAATTCGAACTCGTTTAATTCGTTCTAAGAAACACTTTGGTACCACAAGAGAAAAGAGAACGACGTGCACACAGTGGCTACCATTTTCCTGATTATCGCACAAGTGGCAACCCATAAAAATGATTTAAAAGGTGCAACAATTTTTCTTCGCAAATCTAGTGCGTTAGAAGTGATTTGCAAGTTATTTACAGAAGCGTTGATACAGCGCATAATATAAGGGGTAGTATTGTTATTTAAAAGTAACCATTCGACATGTATCTACTACATTTTACTTCTTCAACGCAGCCTTTCAAATGCAATTCATAGCTGTTTGCCACGTTTACCTATTATGCACAGTAGGGTCGAGTATCTGTACTAAGGCTATAGTTACAAGCTTGCATGATGTAAGAAAGGATAGACTAATCTCTAACACTTTCACTTCCTTCTCTTACAATTTAGGCTCCTGCTCAAAGTGTGCACAATTCAAGATTGTCGTTTTCATATGTATACTTTCGAGGTAATTACCCATATCCTCTTGTTGGGATAACTGTATTGTTTTTTTAATAACCGGTTCGTTGCCCACCTGATTTCTACATTCACCCTCAAATGAACGATTGATTTTGTAATGATGCTAAATACGAAAACCGATATCTCCGTTCTTCTTGTATACTTCTACATTCTTCTATAACACATTAATATTAATTTCCTCAGAGCTCGGAACACGAAGATAAGAACGAGATTTAAATGCTAACGAAACGAACGAAAGGAAGAAATATCGGTTTTAGTGAGACGGGTGCGTAGAAAAGCGTCAGATATATGTTTTCAGCCAACCAGGAAACGCCTCGACGGAAAGAAGCTTCATACGAATGTCGCGACTCCGGTACTTGGCACTCGCACAAGAGGCAAAGGTAAGTTCAACGACTGATTTTGCAACGGCAGAAGATTTACAAATGAGAGACCCTGTTGGCCGGCGTGTCAGCCAGTCAGCAAAGAGTAAGGGGTTGAGAGCACCTACTTAACGTTGTCACACTGTCGCAGGATTTAAATTCCGAGTCGCTGACGACATTCATCGCATTCAACGTTTTGTCACTCGTAAAATAAGTGGTATATACGCGTACAAGAAATTCGTGCGCGGAGCGGAAACCGAGCACGCGTCATATCAATTAAGAAGGATATCCATGTCCTAATGATGCAACCATTATCTCCAATCTGCGACCGAGTGTATTTAAATTTCGTACCTACGACAATGGATGCCTATAAAGTCCATTATACCCTCATCTGGGCATAAATATGTATAGATTTACATTAAAATGATGTGCGGAGCGAAGTAACCGTTATTGATACACGTACACGCGTGTACAGTGAAAGAAATTTACGTGGGTCGTTGTGTAAAAATAATATGCCGCGGGAAGGGCAAAGATGAATGGAGGGCCCATTTCCCCTTCAATCGCAATTTTCATTTTTATTAAAGCTTATTTTAACTGCCACAGTCTAGGGGAGAGGGGATACGTACAGAGGAAAAAAAATATTCGCAATAGAGGGAGCAAAGTTGGGGTGTTTCCCAGTAACGTACCTATACAAGCGTGAATATAATTCATTGGCCGGGGACTGAATGGAGTGCTTGTATCTTGTCGTGTAAATAAAATTAAAGAATTGTACACAATAGAAAGTCGGTTGCAACAAATTCTTATCAGCAAAAGTATATGAAAAAATAATAGCTGCTATCATACTGCAAATATATCCCAAATATTACCACCACAGTATGTTCAGAACGTAAACTATTCAATTTACGAAAATTTTTATGGTAATATAATACTCGATATTATAAGGATTCTATCCTTCGCAGTAAGCTTACTTTAATTAGTCATCCGTGGTTTCAATTTCTCCTAAACCATTCAAATTACCAAGAAGATGTATCATCGCTTACATAGAATAAAACCTAACCACCTAATCCAGGCATCGTAATCAAAATACTTAGTAGAAAATCAGAGTGCGAATAAGAAGAAGGTAACCTAGAAAATCGCCATGAAACGCGCCACTCAGGTTCGCGGGCGGGTGCAAGTATTCTTAATTTGATGAAGTGTGTGGCGGAGAGAGGCAGAAGGAGGAAGAGAGCGGGAGAGAGAGATATTTCGTACGAGTCGTGGTCGGGGAGAGGTCGTCGTGTGGCGACTACCCCTCGGGAATTCTTGCATCCCCCATTACAGAGAAAAGATACCCCGAAGAATCCAGCACTGCGATGCTGCCGGATGGTTGGCGTCAATAATACCAAAGTGACGTAATCCTTTTCGACGTTCGTTATTGGAGGATGTGTCATCCAATGAGGAAGGGTCGATACGGCAGCTGGGAGGCGCGCGCGGTCTCAAAGTGTGCTCCAGGCACGCGTTGCGGCATCGCGGTTCGGCGCGCCAGTAGTGCGCTGCTGAAACCACCACGGCTAGGTAGGTCTCAGAGAGCAATAAGAAGAAAGGAGGGAGAACGCGTGAATGCAGCGCGGAAGAAACAAGGATCGAGATATATAGAGAAGTGAGCACACCGAGAAAGAAGGGAGGGTGGGACACATCGCGGTTCCTCGCGCTGGCGTCAGTTATTCGGTTTGCCGCTTGCTTGGCGGGTATAGTGCGCTCGTACACTTTTCCGACACTGTTACAACGTTCGCCGTTGACACGCGAAATTTATAAACGTACGCGGGATAAATCATCGTTAACGCAACACGTTTTGTCACGCGGTAAAGAATAATAAAATAAAACAAAAAAAAAAAAAACAGGACGACACCTAGTGCCACACCGCTTGATACTTCATCCCTTTGACACCAGTATTCGGACGTTCGCATTATTTGGATTAAGATAATGCAATAGTAAGTATGGCTGCTTTCTTTTATTGAACGTTCGGTAATTGTGCTTGGATTTCGTTCGAAAAAAAAAAATTTTTACCAAGGAACACAAAATTATTTTCAGCGTAAGCGTTTTAATTTCTCTGAGAAATTTCATTCCGCTTGATTTTATATATTTTAAAGCCACCCGGTAGGTAACACTGTTAGATATTCAACAATCGATATTAACAATTTCACTGGAACTTGCCATAATCTTAGTCAAAAGAAAGGAAAAAAAAATTGGAAAGGAGCAACGTATAAAAGTAAGAATAGTTCTCGACGTACGGCTAGGCGGTTAATCGATGCGCCGGAACGATAGGAGGGGAAGCTGTGAAATTATAGATTTCAAAATATTGCGTTATTTCCAATAGGGCTAAGGATACTGTGAAAACGGTTCGAGGGTATCGTAACGTTTGCTAGGCTCTTTCAGAAATCTCGTTTGGCATGGTGATTGTTCGAGATCAGGTATACCTGCGGTATAGGTCAAGTTCAGGGGTCAATACCTCGTACACGTTGAATCTCGAATAAAAGTGAATGCCGTAAATGTAGCAATAGCAGCGCGCACCGACAGATCGATGGAGGTGCCTGGTGCGCTGGTGAACTTGGAAATTTCCCTAGCACACGCGCACTTCCTGCACCCGTGATATTTGCGTATCCGTTATACATGTATCTCACCCTATGCGATCTGTACACACTTCTGTGAAATCTTAAAGCACAACAGATGATACTGTGGTATCGTCGGATGTATTAGATTATTTCACTAGAAGTGAAACTCCGTGATCGCTTTACATTGCCTGCAAAATTTGAACGATTTCGTGCGTTTCATGTAAATTCCTGGTATCTTGATTTCGTCATACAGGATGATTATGTAAATAGAATGGATTTGAACGAAATTGAAATTAAAGTTGAACGAAGATATGAAAAATATTGCATCGAATTGCGAACCGTGTCATTGAATTGCGAAATAAGAAAAAGAATTTGGTATTTTGCAATTTAATTGAAGGCAGTTATACGCGATAATGGTTGTACGTTTTACGGTCGGGCAATTTGTACGAATTTCCCGCGTTTGAAGCTTGCAGATCAACCTTTCACCGTGAAAAATAGATAATAACAAGCGATATACGCTTCGATCTCGTAAACGGGAGTAAAAATGCATAGATAATTGAACGGTATCTACGCTTCATTAAGTTAATAAAGGCGCACGACGTCGAACGTTGAAAGAATCTTAATTGAGTGGTTTAAAGAGCGCCCCTGATAAATAACATCATAATGACACGGATATGCTAACGATCTGTTTCCATTTTAGCAACAAATTACTTTCAACAAGGTGTACTTTAACGTAGCGTTCGACGCTATGGCTAGGCTGGTAGTGAAACTTTAATTAAACGAGTGAAAATGTTTTCGCTGAAATCGATACTCCAAACAGATTGTTACACACTTCCTCAGACTTCTATCCGAGCTAGTAATTTCCCTGCTTCTTTGAATACGAATGAAAAGCTGCAATTGAACATTGCGAAAATAGGAGTGCCGTGAATGCAGAAACCGGTATTCAGAAAAAAAAATTCATTACAATAGAGCAGTCTGATAAAACGAAACACCAACCGATGCTCCAAACTGGTGACCTAGTTACCTCACAGCTCAGCTCCGCCTATGCTGACGAGTAGACGGTATACAAAATTACAATGAATATTATTACTTCAAGAAGATACTGTTTACATTATTGAATTTCTAAATATACGCTAAAAATATTCCGCGTTCCCCTTAGATTCAAGTCCAATAAAAAACAAAAATGAGGAATACCGTAGCGAGGGACAAAATTAAAAATAAACCGGGCGGGACCTTGGGAAATCAATCAATCGAAGAACCAACTATGCATGCCGTGCTTGTCATATTAACTATCGATGGATAGATGCAAATTCCAATATGAGCATAATAAGATACATGATATGATCGTGTCGGTTATTAGATAATAGTGGATCCCCTGTCGAGGATGCTTCGACCCTGATGAGGCTAATAAGAGTGACATCATTATCGCTGGCCGCAACGAGCTTTTAACCTACGTAGCTCGCTCTGATTTTCATAATCTGGTTCACATCATCAAAAGAGAGAAAGTACACGCCATGCGACAATACCTAGCAATGGATGGGACAAATATTCTCGTGCGAATTCTCCTAACGATACGCCCGAGGAAGTTCTAATAAACAAATCAATGTCCACTGTGAATCGCGTCTCAATGATTTGGGGATGAAAGTAACAGAATTCCCCTATCGCCAAACGTTGATTATTGATTTTTTGAACTCTCTTCTCTTCCTCCGGACAGTTTTGTACAGTATCGCGTGTCGCTTGAAATGTAGATACAAAAGTCTACTGTCGTTCTGCGAGAATTAATATTCTTACTATCCTTGGACGAGGTGAGCATTCGTGAGACGGTAGAACAGCAAGAGGGTAAAAGGTGTACGTACCCCCCACTCAGGCTTTGCCTTCGTAAAGTAGACCGACGGAGGTCACACTATACGGTCACGAGCCACGTCAGCTGGAAAGATCCTCCGTATCTCGATAAACTGGAGGTCCAACGCCTAACGCCTTTGCTCTTCTTCGCGGCGCGCTCGAAATTACTCGCACGAGTATTCTACTGATGTTTCCCCGACTTCTTCGAATCCAAGTTTCGCATACCGATTCGTTTCCATGCGCGAAGTAAAATCATTTGTAAGTTCGTACTGAATGAATTTACTCAATGATGAGACCTGAGAATATTCATTCTTTATCTACGTTCGAAACCTGTTCTGTTTGACTATGGAAACGGTTGTTGACGAATTCCAAATGTCGGCGAGAGTACTTTCCCCCTCGATCATCCAACGTTAGAAAACTTTACGCAACTATGCGACATACAAATTTCCCCCGAGCTCTAAAAACTTCCGTTGAATTTCCCCCTGCGCGATGTTTACGCAATCTTCGCAGCATTCTCGATTGAAATTTATCATTCCTTGAGTTCCATCGAAATTCTCACTCCTTTGTCCGAGAAGAAAAATAAACTGCTCTTCCCGGAACGTCTATTCGAGTTTCCCAGTGTATCGCGCTACGAGGGAATTTTTTTCTTTCAAGAATACAACCGGCCTTTCGTTATAGCAGATCGCCGCGACATTCGACATTCTGCAACGCTAAAAGTGTTGTTCCCGAGAACGAACACAATTCATCTTCCTCTTCGAGGCCCATTGGAATTAGACGCATGTTCCCCCGTCGACCGACGGGTCAGCCGTTTGAATTCATTGAACGTCATCAATGTATTAGAACTATTTTGATAATGCAGCTCGTGGGCGCGCATAGGGTCTTCGTACACGTCGGAATCGCTCGCAGCGCGGAGCTAGTCGGAAATCGAGTATGTACCTGGAAACGTTTTGCGGGTGGAAAGTGGCGTAAGGTCGCCGTTTACATACGTACGTACAATGCGGCAGTGACGTTGTAATTATTCATACGGCGATGTGTTGCGACAGCAGCCCCGTTGATCTAGCCGTCGATTTCCACGGCCGGGACTATCCTTCGATCGTGATCGATTGACATTTCCGAAGTCGCGAGAAACGGCAATCGATGCGCTAGGAAATGCTGGCGGAAGATTGTACCGTGTCGAATCGCGTAGCGGTGTTGTTTTTAAACCATCGTTAATTTTTTTTCCCCGCCGCGTTGCACAGCGATGAATCATCGGCCAGGAATCGCGGAACGAATTCGCGGATAAGAAGATCGCGAACAAGAAACGGAGAAAGGAACAGGATTGACACCGTTAGAGCGAAACGTCTTTGCATCCCTTGGGGTTTCTTGGGTCCCCGTTATTAAATGACGAATGGAGTTTTGTTTCGTTAACACTTTCACGATCGGTGAACGAGAATGCCTAGGAGATATTAAAGCACGACGATGGAACATTTGATTGGCATCCCCCGTCATTTATCCCTCCTTCTGATCGTTTCATTTCCATCGGGCCCCCTTAACACAATTTATCTATACCTCTAGTTGCACAGTACGATGAAAGATTTGGCTTCCGAGTAGTACCATGCAAATCTAGCGCGGCGGTTTTAATTTGCTGGAAAGATCGCTGCCTTGAGATGAAACATATTAAGACAACTCGATACGTCATGGGTTTAACGAGCAGTGCGGTGAAACAGTGTAAAATCAAGATTGTGGAAGTCGAGCGTTAGAAAACGATGTAGAACGGTCGAGTATTTACAAGGAGCGCGATTTTAAGTCTCTCGAATCGGGATTGAAGTGGAGGGATCCGTTGAATTGGACCTGAAGGACTCGAATATTGCCTCGAAATCGGCCCCAATAAGCTACCCTGATATTAAATACAAAGCTTCCGCGCATAATCGATTATTCAAATGGATTTGCATGGGGCATGAAAGAGTTAATGAACGAGGACTTCATTGAATCGCATTCAGAACCAATTCGGAGCTGAACGATGAAAAGATTGCTGGCTTCCATACCAATACCTATCACAAAACGAAGATGCTGCTATCATCAATTATTAACGGAATTATACTTCGACGGATGCAAGTGGAATTATTAATTTTATCCCGCAGAAAACTAGATACGCACATTTCTAAAAAAAGTAAATGTGATTTTCCATGCGGCTATCGCAGCATAGTGCGTCTCCGGGAGCCATCAGTGTCCAAGCCGTTAAAGAGAGGGTCTTGCCAGCCTTAAACTGGTGGTTAAATTTTCAGTGCACTCACGGGCAATCGTGCGACGGAAATGAGTTTAACAATGACTGCAGAGAGACGATCCGGTTGCATAGGCGCCCTTGACAGTGATAAATAGATACTGCAACCGGCTAGGCTGTCGCCTAGGATATTCATTTGGTAACGCAGAACCTCGTGAGCATTTCATTTCAACGACCGGTTTCATTATTTTGCAATCCCTATTCGCGCGATCTGTCCTACCGGTTTAAAAGTTTCGCGTCTCGTCACCTTTATCACCTCGCGCCAGACAATTTATTGCCTTCAGCTTGATAACAACGGAAAAAAGATGCAAATTTCTCATCATCGAAATCCTCGTTGGCATTCCGTGAAACCGTTTCGCTCCATCGATACGATGCTTCACGTATGGAGGGCAGATGAAGATCAGTAACGTCCGAGACACTTTTACAACTGGAAACGGCGATTAGCTGAAGCCAGTTTAACGAGAATCGTCGGGTCAAGGAAGTTACAGAACTTACGGAATCGGTATAGCGATGACTATATACCCAGGCGACCTTGTATCGGTAGCGTTCTACTGTTTGTACCGCGATGTCGAGGGTTCAATTGCTGACGATAAAGTATTCCCGGAGTGTGACGCAATTGTACGAAAAAATAGGAGAACAAAAATTGAAACTCACATACACGTGCGACGAAAAAATTAGAAAGGCGCCTGTAAAAAAAAAAAAAACCGGCGTCGCAAGGTAGCTCGCGTAATCAATTTATGCATATGTCTATTTGATGTTTACGCGCGTTCGTATCGTTAGGATTAATCCGCGTAGATTAGAGATAGATGCTTCTAAATGTTCTTTCCACGCCTCCTGGCACAGCCTTGTGTAACAGTTGTACGGCGGTTCTAGGTGATCGAAATCGAATGACCGAATAATGTTTGCCCCCCGCCGAATTTCAAGTCGAGAGCCTGACGCATTCGTGGCACGCAATGAATCACGTTACCCCGAAGCGTACTATTGATTGCACGGCTGGAGGAAGTTCGAAGCATAGTTGTCAATAATCGTGAAATACATTTCTGATGTATCAGCTGTGATACGATATTTTGCAGTGGTTCCTGTTTCTATTGCGAACGAATTTGCATTGGAACACGTACAACCACCCTTCTGTCGCATGGACAATCAACGATGTTAAAATTTGCCGGGGAAGATGTTCCGTGTTTGTGCAGCGCAATTTGCTAAAAATTCGTATTAAAGTGTTTGTCGTTTCTGGACACCCATCATGATTTCCGTTCGTTTAAACATCCTCGACAAGGTTCTCTTCGTTTCCCAATTCTCTACCGAAGTGACCAGCATTCTTGCGGCGATGTATCAAAACCGTTCGTCCCGTAATGCACGTTAACTCTTCTAAAAGTGTCCACACTCCCGTAGGACTCTGTACGCAATCGTGCAAACTGACTCTGAAAATAAAAGCGACAGGCAGGAAAGCAGTGCCGTTCTTTGTTCCATTGTGTGTAACTCGCGACGCGGCAGGGTAGTACCTGAGAGGTGTCTCTTCGTGACGTTTGCTTTGTGCCCGGCAGAATTTACTTCTTCCTAGTCATTACCACAGTCTGAAGGACTTGTCGCGGTTTTTTCTCTTTTCTTTTTTCATCTGACGCCCGTGGCCGACCAGTAGAGCAAAAGAAAGGGAATGGTACGCGCGTGCACGTGGCTAAGAAGGCTACAACCGTAAAGGAGTGCTCTTGACTCTGGCGTGGATTGCCATGCGGGGGTGTTATCATGGTAACGTTGATAGCATGACCGTGGAAAGTCGATACCTTCCTCATTTGGTATTCTGCAGCAAGGGCATGCCCTATCTACGATCCTGGCATACCAAACTCCGTCGACCCCTGTTTACTCTAATTTTCCTTTTCGATAGGACAACGTGGTCACGATGCAGGAAGTGCGTTATCAAACAGAGTGCAATTGCAATAAGTAGGCCGTTAATACCGTCGACGAGGGCGGAGAATTTCAGCAATTTTTCTATCAGACGAATAGAACGATTTTCACACGCAACGAAATCATTTAATTTCGCGGCGGGGGTGATTATATAAATTTCGAGAGGCCGTTTGACGAACGAAACTGCCTGCGAAACGTACCGTCACGCGACATCGAGGCCAACTTGACTAATTCGATGAAGATCAATCCGATTATCATTTTGCTCGAACTTGTCGCGACTTCCAGAGAAATTGGGGCGACACGCAAACTTTGGCGAGGATATGAGATAAATAATTGTGCGACGCGAGCCTTTGGCCCTCGGCGCGAAAGATTTCTCACCGTCGTTCGTTATTTCAATAGTAATCTCCGTGGTATTATCGACGTTGGAATGAAATAGCCGAGTGCATCGTAGAGCGGACGATACTTTTATTATCTCAGAGAGATATACCGGTGCATCGCGATGCTCGAAACGTTTGAAATTCTTATCGATCTGTGCAAATACGTATCAAGGGTGAAGCTGCATCCTGAAAAATACTCCGAATATCTTGTTCTCATCGTATCAGCTTTCGCGTTGAGTACGGGGGACAGTAATCTATTTATCAGTGCATATGTACCCTCGAGGCTGGTCCCTTTCATGCGCAATCGACCAATGCATGTTCCTTTTACGATGCCAAGGGTTTCAAGTGTCTACCTTTACCAGCTTCTAAAACTCGACCTTCGATGCGCGAATCGTGTTCATGCTCGCACACGGATCTCCAATTCGCACCCCGCTTTAAAGGCAGCGAAAACAATTTCGTACGAAAATCGGTTTGGAAAAAATCGTAAAACAAAAAATGAAACATTTTTCAAACGTTCGAATACCGGCTGCACGTTTGTCAGTCCATTTCTGTGGGAATAAAATTCATTCTGCAGTGATGTTCCTCACGATGAGAGATTCGTGTGTGATAACGAGGGAAAAACCTTGAGACCCATAAACGGACGCGAGATACCAATCGCGTGTAACGCAAGTTGCTGCAGATAATGGCTGATAATGATATAAAAATTTGATAGATTTTTTACAAAATTATGTGTTACGCATTTTATATTGCGCGTATACAGCACGAATGTGATTGTACATCGCCAATCGTAGGGTCGAGGTGCATTACAAAAGCTGCACCATTTGAAACAATTTTCTAGAACTCTTTCGACGGTGCACAAATCGTAGGAGCGATCCGCGAGCACCGAATGACCGTACTTTCTCTAAAATTGCCGACTCCAAGAGGGTCGAAGGCATTCCGTGGTTAATTTAGCGTGAAAGTTAATTATCTAATTTCATCGTTAACGTTTCACCGGTAGGCGCATCTGTGTACAGGGTGATTTTTCGTCTTTCGTTCTTCGTCTCCCACTTTAACGTCGAGAGAATGGCTTCTTTAATTGACGATCGTAGGTGAATCAGTATGATTCTTTTGAAACTGTGGATAATGGGGGGATCTTCATCTGGTTTCTTACCTCCCTCAGGTGGGAATAATGTTCTACACCGGAAAGGTCAAAGACCTCTTTCGGAGTTGTTCTAAGTGGTGATTGTATCTCTTGTGTCGTTGCACCTTTAGAAAGTAGACGCTGTTCGAGAAAATTCTGAGCGCGGAAAGGAATTGGGCTAAACTTTGTATAATACATAGTTCGAGCGAAATATTTGTTTTCGCTCGAGTACGATGATTGTGCAGTTATAATCTTTAGAGAAAGGCGCCGGCAGGAAAAGTTCAGTTGAAATTCAGATCTAGTTCAGTGGAGTCATTGAAATTAACTTTCGTAGTTGAAGGAGAGATTTCTTCACTGCTATGTATATAATAATTTTTTGATCTCTCAGATTTTATAACATCTTTCTCTGATACACTGTACAATGATAAACAGTTAACTTCTCTCAAAACGGTGCGTTCTACGTGTAGCTCCCGACATCACTTTCTCACGCTCCTTTATCAGAAGAAACCGCAACAAAACATTCTAAGACGACCTATGATCGATTAAATAAGGTATACGCGGCTGGAGAGTCAGCGTGATTAAATTGCAGCTACCAATGATCAGTCATTTAAAAATAGAAACATAATCTGATGCGTGATTAACAGGATATTCGTTGTAACATTAGCCACGACACTTTAATTATCTGCAGCATTTGCAAATATATATATATAGAGCTAAATATGTTAATGCTCGAGGAACTTTAGACGCGGGTAACAATACACACTAAAATTCCAATTTGATCTCACGATGCGCAACAAACACGCACGATTCTGGTATCAACACAAAGGCTGTCTTGAATTTCGTCCAGACCAGCAGAGATAATCTCGATCCACCCGCTGTGTCATCTTCTGTTCTCGGCACTGCTATCGTGTATACCTTGTGGTACACGACGCGCTCAATTAAATAAACTCGTCGGTATGCTCTTATAAAAGTTCCGTACTGTTAAGGTCAGTAGGGCGGCGTCGTATCAAATGAAATATACGAATATCAGTCTGACCGAATTGCATGAAGGACGAGTTGCTTTAATAATGCATGCGGCACACATAGTGCGCATCGTTGTTCTTTCCCTTTTGCTTGTAAATCTTGTCCATCGAGCACCTTGACTCATCGTCGTCCGTGACTAGGCTGCACAGTTTGTACACCTATTTTTTCTCTCATCTTTTCTTTTCCAATCACATTTGATCGACGCGTAAATCCGATCTCTTTGATGTTGCACAGGATTGATATTGAATCGTGCGACCGCAACCAATCTATATCTGGATGAAAGCCCGCGGGGAGAGATATTTTCTCCGGGGTTTTTTTTCTTCCTGGAAGCAATCGACGTGACGTTTCCACGGCCACTTTGGGGAAAATTGAATTTCGAGTGGGCGAAGGCAATTCGTTGAGATCGAAAGATGCTAATAGGTGGAAATGAGTGTTTAATAACGGGTTGGATCAAGCCTGGGAATTCCGGGATGGATCCGCGGGCCGCGTCACGAATAATTAGGAGAAATGAAATGCATGAAAGCATTTGTCGAACAACAGATTTTCATCAATCGTGCGGTTTATTTAGTTTCACTTCCTGGATGTCGTATTTGCACGGCAACGTCGAACGTTCGGGCGCGATTTCGAAAGGAAACGCGCACAAAACGAGGAAAAGGAGTGAAAATTAAATCGCCAATTTGCGCTCCCTAGGCGTGAATCGCATGGAAGCCGGGAAATGATGTAACCGGGATTCCACCATAGCCGTGATCCGCTTCGAAAAGCGATTCGCTACGTGGAAGAGGAGGAACGCGTGGAAGAAGGGGAGGATAGACGGATGACGAAGATTCTCGGTGCGTAATAACGCTGTCCACGCAGTCGTTCGTGTGAAACGAAAGCAGATGGAATTCCTCCCGTGGATATGAATTCCCTTGCCCCAGAATGTGGAAAAGCGACATGCAAAAACTACACGGTCGTTATTGAAGCCCTTTAAAAGCTCCTGTCTGAGACATTAACGCCGGCGCTTCGCATATCGGGCGAACCGGTTGCAAGTTAACGTCCCGGCAACTTGTTGACGGGCCACCTACTACGTGAACACCGCCACTGTATCCTATTATTTTCGGTCGAACGATGATAAACCCGGCCTGCAATGGTATCTTGAACCTTTCGATGTCACGGTCAAGGATTTCGTACTTTCCGATCCAATCGGTCTTGTGCGCGCAGTGGACGATGTTCTCAGGTGTCTTGTCTGATTATCTTATCGGGATGGGTTCGAATTAGATGATAATCTGTGACGAACTTTCTAGGCGTGTACTTGAATATTCCTGTCCGAATTCATTTGAAACATGACATAAGAATATTCTTTCGACATTTATTGGAATATATTTCAGATATATAAGGAGATACCCGTTGGGTAAGATTGTTGGACATTTTTGTAGCTATTCTTAGCAAGTACATTTCCTCGATAATTCTTCGATATCTTATGATTTAGGAGGAACTTTCTTTCCAATGTTATACTGTATAAATTAAGGTGTTAGATTCTAGTAACCTCGAAACGATCACTGTTTCACCTGGAATGGAACCGACAGTCAACACAGAGCCGATGTTGTTCGTGCACATTCTATTAAAGCCCACCTCCATAGGACATATGCGCTACCATTTCGGGACGCGAACTGGGATGCTACTAGATATTCGACAAGAGATATCTCGTTTTCGAGGCTAATTAAATCCTGAGTGATTGGTCGTTGAAATAGATGGCCGAGTTGATGGAGCCAGTGGAAATGGAACGTCGGAAAATTCTCACGATCCGTAGCGTATCAGAACTGTGAGGTGCAGTTCGTTTTAAAATCGATTGAAATCGGAAACATGGAGCAATTTGATTTTAATTAACAGAAAACCCGTATTAATTAAAATTGAACCCTGCTGTAAATTAACCGATTCTGTACGTTCTACTCCGGAAAACCTTCTCTTCGGTGTCGGAAGGTATTCTCGTTTCGGTTTAGAGGCAAGAGAGCTGGAATTTTATTGTCAGGGATTCAACGTGATCGACCAACCATCACCGATTCTAGCGTTCCACATAGAACAGACAATGAGATATCTCCGGCATCGAATCCCCTTTTTTTCGATCGTTCGATCGTTGCTTGAACAATACCGGCGCATCCGTGTAAAACGTCGACGAGAACGGAAGCGTTTTGTTAGGTATGATTACGAGCGGGGTGTAAATTCGAATTTGCCTTGGAAAAATTGCTGCCTCTTAGGTAAATTAACGGGTTACGTGATTCAGATTAATTAAGGAGGGTTTAGCGACATTTCAGGGGCCAATGGAACGAAATTTAATTACGGAACGGTGGAATAGGAGGGTACGAAGTGTGCTTGAATTTAATTCTTTTTAATTGCACAGTAGTATGTACTTCGTTTAGTATATCTTTGAAAGTAAAACGAATTTTGGATGACGAGAAGAATGTTACGTACAATTTAGTTTTCTAACAATAATTAATAATATTTTGCAATGCCATGTCGAGTATTGTGAAAATGTCGAAATCGATTTATAGACATGGAACCCATTTATGTACCTTCCCTAATTGGTAACACTCGAAATGGATATTTTGCAGCGCACACCCTTGGAAATAGAGAAATTTAATTTTTTACTGTGAAACTGATCATCCTCCATTTAAAATCGCTGCAAACGAAAAATGCAAATGCTCTTTTGTTCTCCCAGCTAAAGGTTCACGCTATTGTTCAGCTTTTTACGCGACAGAACAAACGGGGGGTCCATCTCTTTGTGATCCCTAATCTCTTTCGTCCAGCAAAGTGGATTATGGAACGGTCTTTGCAATTTGGAGCTGTACCAAAAATCAGCAACCTGCCTCTCATCTCTCGAGCAAAACCTGCTGAACCGATTTTCACGAACCATCGTTTCTCTGGCGAGAATTCTTTAATTCGATCAATAAAATATTTTATACACAGTTCCGCGTGGCATGTAAAGAGTAAAACTATTTACACGCACGAATTGGAAATAAATATTTAATACAGTTCAAAAACTCTATGATTCACTTTTGTTATTTATAATGCATCGGTACAGAAATCTCGTTTCACCAGTCGTTTCAGTAGGTAGCCAAGCGAAATCCTCAAATGAAAGAACAAGAATCGAACGCAGTGGGGCAGCAGCGTTATAAAATAAGTGTATTATCACGTAAACGGATATGCCACGGAACCGTTACGGTAACTTGTATTGGAGATATATACCCGGTACACGTTCAACTAACTGGCGCGTTCGAGTTCTCTATAGACGGGCATCTTTACGACGGGAGTTTTTCGATATTTTCATTTTACGAGCCCGGCCAGTAATTACGAAACTACGACTGCCGTAGTAATATTGGACTTTACGTAATCGTGCGTAAAATTGGCAAACATTAATGCCCAACGAAAGCAGGAGAATTCTTAATAACAGAAGGTGGAAAATTTAATAGCGACGGATTTTAATTTTATACCGGTTCATAAAGATTATTGTTTCTCGATATTTATATAATTAATCCGCGATGTTAGGAATACGCTCGTGAATATATTGCAAATTGCAGATCTCATTCCGGGATATTATCCTATATTAATTAAATAATTTCAATAATTCAAATTCATTCAACTCAATAGTCATTAACAGTACATCCGATTTCGCAACAAGACAAACACACGACTACCATAAATAATCCAGGATCAAAGGAAAAAGAAGGTTCCTTGTCATTTCTAAAATTCAATAATGAAAATTAAGAGGGAACAAAAAATCGACCATGAACACGATGCACAGCGACAGGAAATTGTTTTCGTGTGTTCGCGGGTCTCACCTGTAGTATTCGCGCGGTTGTTTCGTTTCCTAGCCACTAACTGAAGCGTAAACACACGAGGCAAGTAGCCAGCCAGAGATCCAGTTATACGCGGGCTGTGTTAAAGATACGCTCTGTAAGCAGAAACATAATCGCAAAGAGGCGAGGTATTACTGTTACAAAAGTTAAGGTCGCTATAAAACACGGTACCACGCGAAACATTACGTAACATCGTATAATCCTAAGCCAGAAACCTGACGGATTTTCGACAACACCGTGTCATTACGGTCATTCCAGCCTGAGAAAACCGTGCTCAGCTTTGTAGAAGAAAAATATTGTAGTGCATGTCATTTCTATTCATTATTCCGCGGTCGTAGGAGTGAAATTATTATCTCTATTATTTAGAGGGAATATTTCTGTTAATTATAAATGAATAGTTATAAAGACGTTACAGTTGTCGACGATCACGATACAGTAAGCGACGATGAATAAAAATTATTCTTGAATGAATATCAGCCACCGTACTCCAGAGTTCCAATTAAAATCCACGGTTAGAGTACAAGTGGCCGCGGTACTGCGAGTATAAATGAAATAAGTAGAAAAATGGGCAAGCCTCAATGCGTTAACAGTGCGCACCTGGTTAATAACACACACGGTGTTAAATGTGTCGATATTTTTCTCTCTTTGCGGTGCAAGCTGCACCCCAGTATCTCGGGTTACCTCTAAACTGACTTGCTGTATCGTAATAGCGATCTTGCGAGAGTTCGTCTTCTCCGTTTTATCGCTCTGTTCGACCCTTTCTGGGTGGAATTTAAAACGCATTCATATGGATATTAGAAAGCTTATCAGCAAGCATCCTCGGCCGTGTTGACTCACAATGGCACAATTATAACAATTATTGTAGATGTCTTGGCAAAGGGTCTACCTTGCTGTGGGACTGTTTGGTGTCCTCTTGTTGCTGACGAACGCGGACAACAGCGTGCACATTTTGTCGAAGTATCATCAACTGGTCACCTCGACAACCCTGAACTGGCTGCCCCGCGCTCACTATGATACATCAAGAGAAATAGTCATCGGTGGCTTCGAGATCGGAGAAACGGAAGGTATGTACAATTACAGAGTAAAACTGAGTGAATTGCGAGGCTCGCGGACATTGGACATAGTTATATGTTTCACTCGTGTTTAATATTTTGCCTCGAGAATCCGCGGATCGATAACACAAATATTATAGAAAATTTTGATTAAAGAATTACACATTCCTTCGGCGGGCATAAAAATCTCTACTGAAATAGTGCTCCAACAACGAAACTAAAATAATCTCTACATCGGCGACAGACGTTAATTAAAAAAACAGACAGACAAATAACTCTTCCCTCTAAACTTGAAATTCCATTCATCCCGAGTCCCCGTCGTAACATACGTAACCGGCAAACAAGAATAAAAAGAACAAACCGCGGCGACAGTTTCGCGTGCACTGATGAAGCTCGCCTTAATTTTCCGGGCCGCTAATTGTCCCTAAGCATCGTCTCGTCGGGTTTCACGGAGTGCAGAGATTGCGCGACGAGACATTTTCTTATCCCTCTGCACAACGCGAAAATATAATTGTCACCGCGCATCTTTGAGGACAGACAACTTTTCTATCTATCTTAACAATAAGGAAAAGGGCAAGACAAACACGTCGGCAATTTTTTTTTTACAGACAACTCTTTCAACAATCAAGCGGAGAAGTCCGAGAGAAAGAGGCCCCTGTACGTATGCAGAGTGTTGCACACGACAGTCTGGGTGGCGGGCACTCAAAGGGGCGACGAGCAACGATGCACCGTGACGATTCACGGTAGCGTGCAATCGTACGACAAATACGAGCTTTTGGAGAACGTGGATAATGCCGCACGCGTCAACTGGGAGCACTGGGATAAATACATGCCCACCCCCATAGGCGCTGTGGCCACGGAGAACATGTTCGTTGCGCGGCACGCGGTGCACAACGACAAAGAAATCGCGGGAGAGACGACGAGGTACACCCATTATATCGGCACCTTGAATTCCAACGACAATCTGGGGACCATCAGCTACGTTAGAGGCGTAAGTAATTGCTACGCGATACCCTTCCATCGGAGGAACGCGAGGCTCTTTAGGAAACGGCCGCTTGGTTTAGGGATTAATATTGCATGTACGCTCTTGCATCCAGCGTATAAAACGGGGAGGGAATTAAACCGCCGGTAAGAAGCGGAAATGGGGTGTTCTTTCAGCTGTGCAGGATTTGTGGTCGAGAAGTGGAAGAGGAGTTGGAGTATAGCTGGAACGCGGGTGAAAAAGAAAACCCGGGTTTCACAGTGGATTAATGTTGGCTGGAGAAAGTACTTAGGTGGTAATTGGTTGCCTACACCTGTCTGGATGATTGGTGTACGGTTTCCCGTCGAGGGGTATTTAATATACTAACGCTGATTGCGGGGTGGTTCTGTTTAACTGTACATTTAAACGTTTCTCTGTGGAGAGTTTTTATATCATTTTTATCTGGATAACGATGGGAGAAGAAAACTGTTAGTTTGCTTCGAATGGCAAAATTTCACCAAAGCGTATTGAAAAAGGTTTCAATATTACACGAAATACTTTTAATCCGCATATTTTTATATTCCGTATGATACATCGTAATTATTATTATATTGTGTCTCGCATTTCCCTATTAGGACGGCACCGAGGAAACGGTAAAGACTGGAGATGTTCTCGTCGAGACGGAACCGAATTACTACAATCTGACAAGGGTTAAACTGAATTGGCCTAAGAAGCGTGTAATTAAGCGTACACCTCGAGTGCTCGGCGAGGCGACGATCGCGAATAATAGACCGGAAGCTGCGAACATGGCGCAAGCATTTGGATACACGTACAAGTATTCCGTTTACTGGGGTCAAGGCCGCGCCATTCTAAAGGGCCTAAATACATCAATTACACTAACGAACGGCACAGCTTTGCCCCAAATAATGTGGGGCACAATGGAGATTACCAATCGTACAGACGTGTACACGTGAGTACCACTATCTAAACGATTAAAATTCAATCAATTAAATATCATCGTTCTTATCGTATTCCTTCATGCCCGCGTTAATCCAAAATAGAGTGGAGATATTCTTGGAACCTGGCACAGGGATAAACGTTACTCTGAGAGCCAATTATACAGACATGGAGGTACCCTATTCTGGAACATTAATTTCCCATTACGAGGATGGAGAAACGAAGAGTCGCGTGATAAGCGGTATACGAAGGGAGGAGACGATGTTCGACATAATACCCGAATTCGGACCTATCTATTTTCTCAGCAATTATAGTCTAGTTCCTACGACCACTGTGCCGCCTACCACGGAACCAACCACCACGTCGATGCCGCAAAGCGTGCACAAGGTTACACACAAACAGGACACGGAGGACGAGGATCAGGACGAGAATATGATAATACCGCCAAAGAAATCGGATATGTCGAACATGCAGAGTGACGACGGTGGACCGTTGTCGCTGAAGAATAAAGTAGAAGTCACGCATTCCGGTACAACTTTAGCGAGACTATCCACAGGGATGTTATTAATTTCATTAACGATGATCGTCCATAGAATTACGTGAAAATGAAGATTCAAAGAGATCCTAAATTCTAAGTTGCAATAGTAATATATTCGTAGACAGCAGTGTCGAAAGATTACCAAAAAGCAGAAAAAGCTTAAAAAAAAAAACAAAAAAAGATAATGCAAAAAAAGAACCCATAAAAACAATCGATCATGAGATGTTGCTGTAATTTCGTAACATATTATGGCGAATATGGCTCGAAGTAAAAAAAAGCTCTTTGGCTAAATAGCTAATCGTCAAATTGCAATATGTCAACGCTGACATGATGCTTGCCTTTCGAAAAAAAAAATTAAAAAAAAAACACTTGATATATATATGTATAAATATATATATATATATATATATATATATATATATATATATATTTATACATACAAACATGAAAATCTATATATACACTTTAGGATAGCCAAGAAAAGAGAAACAAAGAGAATAAATACCTTAACGATGAGCTAGTCTCATGACGATGTTAAGTACAAGCGATCGCAGACAATGCGTGAACATGTTAACACCTGCGAATCGTTAACATTTACCTCTATATTGTTGACTAACTGATGAATATAAACTACGACATTCCGTCTTTAACTAATTCTGCTGTGAATCGATTTTCCAGCTAAACTATTTTATGCCTTCGCAAAGTGTTACATTCTAGATCTCCTCTAGATGGAATGACTTTGAAAAAGCTTTTGAATGGCGGAAGAAAAGAATGATGATATGTATCTTCTTTGAGAAATCGTGTTCAAAGAGAGTTTAGAATTAATGCAGGTATTATCTCGGGCAACTGTATGTGTATAGCTTTTTCATGGATGAAGTAAATCCACAGGATACAAACGAAAGAGGAAAAATTGATAAGGAAGGAGAGAACGTAAATAAAACGGCGGGACAAAGATGCGCGAGTTAATGCAGCTACGATATATATTTTTGAGATTGCAGTATAATTTTAGAAAATTATAAGATTTATAAAGGTGTAGCGAGTAAGAATTTGTAGAGTACAGGTGGATGGGTACGTGTATTTTTTCAACGCTGTTTTAGTATTATTTATCCGACTGATGTAAAGCTTTGACAAGTTATTAGGTAACGTGAAATATAGTAGGATTTGCTACGTTATAGTAATAATAATAATAATAATAATAATAGTAATAAAAATAGGAAAAGAAGTGCACGTTGTTCGAAGATGAGCTATGGTGTACAAATTTCTGAATAATATTAAAGAAGAATTGAAAACCCTTAAAGTGCTGTTAATAAATTCATGTCATTCAAGATAAATCTGTTTGGAATTCAAGAAAAAAAGATATGATACTTTGTGTACCCATCTGTCTCACATGTAAAGTGATAGGGCTTGCAGATTCCTAGAAAGTTATTATTAATGGAAACTGTAACGACGAAGGAACGCAGAATTTTAATTTGTATAGATACGTTAATAATTTGTAAGGTAACGATTATTCGATAAGCGAGCGAGAAATGTGGACTTATTTAATGCTACAATTAATTTAAATGGTTCTAGCTGAAAGTGCGGGGGGGAAATCATATTGTCGTATGTTCGTTGCGTTTTCTGATATTTTCTTGGAAGATATGTATATATATATAAACGTAATTTCTATACTCTTAATAGGTGTAATTGTTACGAATTTATTTAGTCATTTATAGTTTTTCTCCGACGTCGGTAATAATATTATATTAAGTATCACATTTGATTAGGTTGATAGCATAAATGAAAATAATTTGAAGATATTCGTTCTGAATAGAAACAATTCATAAAAACGTGTTTATGAATTTCTAATAAATCTGATCAAAATAAGCCTAATCACACTATTGTGATAATTCGGTAAAATTTTACGAGGATGTAAATGATTGTGAAGTATTCTGTTAAAAATTATTTGTTAGTTATCAATAGCAATAATTTATTGCGACCTTAGGACCCGCGAGTTTTAGAATGTTATGCGATTTAAATAAAGCAGAGGGAAAAGTAGGTAGACTATGTGAGCAATATTTTCTCATCGTGAATAAAGTATAATGAACGCGACTCAGATTAACGGAATATGTGGCCCACTTTCGAGATTAAATGAATACGGAAGGTGAACGATAATAAGATACCTCTATACTTGGAAGAAAAAAGGCAACTGCTTCCTTTTCAGTTGCTTCACCGCTTCTCGAAAATTTAAATGTAAACAAATTGTTTCGCAATACACAGAACTATCCATAGTTCATGCAAGTATTGCACAGATAAATTGCTTATGAATCATTATGCTGTACATTATCATGTAAATACAAATGCTATAGATATATGACTTTATGTGTAAAAATGTATATATATATATCCTTCAATAATTTATGTATGCACTATACAATATTCGTTATGTCACAAGACTCACCTTACACCGTCTTTATTACTTTCTATTCTTGCAAAATATTACCTGTCTATATTCCTCTCAGGTGTACTATAAATAAATGCCCTAAGAAAAATTACCATCTCTATCAAGACTATATCTTTTGAATCAATGCAACCTTTGAAATACGATTTTGAAGAAATACAGTAATTACAATAAATATAACAATATATATACCATATATAAATCTATGCAGCAAAGTAATACATTTGGACATGAGTATAACTTACCGAGGACCCCATACTGTTGTGGAGTAAGCCTTACGTCACCATCTGGACCACCAGGAACAGACGATATAAGGGATGCACGATCACTTATGTGACTTCTACTGCTGGCTTCGCTTTTCCTTGCCCATGATGCTTGTGACAATGCATCTAAATAAAACAAAATGCCGCAAGGAAATAACAGTCTTAAATGCTCCATCGATCCAAGTTGTTAGTAAAAATCTGTACAAATACTGCCATGTTGTGCAAATAAATTTACCAAAGTTGGAACATTTTGCAGCTGCGTATCGTTCCTTTAATTCCCTTAGAGGTCTTCTCGAAGGAAGTGGATGTCTTCTTCTTCTTTTCAAGAACTGTGCCAATCCTCCTAATAATAATGATCCCCCAGTAAGGCAAATAATAAAAATCTACAAGAGAAGACACGAAGTGTAAATGTATTGTCGTCCACCGTAGTTATAGAATGGTAACATATAAAAAGCTGTGCATAATTGTGTTATAGAGGACTATGAAAAATTAATTAACGTATAAAATGTGAAATATCATATTTAAATATTATGTAATATTGAAATTATGAAATGTAAATATATGTACTTTAACCTCTAAGAGGGATACTTGCTTTTTGTGTTCTAGACAAATTGAACGATGGCAGAGAAATTATGTATCGCTTATACAATGCTCCTAAAAATTGCTGCGCGTTAAAAATGGACATTGCAGGTGCCTTGTTATAAACAATATAAACTGAGGTGCACACACGATTTAAACCACTGAACAAACATTTGTGTCGGCTCCAACAAATTGTAGGTTACGTGTAACAACTTAAAGTACACTGAACCGCCATCTATAAAGAAGTCCGTGAAGCTACTTGTGCTCCTGCCGTAGCTATACTCGAAAATGGTATTAAAATAAAATTCTTATTCTGTGTTTAAATAACATACTAACTCATAAATAATATTGTAAATCTTTGGGTTCAATTGTTTTTTTAGGTATCTAACCTCAACTTATTAAGAAAAAAAATTTTTATTTTTGTACCACTTTTGAGTATAGATATGGCAGAGGGTCGAGTAGTTTCAAGCATTTCTTTACAGATTAGAACACCATCGGAGAAAAGAATTATTAATTTTGTTGATTTATAAAAGTAATTGATTAATTTATTATAAAATATGACAGATTTGCGGACACTAATATAAACATTTAATAAGCACGCAAAATGATTAATTTTACAAATTAAATTATTAGAATATTTCAATGATATACATATGTAGGTACGGGTACAAAAACATTGCATCTTCTTAAATTAATACAATAAACATAATTACTATAAGGCGTACAAAATATTCCAATTTCGTATTCATATGTTCTAAATTAAAACAAACTTACCAACATTTTAATTTTCTATATCATCTGTTTAAAAAAATAAAGAGAAAACATTTTCCGTTTTAGAATTAAATTTAATAAAAATCTTCTTCCATCGGTTTCGTTGATGCCGCTTGATTTTTTATCTGTTCTTGACTGCTGTACATAGTTGCTACTTGTTGCGCAGAAGTAGCATCCTCGCTACTTTTATCATCACGAATACGAATAAATCGTGGAAACCGTAAAGATATACCTTTCTCTGGATCGACAATACCAGTAGCTGCCTTATGAACCGGAGACAGGGACAAGTCGGCGCATTTAATTTCCCATACTTGGATGGGGTCGAACCAGTGATCAGGTTCGAGAGATGAATCGTATCTATAGTACGATTTTGTTTGCGGTACTATATGCTCTTTGAAGAACTCCGTATGTTTCTGAAGATCTTCTTCGCTGAATCCAGTACCAATCTAAGTAAACAAACAAGATGTTAATATGAGACGATTAATGCGAAAAAAGTAGCACGAACCAGTATCGTTTACCTTGCATATACTTTGATATTCTTCATTTTCTTGGTCGTAACAAGCCAAAAGGAATCCTCCATAAGTCCCAGTTCTCTTTCCTTTTCCAATATATCCACCAATAACAACTACATCTAATGTATCGCCCACACCATCCAAATAATCCTTCTTTAATTTTAACCAATTTCGAGAACGTTTAGCAATCTCATATGTCGCTTCTTGTTCCAAGGTTTTTACCATAAGACCCTCACAATTACCTACCGAATATTACAATATGTTTTTGCAGACAGATTTATTTTTAAAATGCCAAAAGATATAGACTGACCTTTAACCGATTCATCTAAGAAATCTTGCACTTGTTCCATAGTTGTAGTGTCTAAACTAGTTGCGAAATTCCATTCTCCTATTTCCTCTTTAAAATGTTCCCTCAATAATTCACGGCGTTTTATAAACGGTTTTTGTACCAAAGATTCCCCATTCAGATACAATAAATCGAACATAAAGACACACACTTGGACCTTAATATCTGCTTCATTTGCATCCTATATATAAAAAAAAGAAAATAATACGTACAAGTTGTTTTGAGCTGTTTTCAAGTCGTTATAATTGGACGCCATACCTTGCGTTTCCTCGTGCTGAGAATTTGGAACGGAAGAATTTGCTCCTTTTCCTTATCCCAAGCAACCGCTTCGCAGTCAAGAATGCAACTTTCTACTCCTTCTCGTTTCGTGTTTTTAAAACGTCCTATGATATCAGGATACTTCGTGGTGTTATTTTCTTGATTCCTACTGTAAATACTAATGTCACCGTTCTCGGCCAAATGGATCTGTAACATTGATATTTTAGTTAAGATTTCCCAAAATAATATGCCCATATGTCAAATTGTCACGATAAGGAACCTGTGCTCTTTCCCCGTCGTACTTCCACTCGCAAGTAAACTTCAATCCGTCGAAACGCGTTAAAACTTCTTGAACTCCTTTAGTAGGATGCGCCAACATGGGTTTCATGGGTATTCCCGGCGTAATCTTACATTTCTTGGGTAACTCCTTAATTCCCTCTTTTAGTAATACAGGAATTATTTTGTCGTAATTTGGACACTCGCTAAAAAGAAATACTATATATTATATATGCACCAAAAATGGATAAAAATATTTAAAAGGCATCTGAATTCTTACCAGTACGTTGTTTTAAGAATTAATGCGGTCTCGTCGTATTTTTGTTTGAAGGAGTCACTTGACATTTTTTTGCTGGTATCTAAAACTTCAAATGGACGGCTCTGTTCTGGCGGAGTCATGGTACACGCTAAGGCTAAAGCCTGCAAATTTTTACATTTAATTATAGAGTCGTATCGTAATGCAGTCTAAGCATACTTACTTGCAACACAGATTGTTCTGCTAGACCAATTCGAAGTTTTCCAGCTAATGACCGAATCAAATATCGAGCTTCGGTGAAACGGCACGCTACAAAAAGTGACTGTATTTTGTCCAATTTCTTGGATAATGACTGTGCAAAGAATTATATGTGATTATAATAAGAAATATACGTAACTTCACGGTGCTCAGTTTGAGAAGAATTGTTATATTAATAAATATTATACCGCAGAGCCGGTCATCTGTGCAATTTCCTTCAATCTAGTGTACACGACTGATATTGTTAAAGGAGCAGGCTGAAACATTGTTCTTTGATTGGATCGACTTCCTTCTGCCACAATACCCAAATCGCCAACTTCTTGGACGTCTATTTTTATTTGGGCTAGTGTTCTACCGGTACATTGCGCTATAGCTTTCATAAGATTTGTTTCTGCTACACCCAATTCGATTCCTGGAATAAAATCGTATGAAAACAATTCGCCGAAACCGTAGAACAACGATTGTTTACTCGACTCTCACCTTCATAAGCGGGTGCTAATTGATTCAGACATAAATATACACTTGGTATCAAATCATTTGGACTTAAAGCTATCACGGAGCGGAAGTAATTCGATAAAATTTCTACCATTTTTAACCGGGCACTTGTATCCTCAATTATTTCAAGCGTACGAGTCAGTGCGATGTATGGTACCCTATAAACATTGTCAAACATTGGTACCTTTTAAATGCAGTACCATAAGAAATTGTAAGACATACTTTTCATCTTGTTTCCACGAGGCATTTTGTATCGGATTATAATTCGTGGCACCAGGATTATAAGCGTAACTAGCAGCCTTTTTCTTATCGTCGCTGTTATTTTTTGTATCCTCTTTCTCCTTTCGTGCTGAAACGTAGAAACAAGTATTAAAATATTCATTTATATACTTTTTAAATAACAAGGACTGTAAATACCAAAAAAACTATGCATTTTTTTAGCTGGCTTCGCTGCATCTTCTTCTTTCTTTTCGTTATTGTTCGCATTTTCTGCAGGCTTCTCATCGGACTTATCATTCTCCTTAACTGGACTGTCTTCTTTCTTACTATCATCTACTTTCTTCGGGCTTTCAGGTACCTATTAATTAATGTATAAAGGTATTAAGAACAGGTATATATGTATAAAATAAGAAGATGCGAATAAAATAGTACACACTGGAATCCTTTCTTCTTCATCACTAGAATCAATAGGTGCTATTATCCTTGACCTTTTTTTTACGACCTTCTTCTCAATCTTCTTTGCATTTGCTTCCTTAAGAGATTCATCGGATGATGATTTTGGGGACTCAGATATCTCAGAACTCGATTCTATTTGATCTTCTACAATTTCCTCTTTAATCTCCACCCTTGCCTTTTTATTCAATTTCCCCTTTGCTTTAGCTTTTCCTGAAGTTTCTTTTACTGTTTCAATTTTTGCCTTCTTCTTGGAAGCAATATGCGGAGTTTTGGCTTTCTTTTTCTCATTTTCTTTATGTGTTGCGGGTGATAACTTAATTTTTGGAGTACCTTAAACACAAGCATGAAGATCGGGTAAACTACAATACACATAGTTATATTTATTTCCTCGCTTAGTTACCCATGTTACCATTTGTATTTTTTGGTGGCGAGGGAGTTTTTGTAGATTTTTTATTTGTTCTTTTCTCTAATTTCTTCGTAGGCGGAGAACTAAAAAATAAATTATCAGTGTCAACGGCATGATAAATATATTACAAAGTAACTGCTTAATAGATTACACAGCATGAAAAGTAATCAGATTAAAGTACAGTAAAGAAGAAAGAATGGATAATAAACTCATTGCTCAAATGTAATTGCATTTACCTAACAGTGCTACCATTGTCCTCACTTTTATCCCTCTTTCGTTTTCCATTACCCGGACTGTCCTCGCCGTTGTTATTAAGAACTTTGCTATTAGCATGTATCCAATTAACATAATTATTTACAGTCGACATAACAACATTGTTCAATCGAGATAATTTATTTACAAATATCACATGCGAGTAGTTATTATCGAGTACACTTAGTCTCGCGCAGAATGCAATGCGACTAAACATAATTATAATCTGATGAAATTATCAAAATATTCACTATATGTCAACATACCTTGCATTGTTTGATTCAGACTTATCTTTCGAGTTCGCTTTGGCGAAAAATGACCTGTTCCCGGGAATGTAAAAGTAAATGATAAGTGTAATAACAACGTTATGCTTAAATTAAATAATTGTTTAATTGCTATATTTCGAATATAATATTACTCACGTTATGCTACGTTGTGCCATGTTAGCCCTGTTCTAACCTTGCTAGATTTTCCCGCGCATTCCCCCCGATATGTTCGAGAATAAATCGAAGTTTGTAATCTTACCGTGCACTCGCATTCGTTTACTTTTTAAAATTCGATTACAACCCTTAAACAAAATGCGATTTGGATATTATACAATTTGTAAAGAAACAAAAAAATGAGCATCGGCCTTAGTGAAAACAAAATCGTATTAACTATCAGCGCATAAATGTAATTTTGATGTTTTTTGTTAAAGAATTATTGTTAGGAATTAATACTAGAAAACGTACATAAAAAAGTAGGGATAGAAAAAACATATTTCCAATTTTATTTCCGTTACTATATTTCTCATGTTTCTTGAAATCCAAACACATCTATTTATTATCTATGGATAAAATAATACAATAAATATCCGCATTATTCTAAAATTAACAAAATATCTTCCTTTTTTTTTCTTCTTGTATTCCTTCTTGGTCTAAAGTGTGCAATTTCCTTTTGAAGCTTCTTTCCAAACCTTTCTCCTCACAAATTTAAATGCAGTATCCCTTATAACAACAAACAGCCTTAGCCAATAGTGTATTCAGTGTTCGAAAAGTAAAGCGGACAAATGAAAATCATCGATAACGTATAGTTTATATAAAATCTTAACATATCGAGTTTGATAGTGTGAGCTTACTGAGGCAAAGACGGGTAATTAGGATATTCGCAATTTATTTTCTTTAGCTCGCGTGACCATGATCATAGAAACAGTAACTGTATAGAAAAATGAAGAAAAAGAACATTAATACGATAAGGGCAAGATAAAATTACGTACCGTTCTTTTTGCTTTCACGTTTATCTATGGTCTATATTAAATGTGCTAGCGTTATTCGTCTAAGGATCATTGAGTTATCGTTCAGCAATTTACATTTCGATTCTATACATAAAGTCGAAGAGTTGTAAAGCCTATGAAAATTCTTACTATGACAATTCCCTTTATGATCCAATTATGGACTATACATTTCGGCTATTTTTTCATCGTACGTGTTTTTTCTTTTTTTTCAACCATTTTATAAAGAGCGTATATGACTGTAGATTCTCTCGTAAAAATTTTCATTCGCTTAGTAATATGTTTTTCATCAACAGATCCTATCATTTCAAAAGCTAAGCTCTTTCTTCCGCGGGCAATGTAACTAATCGAGAAAGGCAAAAGAAACATACGTAACGAATTTTACAATATTGAACGAACCAAGGCGAAGATCACAGGAGGTATATGTAACGGGAAAGAAGAGATTAACAGTTCGACAGGCCCAAAAGTTCAGCAAAAAGGGAGATCATAGTAAGATGAACTCAGTAGATCCTGCGATCGCATTGCTATTATGAATGCTACAAAGCATCGGCGATAAAAATGAATCTCTTGTTCTTTTTTTTTTTTTACTTTAAGAGCCTTACGTAGACAAAGATTAATATTCTCCTGTATCGTATTGTAAAATAGAAATTTGTGGAAATTACTACGGCTAAGTCAGTTAAGTAGACATCACTCGTTATCCTGATGACTTCAACACGTTTCACGGCAAGGTGTAGCGAACATAAGGGACTTCCACGTCATTGCCATCAGTGTCATTACAGCAAAGTTCGAATACCAATGCGCGTACATGACTCTCTAGTTTCTTCTTCGACACCTTCTTCACTACCTCTGACATCAGCAGGCCCATACGCTCTTGGCATTTTGGTTTTGCCATGAAGAACGAGTACAGCATGCAAACACCTTGAGACAACATAGTGACTTCCAAATTGTGATGTTCCTTGAAATAATCCAAAAATTCTTTCAATGTTAATTCTCCCTTGACTTCGAAGCGATCCCATAATGTCCATTCAGTATCGTAGTATTTCAATTTTGGGGCAGCGATAGGTTCAGAAAATCCGAAGAACGGCAAAGCCAGATTGATGAAACCATTCTTGTAAATGGATAAATCCTTCACGCCACGTGTCAGTTTGATCAATTCCAGGCAAACCAAACCGGCGACCACTGAAGTAGTCGTGGCAATAGCTGGTATGATTTTACCAGCAATGAGCTTGCTCTTGTGTCTATCAGCTGGTGGAATTTTGTAATTGGTAGCGCGTAAATTCGATGCTGCTACAATGAAATCTATATGGAAATTAGTATCGTCATCTTTCTCGAATTCTTGAGGATGTATTACCAAACCGTTCATATTGTCGACCCTCGGTAATTCTTCTTGCAATTGAGTGAGTCTCTCGTGATCGATGTTTCCGCTACCGTTAGACACTTGTACTTGTGAGTCTGTCTCGGCGATCTTCACCCCTGATTTCGGTGTAAATTCTGGTACTTGAATAGAACCGGCGATCCTAGCGATCTCATCCCGATTTCTATTGATAGGGATTCCATAGACCTTCGCCTTTAAGTTGGCAGCAGCTACAATGTAATCTAAATGCAGCGGATCGTTTACGTCAAACGTAAGCGGCTCGGGGCATCTCTTTGGACCAGACCAGAATGGTTGGCCACTGGATGTCACCTGATCAGGTGGAAAATTGAATAGAAGCTGTCTGATCTGATTACTATACTGCTCCTGCCAGTGGCAACGTGCACATGCAATACAATCAGCGAATGTTTTCGGTCTTTCGTCAACCAAGGCTGTCTTAACGGACTCTAATACTTCTAGTGGTTGGACACCAGGCAGTTTTAGCGTTCTGTCTATGAATTGTGGATCAGATATATACTGAGCAGCGTTCTCCGCAGCTTGACGGAATAGTCCTTCGAAATTATCCCTGGCCCATTGAAGAGTATGTTCTATAGCATTGGGGAAATTCTTTAGCGTGCAAATTGGTATACTCTTCTCCGGCGGGTCTTGAGACGAACTGTAAGATTCAGTTAGAAATGGAACGACAACTTGAGTGTTTCCCTTTGTGCCTAGAGTGCCAGACTCTAAGAGAGGCTTTCTGTAGTACACACAACGACGATCCATGTAAATACGAGCGTTAACGTTGTCTAGGGCATTCGCAACGCCATCTAAAACCTCGAAGAAGTCATCATTATATATTTTCTCCGTTTCGGGACAGACTCTGTTTTCGTGAGCAACCACTTTCATGTCCGGATTCATAATTTTTACGACCCTGGCTGCAGTCGACGATTTGGCCTGCTGAACATCCGATGGTCTGAACAGAAATTGTCTGTTTAGATTAGATTTTTCTATCAGATCCATGTCAGTGATCGTCACTCTACCATTCCCAGCACCAACGCCTAACATTGCAAAGTTTTTGAGCAACTCGCAACCAATAGCTCCCGCGCCTACAACGAAGTATTTCAAGTTTCCAATCTTCGACTGGAATTTACGACCGAAAACGGCTGTCTGTGAGTCGTAACGGGATCCAACAGGGCTGCAATCTTCCTCTGTAATTTCTGAACGATCCGCGGGTAAGCATTCGATCGCGTCAAAGTAGAGCCATTGGAATATGGGATGGAACTTTCCAGAGCAAGCTTTCATCACTTCTTGGGCCACAACTCCACCAATTGTGGCATTCATTGGATTCAAGTTACCAGAGGATATCTTTGCAAATATTTCGAACAGATCTGTATTGATTTCAGTTTCGCTGCCTTCTTCCTCTTTTACAGTCTTGGCCAGTTCTAAGAATTCATTTGTATCTTCCTGGTTCCATGGCCTAGGCAATTTACCCTTATCCTCTGAGTAACGGTGCAAGACCTTGAAGGCCAAATGCAGCTGCTCTGGATAATCAAACTTTCCAAAATCTGTAACCTGGAACTCTGGCTTCTTTAGAGCATTTTTCAATGGTTCGAAGTGTAATATCTTTGGCATTTTGACTTGTGTTACTATTCCACCCCGAAGATATTCGCCGTATTTAGATGTTTCCCCAAGGCTGAAAGTATAAGGACCAAGAACTTTGATTTTAATGGGATCGCAACCATTCAGTTCTGTCATTCCCTGTACTTCTGAGAATGTGACATAGTCACCATCCTCCATACCGTGACGAGTGTCATCCAAACATGTAACAACACCTTCAATGTCCTGCGATATACTGGCAACCATTGCACTTACAGGTGGCTCACCATTGGCATCGACTACCGTGAACTTATTTCCAAAGTCGCAAAAGACTTGAGAAAATAGGCCTCTGGTATCTGCTATGATAAGTGCTATATCATTCGCATGGGTAATCTCGGATATGCGCAATTGTTCTTTTAGCGGAGTTTCGGTCAAAACAACAACCTTAAACTTTTTGATATAAGAATCCGTCAAAGGCCCGGAGTGATGACGCGTGGGGACATAATTGTTCAGCTCTGACAAACGTTGGCAGCAAGCCACGGCTCGATTTTTACCTAAAAATAAAATTGTGGCAATTGAGTCTCAATGTTCAATTATTATGCAGCATTTAAACATAATTTTACAAAATGAGAAATCAATCTTACATATAATCGTGCAATAATTTTTAAACAATTCTTAACATTCGAAACCCATAAGAAAAAATGATACATCTGTTTAAGGGGGACCCTTTTTTTTTCTTAACATTGACAAACACGATGATTCATTGGTATATCATCGACGCATAAAGTTATAATAGATCGTGATCGATCGCAGGCACGGAATCCCAGCAACAAGCAACGACCGAAGATCGTTGTTCCAAAATGCGCTCACGTGTTTTGCGAATTCGCGGTTCAGGGAGCTCACCTATGTCCGTCTCGGTAAGATAAAATTGCGAGCCGAGGTCCGAAATCTGGCACAACGCGTCATCATGTAATGTAACGGATTTGACGCCGCCGAGGATGACGTTCTTTGCAATTTCCACGCCGAGACCGCCAAGACCGGATATCAGGACATCGGAGGATGCCATGCGACGCATGGCGTCATGGCCGAGGACATAGAGCTGCCTGGAGTATAGACCCTCGTCGATTTCGGCAGAAGCCCGGGACGTCGAGCCATTTTTCGCCATGTCTGCGATCGTTGTCGAGTCGTCGGCTCCTCCCGTGGTGGCAGCAACGCGTCGCTTCTTGGCTGGGGGGTCAACGGAGCTCTCCACCACCTCAGCACTAGACATCGGACTTCACGGGGCGCCGTATTATGTCCGTCGATTGTTTTTCAACCCGGCCGACTGCACTTTAATAAAGCCCGTAACTTCACCGCACTCACCGACCTTGCCACACGCGCCCGTTCTCGCTCTCGCCGCACCTCTCTCCCGTTCTACGTTCGTCGTCGCTTCCAGTTTACCCTTTCGAAACTGTGCTTGCACTTTACCACGATACCACTGTCCATCCAAGAATGATTCTCGTTCTTTCATCCGCTCTGTTGCTGCTCTCTCGCAGTCGCACCAGCAGCAGTCGGGGAGTCGATGATGCTTCCTCGATAAAGTGGGGATAGGAATTTGCACGATCGGTAAAACAGCGATACCGCCTTCGTTGCGAATTGTAGCACGATTGTACAAGGTTTCTCGAGACAACACGCGATGAAGAGACAACGGGTAAGCACAAATTGATCATTTCCACGATGAAATTTTGCACGGTATCGCTTCTTGCATTTTCTGTCGCGACATCCTTGGTTAACATTACATCATGAATTTTGCATTTGAACGGAGCCCGTTGATTGGAGTGCGAAACAAGCGAATGAAACGACGTAATTGGCGAACAGATAGAGTCCATTGGTCGTTCATGCTGTGTACTAATTGCAGTGGAAATCATACCGACCAATGCGTAATTTTTCTCTAAACTTCTTGGATGGATATTAATTGTGCGAACGCCATCTGCGCACATGCGTTATCTTTGACAACAACCACGGCTAACCTACTAATCTTCTCTTTCTCCTTATCTGACGTGGCATGATGCTAATCTAATAAATTATATATGCATCATCGATGAGTTGTTGTCACGCAATTGCAGACTTCTTTCGTCCATGCTGATAACGGCCAGAAAAGGTCACATGATTTCCTGCATATTTTTTTCATCGTAAAAAGAGGGAAACAATGTTTTTTTTAAACGTTCGGCTTATTTTAATTCCATCGAATACTTTGTTTTCATATTAAACGCATTGTTGATGCTGATACTCAATAATCAATTGATAATTTCTAGAACGAACCAATGTAGAAAGCTGGAAAGAATAAATAAATCAAACTGCTTGCGTTTTTCATGAACAATTCGATAACAATAAACCAGATTTCGTAAAACAGTCGAATACTTTATTGCACATTGTTTGGTCCACACTTTTTTTCCATTACATAGTATCTCGTTTTAAACTATATTTAGAGGTAGAATTCAGCACTTTACATCGATAACCTGAGCATTTTTTTCAATCGCGAAAAACGCTGACCTTTAGGTGTTCACACATAGCTGTATACTTCTACACGAAAATAACACCTCGACTACCACGTACTACGCTTTTTTTGTTTTTGTCACTTTGAAGAAACGATATTGTGCCGTGACCATTTACAAACCAGATTACACCGTTTTAATTTTCTCCATTCTGCTATCATGTACACATACCAACAATCCCGTCAAATTAACTTTCCCCCTTTACCAATCAAATTGTATACCAAGTTAGATCGGTAGCAAACCCAATTTTACATCCCTTCAGTTGACCCAACAACTTTGACCCGTTCCGGGTCACCACCTTTGAAATACATTATCAATTATCGTTCTTCTTTCTTCAAACTGTTCAAAGTGGCTTGTCTTCGTCGGTAGGAATTGGACTTCCAAAAGCTCGTTGGGTACTTTCGTCCTCTTTTTCCTTGTACTTTCTCAGCGACATCGGCAAATGTATGTGGTTCTCAAGTTCTGGTGTACCGAATGGCGACGATACCATCGGGAATGGTACTGTAGGTGTCTCTGATTCACCCGTACCTGGCGTAGAGTTCGCCATTTCCAGAGTTCCACTGAGAATCGAGTCTGGGGAATCGTTGTACGAGTGGTCTGTTGGTTGAACCGGTTCACCCAGGAGATCGTTGGTCTCCGAGGGCCTTCTTTCTTCAGGGACTGTCGAGGTGCGGCGTATGCTCGCCTTCTTGTACCTGTTTCCATGCGTTCCTCCAATTAGTAGATAGAATGTGACTAACTGTGTTAAGTACAATAGAACATTGCAGACCAGAAGTTAGTCAAGTATGTCTATAAGATATAATATAGAATTTAGCAATGGTCAAGTTTTTCGTGAAATATTTGACGAAACGTCTGGTCTGCAATGTGGTGAAATATTTTTTTCATTGTACGAGAAAGTTACATAAATGGTGATATTTATACAATAGATTTTCAGTTCTATTTTACAAGTTGTTAATAATAATAATAAAAATATCGTTACTCGATTTTTTGTTATTAGGAATGCGGTCAATACTTTCTCGATAGCAGAATATTATCATTGTGATAAATATTTCCAGCAACGTACTGTTTATATCACGAAACAATCAAATCAGTCAGAACTTGTTGAGAACTACTTACTGATTGACATCTATTGGGGACACTGGCTGATCTGGACTCATTCTGGTCGTGCCATTTCCGTTGTCCCACGAATTATGGCGACGGTGTTGGCTTTTATCTTTGTACGCTTCTGCAATATTGTTATAACTTCCTACGATTCTACGCTTATCTAATTCTTTTTGTATCTTCTCTGGCATGCTACTCGCGGATCTATACAATCCGCGTCTGATCAAATCCTAAAAAGAATATTACAATTGAATTATAAATGTAAATAAATGCTACAATATAATTCCATGTACAGAGAAAGAGAGAGAGAGAGAGATTCCGAATTTTTAAATATAAAAATGTATTTATGTTTGAAATATTTCTCCATACACTCGAAAGAGGACTAGGCTCTATATTAGGGTTGGTCCAAACGTTGGTAGCGCCAGGTGCATCCTCGTTAGCACTATCGTTCAATACCTCTGCCGAATAGGTAGGTCTGGCAGGTATAATCGGTGATCGACAACACACACTGCAGTAATAAAACCTACGAGATTAATTGAATATCGAGGCCGTCTTAAACCGTGTTCGTACTTACGAGTTAACGTCCTCGAGTTTCTTCAGGAGTCTCTCGTTTTCCCTGCAAACAAGTTCCTGGTCTCGTATCACTTGCTCCCTCGTCGCATACAATTCTGCATTTTCTCTACGAAGAGCCTCGTTTTCGGTAATGTACGCGTGGATCAGCTGACTTAATTCTGGTCGTTCCATTTCGGATAATTTGTCGAAGTCTACTATCGGCGGTGTTAATGGTATCCTCCTTTCAGCTGTGAGCGTTTCTTTAAAAAGATTAGTGATTGCATTCACGTGCTTGCATTTCTTTTTTTATTGAATTCGGATTATTTGATATTTCATCGGTGGGTACCTTTAGACTCGCTGCGAACTATGTTTTGAGCGTCACCATTCAGGTGAAGTGCTGCTCTCAGATGATCATTCTCAGTCTGAAGTGCTCCTACTTCCCTTTTCAGACTAAGAATTAATGCTTCTCGAGGATCCTGAAGAATCGAATTACCTATGCAATATGTCCTTTCCGTGCAGTTAATACTAAAACATCCCCACTCACCATTACAACGATAGGCTTCGTTCGAATTTTCTTCACCCTGGCAGCATACCTTAAAGTGTTTAATGTTTCGCTCGCGTTCGATCTAGCTGGCGAAACACAGGCAATCTGAAAGGTCGATTGAATTAGCCCTGTATTCGTTTAGCACACTTAATCACGAAATCGTAGATAATTAATTTAGAGACAATTCAATTTACCATCAGCGTGACACCGTTTCCAGCCAAACTGTCGGCCAAAAGTTTAGTCAGTTTGCTGTCTCGATATGGAATGTGACCGCTTTTGCGTTTCCCATCGCTCAAGGAGGATATGCAGTAACCTTTTACGGAAAACAGCGTTTCTTAGAAAAGAAGTGAAAGGAATGCAGCAGACACATTGTTACAAGTAATTCACGTAATTGCGATCGCCTATCGATTGGACCACGAACATTAATGTTGCAGGCAAACCGAAATCGATCCCCAACGATAGTTCTACATAATTAACATCGCAAAGTTTCCCCGGCGTAACATTAAGCACGATTGTATTAGTTGATATCGATTTGATATTATGGAATCTGATTTAAAGAGAAATATACCTATTGTTCGGTTAGCGAATAGGGCATGACTTCGTTGAAACTACAAATTATTTAATGTATATAATATTCTCTATTTAAATTTCACGAACAACTTTTTCGTACCTAGAACCATTAGACTCTTATTGATGTTATTCGCTTCCTCCAGGGTTTTCCCTTCGCTCTGCGTCTTCTTCGTCATCTCGCTGCCGGCCAGATCGACGAAATTAATTTTCCCTTGCCTCGAGATGAACACGCTGTTGTCCGTCTATTAATATTGACAATCACTTAAACTCATCTCTTTGAAGTAATAATGGGGACCACCCACCTGTTGCTCGAAAGTGATATTAACGGTGAGAATACTATGACTTCTGCTGGAGTGGTCATTCATATTGTGCGCGCCGACAGATCTATTTCTCATCCCTAAAGCAAATTGAAACTCGTTAAAACCACGAAAGGGATCCGGATGCGAAACAGAGTTCAGTGCCTTTAAACGTTCGTCGTGCATAAATTAATTGCCCGTCCGCTGATTAAACAGGGGTTGCGGGGGATAAACGGGAAAGGGTTACAGACGAATTGTTCAGTTAGATAGGTGAAGATCGACGTAACAGCTACCTTCTTCAAGAACCGCGAGAAGGTCGTCAAGCTCCTCACACTCGACAGTGAAAAGATTTTCTACGAAGAAGCCTCGCGTCTTTTTACTCCACCGTACCATTAAGGGTTTCCTCGACGTGCCAGGATTTAACAGATCAATTACCTGCGGTTCAAAACGGGTAACAGCCGTGTAAAATGATGCACCGTGGTTTCTTACCCCTCTATTTTCACGTATCGCGCACTGACCTTCTCGTTGTAGATCTCCAGAAACGAGGCTCTCAGTACAAAATTGCACCCTTGTCGTTCCTGGAGCAATTTGAATAGGTAGACGAAAGACCGGAAGACCAGGCCGTGCTCCTCCGAATATGCATTCATTCTGTCGAACTATTAAAAAATGGGAAGATTGTTCCAAAGTTATTGAGAAATATGTATTGATGAAGTATTACACGCTTGGCTGTTTAAAAGTTTTTGTTCTTTTTTTATATTGCTATCATTTACGATTTCCATTTTTCTTTAATTTCTTTAATTTAATTTGCAACACTTTGTCTTGCGTTCAGATTAATTGTCTCAACGGTATTAAAAATTCGAAGGAAAAATATTATTGGGCGACACAAGATGTGAAAGAAAAAAAAAATTGAGGACGTCCTCTCTATTTATGTTCGAGAGAAAACAAAAACTGTGGAAAAGATAGAGGTGTCAGAATTGTCGCCATTGGCGACAATAATTGTTCATCGGCCACATCGATAATTCTGTTTGTTTTCGTGGTCGCGTGGTGCATTATATTAGCAACAAACGAGACAAGTACCGTGTACATATTCTGCCATTATCTTATCTACGCATGTCGATCAGCATTAACCTTTTCGTTATGTTCATACGTGGCCTTCAACTCGACAACTACTCTAATACATTATTCGTGTCGCCCTTTGTTACTGTTGCATTTCCTGTCGAAAGTTCCTGAAAATCTGCTCCGTTCAGTTAGACAAATTGCTCGTCCAATCGTGAAAACTTCCAGTATGCTCACTGCCCGAGATTTCCAACTAACCGTTTCCGGGGGTCCGGTTAGGGTGTGTGTTTTTCCGCTTCCGGTTTGCCCGTAGCAGAACGCGGTGCAACTGAACCCTTCCACCGCCATTTCGATGAGCTTTTTCACGCCAGAAAATTGTAATATGTCTTCCTGAGTGGCCGTGGGCTCGAACACCACGTTGTACGAAAATAATTTGCCCTTCCTATCCCCGCAGTTCGGAGATCCTTCGCACTGTACGGGGTCAGACGATGAAAGACAACGTGAATTGCGATACTTGTGTAGAGTTTTAATTAAATTCAATGTAGGAAAATTAATTAATTTAATTCAATGTAGGATGAAGAAGGGGAGGAAGGGGATGTGGACGATGACGATGATCGAACGGAATTATCATGGAATTATTTGATTGCACATAATCTAAAACTTGCTTGCTGCTTCGCTTAATGAACATTCGAAAAGAGAGACAGAAAAATAGCGCTTACATATATTTGTCCATCTCCGGGAAATTGCACGGATATATCGTCGCCGGCTTTAATTTCCTTATTGTTAAGCGGACGAACTCTGTGGAGCACGGAAACATTGCAAGTTGTAACATCGCGTAGCGTTATCCGATCATTTCTGTATAATTTTTCAAACGATGCTGCTTATGTTTTAATTACCTAATCACAACATTTATGTTGTTCTCTGGAAGTAAATGCTTGGTGGCTATAACTCTTTTATCGCCGTCCACCAATTTCTCGATGCTACCAGTCCTGAAATTAAAATCACCAAGTGGTTCGCATACATTTTTATACGGACACTAGATTCCAATGTTTAGAACAGGAGTGACCCGCCCGGTAATTTCATGATTGACCTCCAATCACGGTCGTTAAATAATCGAGGAGGTTCAATCAGCCGGGCTAACTGAAACTGTTGAAGGAGAATCGCGTGATTGACCAGCCTAGTTTATGATTTCGTTTCTTTCTTCTGCACCGCGGACTTATCGTGCTATTGAAAAATCGTTTGCGACCTCAGTCAATGATTCACGAGGGCTTGATTGCTTAACTGGCAGGCCCGACTGATTGTCTGGATAAACATTTATTGCACATTATTAATCGTAGGTATCGATCGTAAATAAATTTCGAAATAATATCGATGGTTGTTGCGCACAGTTTGTCCCATTCAATGATACACAAAGAAGGGAAGCCTATGTTACGCGTTGTCCGCTACGCGTGTGCGCCTGGAAAATCCAATTATGTTAAAAGCATGATAAAGAAAAACGTCGTTCGGATAATCGATAAGCTTTTGCAAATTGCAGTTGTCTAATGGTGGCTAGGCACTTTTGGAGCGTCGTGAAATATTTTTATCGAAATTGCGGAGTGTTTCAATTTACGACAATGGCACAGTATAGTATCGTGTGCAATTGGCGTTCGTAATCTAAAGAGATACTTTTTCCATTTGAGCTATTGGAGAAATTTTGCTTCAACTTGCCGATACTTGCGAACCGCATATCTATAATTCATTTCACGATCAAAATAGCACCGATAGCTGATAATATTGCCTCACAATATGATAATATAGATTACGTGACAATACGCGGTGCTCCGCATCGTTGCTATTCTTTATATGTTTTAGCAACTACTTCCTCCTCTTTATGCGCCTTGATATCAACTTCCTACACGATTAATATTCTAAGACCGTAGGCTGCAAAGCCATTCGGCAATATGTAACAATTGTATAATATTTTACAGTGCTCGTGAGACCGATTCTGAAATATTACCACCAAAATCGGGCAACGTTATTAGTCTTAACTATCAAGCTTAACGATAAAAGCTTCCGACCATTCCAATTTTAAATACATATCAGCCTTTGATATTCTCCAAAATGAGAAATAGCAAAATAATGAACATTTCATCCCTATTTTTATTAATTCTAGCCTCGCATGACATTATTCATTTCCACCTATACCAACAGGTACAACCTATCCTGCCCCTGGAAAAGTACACGTTTCACGTGTCCGAACGTGAAGATCTCTGTACGTGGACGTACAGCTCGCGATCGTTGCGATATTGACCGACAGACAGAGACAAACAAGCAAGGTCCCGTAATCGATACGCGGCATCGAAATGTGTCGCAACTGCGACGTATGTGTCTATCAATTCCCGTAGGTATATAAGAAAAACCACATATGTCGACCAGGGGGTGAGTTCGAGCGGGCAAACAATCCACCCCTCGGAAAAATTAAATCGTATGACCAGGTGAAAAATTCTTCGACGCATCATTACCAATCTATGGCCTAGATCTCCCATGATTATTTTTAACGAAACGGTTTATTAACGCTACCAGCCCGTTCCAGGCCCTTCGATATATACTCCAACGGATTGCAGTAGTGATGGTTTACAAGTTCAGTGAACAATTGTTGGTTTTTGATGTCGTCGGGATCGTCTGGTATCATTCGCGATGATTTCCCGGTAATTTTCCAACGATCGATACTCCTCCTCGCTGTTTTTCTTTTCGTTCCAAGTTGTATATGCGTTTACCGTTTTTGTAATTGTTTCCTTTATCTACAGTCTTCTTCATTTTAATATCCGTTTTTTTTTATTACTGATTTTATCTTACTTTTAGCCCGACGCCTGAAAATGTTTTATTGGAAGAATCGCGCGTTATCGTTAGGATCGAGAACGATAAGTAATTTATAGCTAAATTAATCGTACCGGTTTGTATTACCTATACATTGTTATTATCGTGTTGAAAATCGGTAACGAAAACAATTCTGGCTACCTAAGAAACGTTACGATATAATATTTGTGCAGTTCATGCAATATTCAGATGTTGGTCGATAATAAAGACGTTACCGTTTGGAATATCGGTGCACAATCTATTTCGGTGGAAGTAGAGAAAAAAAATACTCTCCTCATCGATTGTTTAGTATGCCACTTTGGTTCGTTGCAAAAGCGTTACGAGGCAAATCGATAATTTCTACGTAAACGTTTGCTTACATTGTCCACTTACGTGAAATTACTGTGAACGCGTTGGATGCCTCGCCGAACCTTTTACGCCACGATAAATTATTTCATGGCTTTCGTCGTGTCGAACGTAGTTGTGGAAATTATTTGATAACGTTTACTTAAGAACAATTTGTTTCCACGAGAAGGGGAGAGTAATCAATTATACGAGATTAAATGTTCCCCTTCAACCCTTGATAACCCCTTAACAATATAATTATACGGTTCTTTCGCTGTTGTACCTTGGCGTACCTTCGCGTTAATTAGTCTGAATCGTGACCCTCGAAATGTAATTAATTGGAGATGGCTTAATAACGAGTAATGTAATGAATAACTTGTAGTAATGTAGAAGGGATACTCACTCGTTTCCACGGGACTGCAACAAACTACTCTTCGTTACTACTTTAACACTGGAATTACGCTTTCCTGGACTATTTCCCCTGGAAGCAGCCTGATCCGATGGACTATTGCCACGGGACACCCGGCCCTTCCCCTTATCCTTCCTCGCATTTTCTTTTGGAAGGCTCGCGCCTCGGGAAGGCGACGGACTTTTCACAAGCACCATTCGTCAACCTTCAATCACGCATACAATAAAATTCGTATAAACTCACAAACATCCATGGGTAATGCGATTAACTTAGAGAAAGAGAGACTGCTCTTGAAACATAAATCCATAATAAACGGCAATTAATTTCGCTTTTCGATTTTTTAATCATGCGATCGGTGTCGTTCCCACGAAACGTTTCAAGTCGTCGCGAACAATACAATCCAGTCGAATCTGGATCATCCTATCGAGGAGTGAAATGACCGATTTTCCAGCACTCACAATAGCGAAAGCTTCTTTACTTTTTCATCCGTTTAGCATGCATCCAACGCGAATTTAAACAACAACGGGCCGCTCCATTATTCATGTTCGCTTACATACAAGACGATAATTACAAACGTTGCCACAATTCAAGCGAAAGTTTTGCCGCTAATTGCGACCTCTCGTAGAAATCATAGCGCTCGTCATCGATGAGCGAATAGTGACCGCACGATATTAAAGCGTATACCGATTTGCACGTGTGTCTAAGTTAAACGAAATTGAAATTAAACGATAGCATGGATTGTTTCCACTGTAATCACATTAATCACCGATCATTTCTCGCTTGCAACCCGCGAAAGCACGAGAAGAGTTTGGAAAGGATTATATACTATGTATCATGGGACTCGGTACAGTTTCGCGACTCCGTTCTGCCCGGTTCCGTTTAACACCTTTCATTCTGCACCTCTGCATTTTACAACGATTAAAGTTCGCCCCGATTTTGAAAGTGGGATCGATGGGTAAAATTGTTCTCCACGCGAGACCGCGCGAACGGTCCAAATATCAACACGAATATGAAACGTATCGAATAATGACGCCGGTTAAACACTTGTGTTTGCTATTAAAACTTTCCTTCGAATAATGACCTTTTTATTTCTGCAGTTTTATCTTAACGATTTTCGTTTATTCTTTATCAATTTCCTTTTATATGCCCTTCTCGTTCAGCCTGCATAAACGAAATCTGTAAAATAACCACTGACCAAGTTCACTTACATTCGTGATCGCATGGATCGTTCAAAACTGTCCCATCACCCAAATTCCTCCACCGAATTTCCCCTTCGCGGTATGCAACCTCTGTAATTCCACCGATTCGCTTCAAATCCAAGTCCAATTTCTAACGATTACCCCTTCTTGCGACAGCTTTATACAGTTTCCCCGCGAACGTGACTAAACGAACGCGAACGCTCAAAGGACAACGGAAACTCGTGTAATAGCGGGAACAGACGGCACGCTACTAACACTTGGCAGGGGTGGTTCCATCGTTGGGTGGTGGTTCATCCTATAGTCGATGTACGCCGGCAACGATCGAAACCGGTGTCTAAGCCACCGTGTATTCAGAGGCATAGTTCCTATTTCGCCCCAGCCGCGGTCATCGTCCACATGGATTTCAATGTTACGTCGGAATGAACTTGACACGTTGCGTCGAGGTGCATGTCGTTGATCAATGGGCCACCGTGTTCCATCGACTCCCGATGCAAGTCGCGCGATGGAAATAAAAAAAAAAACCAGCGATCGAACACCGATATCCGCTGCGGACGCAAAACGGCATATGTCGTTTAATTATTTACGTAAGTTCGGCCGATGAAATATTCACATTTGCCGAGGACCTTGGGAAACCGGAAGGGCCATGAAATATGAAAGGGGGAGAACATTTTTACGTTTATCGCCTCCTTAACTGTGTCAAAATGTCCCTCATTTCCTAGATCCTTCGATTCCGGTCGTTCTATCGTTAAAGGGTATTTCAGTCTACGAAGACATCTTCGAGCCGATATTCGTCGTGAGAAAACAGGAGACAGTTAATCGGACACGTAATTGAAATTTCGTACGAATGCTTCTTTGTCCTTTGCACTAGTTGCATGCAGAATTTCAGGCAGTGTTTCGCAGTATATTACCTGAAATTGAAATTGTTGCGTTAAGTGCAAGGCAAATATAAGTGAAAGGGTTTAATTTAGCTAAGCTCTGAACGGAGTGAAGTATCTATTGCTCGGGCAGCTTTATAAGTATTACCCAAAATTTTATGGGCGAGCTTTCAATGTCTTCGAGCTACCGGAACAGGGGGCAGAAAAATGGCTTATTAATCTTCTAGACCAGAAATACTCCCCTAAATTTGGAAGAACTATTCATAGAGTCTCCACTTTCCCTCTAATCGTAAGAACGAATTTCCTCTCGGCTGAGGCGAAGAGAAAGAAAAGGAGAAAAAGCTGAGAATCGCCGTCGTGGCAGAGTCGTTCGACCCGAAAATTACGGGAGGATCCCCGTGGAAATGAACAGCTATAAATACGCTAGAGTCAGCGGGGTCGCGCTGTAAACTTTATTGCGGCTCGTTTTCCGTCGCGGGTTTGCCCGATGTAGAAAACACTTGCTCTCGAAAAATTCTCTCGGCTGCAGCAACCCTCGCTTCGACGCCGATATTTTTGCACCGGCCAGCTTCATCCTTGGCCGCGTGGCACGCGAGCTTCTTCAACATCTTCGTTCGTACAGTTACACGTTCCTCGCCTTTTTCGTTCCTTGCCCGTTCCATGCGACAGGCTTGAATAAAAAAAACGCTTTTCCTTCTTCCACACTCTATAGAGTGTAGAATTGATAATCGTGTCAATCATGTCGCGCCTCCAGCGCTGGCTAACGGTTACAAAACTATCATAGCGGTATTTATCGTAATACCAAATGGAACACACGTGGAATGACAATCGTCTCGTTCCTTGCATTTAGATGCGTTAGAACTGGGTACGATGATATTCTTCTTGAAGTATGCGGACAAGAGTCATGTGGCTCATGGCTATGATACATTCGAACGTCGAGCAGGCTGCGAAGTAGGCTTGAACGTTTTTTTCCAAAATGTGAATTAAATTGTAAGTGTAGGCAGATGTTGGAGACAGTGGAACAAAGATATTGAGTTATTCGCCGATGTCGCTAGATTAATGTTGGAAAGCTGGACATCTTCGTAGTACGAATAGAACCGATGGCAATTAGAGAACCGCAGGCTAGTATGAGCAGGCCACAGAGTGGCACTTGTTTAATTATACATGGGAAATTTATCTATTTTGTTGATCATCATCAAGATAATGTTGTCATTATTCTTTCTGCGAAATGATGAATGGGGCATTCGTACGGAATAACGATTCTCGGAGGGGATGCGGCCCCTTGGAACGAATCCAGAGTAAAGGATAGCATGATTTATCAATCGATGGTGCGAATTATCATTGCAAAGTAGGGGATACCCGAGAGCTATAGGTTATTCCAGGGCGAAAGTGGCATTTATCGTATTTCGTGCCAACTCGCTTGGCTGACATTAAGCTGAGCGCAGACGATGCCTGCACGCGCGCAGCCTTAATACCGGTTTAGCGTGAGGGGTCGTGCCGCATACTTTTCGTAAATAAATAATTATTGGAAAATATATTTGTGACATAACACCAATTCAATTTGGAAACCAGTTATTGATCAATGTGCCCTACATACATATGTATAAACTACATAATAGTGCAGCGGTCAAAAATAAAAATGTAGAAACTGGTGGTACTTCTGAATTTAAGTTCACGTATGTCGCCTATGTATGTTAAATCTAAACAGCTTCGAGATTATCATTCACAGGATAATATTCTGGCATGTATGCATACAAGTTATAATACCATACAGATTCCATATCGCCGTGGATTTACACCCGGAAGGGTGGACTGTAAGTAAATTATAGCATAAAAGTGCAATGCATATTTTGGCTTCCTAATGTAAACTTGCAGTTTTCCGACCGATCACCGCAGCCACCTCTGTTAAGAGGGTTGCAGACCCTCGCACCTTGCGCGTCGCTCTTGATCTCGTTCAATTGTAATTAGATACGACTGTGCGGACACGTGTGCCTTAAAATAGCATTCTGCAATACCTCGAGACACGCGCGTTTAATATCTGCAACAAGTCTTCGATACTATTACCTGCAATTAAAATCCGAACGATATTTTAATATTTTTCTTGCATATAGTTGATTTCACTACTTTTATTCGATTTCTATTTACAGTAGCGATTTATTTGTAATACCGTATTTACCAAGTTGCAATAAACTCGCGGAAGGCGTAACAAAGTTGAGTGCACTCGATTATACAGGAAGTATATTTGGTCGTTAGGAAATAAGATTGTATGCATTCTAAAGGAAATTGCACGCGCGCCATTCTATTCATTCAGGATGCACACACTCCGTGAAAAGCTTCCTTTGTATATTGTGCGACGTTTAAGTGTTTCTCTGCCTGCTAGATATCGATCGACGATTTAAATGAAGTACGCAAAGGCGGTAATTTAAACCAATTACACAAAACCGCCGAGACCAGCGGCTCACGTAAAGCTTATAATTCAGAAATTTATGAGACCGTGCCGATCCTTCTAATAACCTGATTACCTTATTGCGAATCGATATTAAGAAAGCAGCTAAGAATCTTAGTAAGAAAAATGTGCAGCCTTATTCGGCAGACCAATGGTTTCGAAACTTCTTTGGTGCCCTCCGAAGAAGACCACCGATCATGACCTCCTATATACATAACCTCGAACGCGTCTGACATACAAAATAATCCGGCAGCCTCTTTCGAGACGTTTCTAATTTCGCCACGCTTTCAAAACAAGCCCAAAACATTTTTATCCAACCGCGCCCTCTATGTCAACGCCGTTTCAAGTTGCATGTATCTTTGGTTATCTTGCGATTTTGAAATTCCCACGAAAAAAGTACTTTCTCATGAATCGCCACTCATACATCGAGAGTTGTACAGTTCATGCACGTGCACGATGTGCTCTCGCACACAGGGAACGTCCACGCAGAATACATCGAGGGAATGGGCCGTTTCTCCTTCTCTGTTGTGCCTTCGGACGCCTTCCTCTCTTCCTCCACCACCTTCTTTCTACGGCACAGAGAGTTCCTTTAAGCCGACAGTTTCGTGTGTTACACCGTGGCGTGTGCACACAAGACCACATAAGTTTTACATTCGTGGCCGACACAAAAGCCACCCCAAGAAATCGACGGTGGTTTCCTTCAATTCGCAACAAATTTTCAAGGTGTCGGCCGGGTGCAAGGGGACAATAATAAATCGAATCTCGTGGCGAGCTGTGACAAAGAAAAGTAAAAGTATCGTCGAACACGCTTTCAAACGCGTGGAACCGCGCGGGTCGTAGTCTCCAAAGAGAGGCAGTCTTTGTTCGGAGGTTAGACGACTGTGATGTGACAAGTTTCGTATTGTGAACTTCTGTGTGACGTTTATGACAGGCTGATCAGCTGTAACGTAAGTGAAACTAAGCGTTTTATCAATTTATCGTTGTGCATTTGCAATATTGCATGCTTTCGGTTGTCACGTGATTTCAAACAGGTGCTACAACTCTACGTATGTGTATCCATGGAGTAGTTAAGTTTTTTTTCCTAACGGATTTACGGTACTGTTTCATTGATAACACTGTTACTTTTTACGTTATTATGAGTACAGCGTCTATAAGGAAAATTATCACAGAGGCACAAAAGATGTCGTAAAACTCTTCACTTAGGTTTTCGTCAAAAACACGAACGAAACGGAACAGCCCAAGCTGTGCTTTATCCCGTTGACATATGAAAACGTGAGTCACTGGAAAACCATCTTGCGAACATCATGTTTATCGGGTGGAGCACAGATTCTACGGATACACCACGAGGTGGTCCATGACATCGTGCAGAGGGAATCTTTTCTCGTAAATCAACTGCAGTGCGTGGTTTTCGTGTACAGTTTATCTTGCAACCCGTGTTTGCGACATTCTTAGCATAACTGTGTTCCAAAGGGTGGTGACTTCCGTTGCACATCCGGCCGGACGTTTCGAAATAACATTATTTATTTAGCACGATACTTGAGGAACGTGTCCCAAATTATTTTATCTTCGTTGCTGATTTATATGTGCTTATTTCTCGATCTACTCTTTCGAATATAAAAAAATTCTGTAAGTTGCAAGAACCAGTACGGCGCGTGACTTTTGAAACGTTTTCGAAGCAGAGGCGTTTTAATATTGATATTATATTTAGAACAGAGTATGTAGCCAACTATAATTGACCACGTACAAGTGGAAGTTCGGTAAAAGGGTCAAGCGAATTTATTAAGGCGACGTTCGGGGAACCCGCTGAATCGTTGCGGCGATTGGTGAATAGTTAACGGTTTAACTGCTTTGATAAAGATGTCATTGGTCAGCCAAGGTTACTTTGAAAATGTCCAGCAATTGTCATTTAACGCGCACGTAAAATTATTAATTTGTCGAAGGATTAAATAAATCTTCGATCGTATATCTTCGGTACGTTAAACCGATATCGCACCGTAGAGCAATGATGATTCACAATAATTTTTTATATTAGTAGCTTATCTTTTTTCTCTCGAACAGCTTTAGCCGTAACGAGAAATAATGAATGTCCCAAATATACACGATCGATATTGATCGAACAAATATAATGATAAGTCTCTGAACTAAATAAATGGGACTTATATTGAGAAATGAATATGAGAGTGTTGGACGAGTAGAATTGGCCTTAGATCTAGCAATTCAGAATCGGTCGGTACGATCGCTGATCGATATACTGTATGTACTTGCTCGTTACAATCGACGTTGACGTCAAGCCATTGTACCTATTGAGATAATACTTATCCAACATCGTCAAGTCGAATTTCTTCGGGGAACGATTATTATCGATATCGCTATGGTTGCTCAATGAATCACAGCGACAATACACTCCTACACATATGTTTAAGATACTTAACTTTTACAACCTTTCACCCTCGATGGCGAGGGACCCGGTTTTTAATACCGCATCCAATTAATTTAACAAGGAACTCTGGTAATTAACTGGTCGCACCGTGTTTCATTATAATTTATGAAATTGCTACCGTAATACATTTGTCGCGCAATAAATGGCTCCTGGTACCTGGACCATTCATGTCACGAATTTTGCGAGGGGCATATAAAAAGTTTCAAGGTATCCTCACGATTCTGCGAATCCACCGCTGTACGATGTTTCTAGGAAATGCGAGGAAAAGAAACCGCTGGAAAAACGGTGCATTGTTCGTCTGTCGGGTTCATTCTACCACGTGAAACCTCCACTCCACGTTTTTTTTAGCTTTATTTGAGGGGCAGCAGGAACGTAGATTATACGTCATTGTTTAGACAAAGCTTCTCGGCCTTAAATCAACAAGCATCTTCGTAACAGGTATAACCAACTGGGAACAACTTCATGCCATGTCTGTTCTTCGAATAAATAAGGTGAAAACCTCGTTCACTAGATATACGACTTTTTGTCATGGCGAACCTTGCTACAGAGTACATATCTTAAATTACAAATAGATCGACTTTTGTATGACACCAGATAAGACACCGTTGAAAGCAATAATGAGTTTCTGTTACCACGCTGAAAAAGAACAAACAGGCGCATACTGGGAAAAATGGGGCCTTCACCTCGCGGATCTGTTCTTCAATATGTGTGTCCGTAGTCTGGTCACAGGTCATCGGTTTGAAGATAAGAGAATTAAGCGCGATGACTCACGATATAATTTGTGCAGCTTTTTTTATGGGGACAGTAAACGCGACTGGGCCAGGTCTGTTAGTCATGTCTAGGCGTGGCTTTTTTTTTTTGAGCAACTTCTTCCGTACTGGTAGCACAAAATTTCTTTTTAACTCTGGGAATGAAGAATTTCGTTGAGTTCTTTCCACGATCGTGCGCCAGTTTAATCAGCGAGGAACTATTCAGGGACAACTCGCGCATAAGTTACTTTGAAATAGGTAACAGATAAAGAAGGCGTCGTTGATCTTTAAACGTCGTCGGGTACGTAATACCGTTTGCTTTGACGTATCGGACCATTTACCATACTTTAAGAATTTACGGTAATATTATCGTGATACGACGATGACAAGTTCGTCCGAGTTTTTTTCCATTTTAGTGTAATCTGATCGTCAAAAACTGTCGATGGTAGTGCTGAAGAATGATCGTTTCAGTGCATACCGATCATTCTATACATTCAGCTGACTCAGAAGTCATTGGATATTTTCCTTGTGCGTCTAGGAGCGGTTTTGCATTTATAATCTCGCCGCAGATTAGTCACACCTGCATAATTCACCGTTTTCTCCAAAATGGTTGACATTACGATTATTCGCGCACATTAAATCGATCAGTTCTCAGAATTTTAATAGAATTCACGGATATCGATCCGATAGATAGCGCGGAAGTGTGGCAAACGTAAAATTTATCAGCGCAGATATGGTTCTGCCGTCCATGTATGGCGGGGCGATGATTTTTTCGGATTACCTGGGCGTACGCAGTGATATTTTACGGTACACGAATATCCGATCACGTGTCGCAAGCACGGGAACCGCTGGCGATAGTAAAATTACATAAGGACGAGGTTCCTTAAAACGATTTTTATCGGAAATCGCCACGCAACCGGTGTAACTGAGCGTTCTGCATTTTTCAAACCACTTGTCCCAATCTCCAACCATACCCTTATAGCTTTTTTTTCCACTTCGACGTGTAACCAGTTCTACGAATCGTGCGTTGAAAGGTGTGTGACGTCAGTGGAGAACAGTGGTACTGCTGCCGGAATTGCTACCAGTTTAACGCGCGTGACATGTTCACAAATACCTATAATAAATTTGATATAAATTGTGACCAAAGTAACGTTGCACTTTTGTCAGCGAACTTGTTGTACATTTTATGAAACGTTAAGATTGAACGACGAACGGATCATTCGAGGGTACGGAAGATAATCGGGGTTCAACGATTTCTGTGTACTTTCTAAATTCCGAATAATCTAGTTCTGTTGCTTCATGCAAATTCTAGGCACCCTGGGCTGTAAAGTATATGCATACGTCTCTCCTTGTAACCCTGTGTTACGCAAACATTTTATTTCCGTGCAAGAATTTTTATAACTTTGAGAATGGCGAGAACGATTGAAACGGCGACTTCTGGTAATTTGGACCGATATGGGCTATAAATTTCTGGCAGCCATAAACGAAAAAAAACAGAAGCCACGCGGGAACGTAAAATTGCACCGTGTCGACTGTTATGTAAGAAACGTAACACATTTGCGTTCTACATGACGGAATCATTATTCGTCTAATTAAGAACAAAATAGAACGAATCAATGGTATCGAGAATTGAAAATAAAACGGAATCGCGAGATATGATATTAATTGCCACACATTTGACGCAACGCGAACATTCCAAGAGTCAAAACCGATGCGCGAGGAACGCTCCCGCAACTCGGGACAATCGGACGTCAGAAATGCGGGCTGTTCTCTTCATAAACGTAACGCGGTGATTTAATATACAACGAACGTCGATGGAAGTGTGTCTGGCGTGCAGATTTAAAGCGCTTCGCGAGCCAGAGGCCGCGGAGGCGTAATCTTACGTTTCTTCTCCGAATCTTCTCCGAAAAACCGGTTGGCCGGTTCTGATTCAGGCCGACCTTGAGTCAGTCAGCTTCAGGCCTGAAGTTCAGGGCTTTCAAGGTGTTCTCACTCTATCCCTTTCTCCCTCTCTCATTCTCTGTCGCGAGCCTTAATAAGCCCCGCGAGGACGCGGAGCAGAAACGCGAAGGAAAGAGGCGAAGGAAGAGAAGGAGAAAGATCGTGTATGTATGACGTCCGGGGGACATGAGAATACCATGTGTAATAATAAACCGAACTCTGGCTGCGTGACGCTCGGAAGCGAAACGGCGGATATGTACAAAGGCAATAAAAAGAAAAGGGCAAGAATGATGATTCCTGGGGTGGCGTGGCTGCTGATACACCGAAAATAAGCGGCCATCTATTTCGGAGACGACTCTTGTACGGGACGCGCCATAGGAGATACACTGGCAGCTGATCGATCGCACTCGAATCGATTACAGAGGCCCCTTCAAATCTCCACGGAATCGATTAAATTTGGAAAGTCGGGAAGAAAATGAAGATTTTGGTCTGACTACTTTTTTTTACCTCTACGGGTAGAGCGAAGGAAGAAATTAATTATTGACCGATGTTTCGAGGCATTCAGAATGGTCAACGTTTAATAAAAAAGAAAAACGGCACCTGGCCGTGGAACTTCACGGATTGTAACAGTTATACAAGTTACACTTTTGTAGTCGCGTGGATGGCGCAGTCGTATGAACGGCTACGAGTTTGGGTAACAAGTGTAGCTGGGAGTTCTGGTTTAATGAGGTTCGCATGTTTAAACCTCTATCACATGGAGATAAGTTTCTCCAAAGTATGTATTACAGAGAAACTGGCGGCTTTCTTTTTCCTTCGAGTGTTTCGAACGATTCCTGAAACTTGAAAACCGTGTTGAACGCAATTGCTCGCAACAAACGTTTTCTATAATCTAAGTTCGATAGTATACGTTTTAACGTTGCGCGAGTACACTGCGGTGGTTACTGTGTCTTAATGGACACCGAGTGTGTATCGTGTAACGTGTGGTCGACTTGGTAGTTTGTAACTCAAGTCGTTGACTTCTTAGCACTCGGCGTGTTAAAAGAGTACAAAATTGAGGTCCTTGCTTGCTCACGGCCACGTTGAGTAATACGATGATTATACGGTTGTACTTAATTATTCTTGACTACTCTAGAGGAGTTTATCTTCTTTCTGCACAGGCAGAAAAATAAATTAGTCGGATGTGAACGTTTCTGTTGCAACATTTATTTCAATGGACATGGCAAACGGTCGTCAAGTGAGCACTGTACCTCTGGTTCTTTTCCTAGCGGCTCAGTTAGGTACGTTGTTTCATACGGGGAACAAAATGATCCTCTAAATAAACCATAAATATCGTGCTAATTTACCTTTCCACAGGCGATTTATCGCGCCTTGGCTCGAGGTGGCGCCAAATCATCAATTTGCCGGGGGCGCACCATTGCATCGGGGCTGGCCCCGATTCCTCTGCAAAACCTAGTTTATCATTCCTATAATAAACTGTCATATTCACGCGTCTCCAATGACGTAACGACAATGGAGGACAAGCTTCAGCTGATGCAAACATGAAGACCCGTGAGAGGGATTTATCGATCATGATTCACGACATTCATTTCGAACATGAATGGAAAATTAGTTGGTTCCGATGGTCACGCCTTTAGTATTTATTTATAGTTCGCTGTATTGCTACCGTGAGCGTCGCCGTTAGTTAATCAAAACTGAAATAAAAATATTCCGCGTCGTGCCATTAAATTGCGCTACCGCTTTCGTACACCAAACAAATAAGTTGCGGCTATATTTACTCGCGGTGCTTAAAGGGTGAAAAAATTTGCCGATAGAACCGTCGGCGAACCGGTTTATCCCTTCAAAGGGTTCGAAGGCTGATTAAACCCCCTAATTGGTGATGTTCCCGCGTGCAATTAAATGGTTTGCGCGACCACGACCCAAGCAACTTTTACCGTTTGCGATCGGGCCGATTGTTTCTCGAGCGTGAAAGTCGTAAACGATTTCGTTTCTTTTTATGTGCACGCGTGCACACGGCAGCGCGAGACTTCTCAGGTGTTTCTAACAGCGCAAACGAGAGGAAAGGTAAAGGAACAGGGACCGGAAGTGTCGCGCGAGCCACGATGCGGGGAACTCGTGCCTTCCTTTTATCACGAGATAAGGAGAACAACGTTTACCATGCACCACGAGTACCCTAATGGACGCAACCGGAAGTTCGTATGGGCACGATCGAAAACGTGCCACACGCCGTTTCGAACCGCGAAACTACATTTGCATTCAAAGAAGTTTCGTATATATTGCGAAAACGGAGACCGCCTACCTATGTTGCTAATCGCTACGTTCACTGCTGCAACTTCGCGATACTCGTAACATTATAAATATCCGCTCAGGCGTTCGAAGGAAATTGAACGGTAGCAAATTGGATGGAAAATTCGTGGTTCGAGACGCGATAAATCGCACCGGCCGCGTTCGTATTGTATCAGAGACAAAGAAAACGTTCGATTGAATTATCAGTTCAGCAGCACTCGGGGGCACGAACTTTCTATTGGAGTTAGCGCCTCTATTTACGGCAACCGGTCTGCGTTTTTTTATTTTCGGCGAAAACGTTGCCGAGACGCAAGGTCGAGGGGTTCGGCGCGGCAAGTGCAAGAAAGTGGTAAAATGATCATCGGAGGAATGAATCGACGAGCGGCGCGCGGCATTGACGCAGCTCTAGAAAATGAAAAGAAACGGGGCGATGATTTCACGCGATCCAGTGAAAACCTGTCCGTGTTCCTCGCCTAACCGGGCAGCCGACAAAAGGCTAACCGGTTTCCGGAAATGGGTAATTTCTTTATTATACCCATCAGTGCGCGCGATCTTTTTCGTCCGGGTACGCATCTGTTCGTGACCCCGGGGGCGGGTAACTACCGTTCGGGGATAAAGCAACGGAGGTCAAGAATTTGCATGGCCCCTTCGCGCTGTTTCGTCGACGTTCGCGCCGGTCATTCTAATTTCATATTACATTTCAAGCTGGACGAATCACTGCCACGTGTGTTGCAGCGAAACGCGGGCTGAACTTAAGAAAAACGCAAGTAACGCAATTCAATCGATGCACAATTGCAGCTTGCACATTAGTCCGCGGGGATAACATAATTGACCGGGGTCTTGTTTGCGCTGAAATATTTTCGACGGATGCGTCAGAACGTGTGCTAGCCGGCCTTTCGTTAAAACGGCGTGCAAATTTTTCACAGCGAGCCGTTCGAAGGTGAACGTAGAGGAGTACCAAAGGCTTCGAAGGTCCTTTTTCTCTTTGACGCATCGAGAGATGACGCGGTTCCCTGGTGAACAAACGCGACCCCGTTTTTTGCGTGGAAAAACGCGACAATAAACTGCTGGTTTACGTATGTACGAACTTACGTGCACACGCTAGCATGTTTAACGAAACGAATCGTGTGTCGCAGACGGGGTAGAGTAGTCTACAACAGGTTTGGAACACGTTTCAGATCATTCAAGAAGGGTCGGGAGAGTAGTTGTGGCTTCGTTATGAATGAAATATATAACTTGCAATATATAATATGGAATCAAATATTTGTACGATTATATCGAATTATGATAGATAGATCAGAGGAAATGTTTTCGACATAATATCCGAGATGAGATGTTAGCTTTCGCAGGTCTTACAACAAAGACGCACAATACTAAAGCGATTCGCGACAGAGAAGTGCTGGTAGTTGCAGCACGTATTTGCTTATCCGCAGGTGGCATTTCATTATTTTTTTGTTATCGCCATGCAGGCGTTTGCGCAAGGAAACAAGCGACCACAGGTCTTTCTATCTAATCGTCCCTGCCGGTAGAAAGTCGATGCAGGTTTTCTAGATTCCTATTTTGACAAACGTTAATTAACTATCAAACCGCAGACCAAACGGTCGATTGTACGAATCAATCCTTTGGGGGTAAGGTAACTATCTTCCTAGATATACGTAGAAGAGGATAGTTGAAAGCTGGTCCGTATTCTTCCTGCGACAACGAGTATGACAGCATCGCGCATGACTAAACTGAACAATGAAAACCGCCTTCGTATGATTGTCCGTGCCCCGGAGAGTAGACCGCTCGTATCTGCGGTGATTTAGCATAAGATCAGCCGAGAAATTAGTCATCGAGTGAAAGGTCGCGACCGAGACAGTGACTCAGAGCGATACCCCTTTCGGCTTGGAAAAAAAATTCTGATCGACCGTGATCGAACGCTGCCACCGCATTGAAATTGATGGACGCGGGGAATTTTCTACGCTGTTCGTGTAATTTCAAACGAAGTCGATACCGATTATGCTTTCCTGGCGGTACAATGGCTCACGGACACGTAATTGTTTAAACCAAATACATTGAACCTTCTCATTCTTTCTTCGCCGGGGAAAGAACATTTCAGGAAATTGTGTGCTTTCTAGCGTGAAATGATTGCATAATCCATCCGCATTAGAAAGATATTGTTAGTGTAACAGGGGAAGCCACAAAAGTTGCTCCGACTACTGTAGATAGCGTTATCAGCCGTCGCAGCTTCAGAGCACAGCCGTTCCGCTACAACCTACGTTCTCCATTTCGTTCTCCACGAAGATTCATTGACCTTGCCTACGCAATAACGCCGGCCGTTTCTTCTTTCAACTCCATCTGGTTCCGATCTACGATCTGCGAAACGTAGTAGCGGTAACATCGTATAGGGCCTGCGGGAAAAGGATGTCGCCACAAATCACAAGTGGACAGCTCTCGAAAATGGGTATCGCGTTAAATCAAGCCACGAGAAGGCAGACGTCGAACTGTGATTTTAACGACTCGTCCTGTCCCGGTGTATTTATATCATTCGTTCGGGCCTCGGCTCCGAATCGCTGCGGCTTTTTGTTTTTCATTTCAACGGTTCGCTCTCACGTTGGAAATCGTACGGGGCCGCAGCTCCACGATTTCGGTCGTAAAGCTCGGTGTTTTAAACAGCCGCGGGTCTTACTATGTTTCCGACACGTAAATCTCTTTCGGACGTTCACGGCCAGTTTTTTCCAAGCCGTCCAAAAATATATATACCATCGGCGTGTCCAGTCGTTGCAACGGGAATAAAAATAATGAATGGCTCCTTTCGAGAATAGTTAGGCGATCGTTATTTCTGATACCTCTCTTGCGCGTTCGTAAAGGTGCAGCGGAAGGTATATATTTTTCAATATTTCTTTGCGGAGGAACCGCTGCCAGTATGTCTGGGTAACGTTTGTAGATTGAACGAAAATGATCACCGAGCTGGTTCTCCGAAATTCGTCGTGACAGTGATCGATAGTCTTCGTTTGCCTATTCTATTCATACTGGGGACCGTAAAAATCCGCAAAAAGGATTGGGTTACTTTACATCGAGAAAGGAGGAGCAAAGGCTTTGTCAACGTGTTTCTATGGCAGGCAAATTGCCTGATTTCCGTGGCAATGAAGGAAAACCGACGAACAACGACCATCGAGGGTCAGAAATGGACGCTTTCAGCATTATGACTTCCGATTCGCGGAAAGTGCCTCGAGATTTATAGAGTTATTGTGAGAGTGCTCCGCCCGAGTCGTTGACCCAACAAAAAGGATTGATTAGATGCGAAGAACCAATCAGTCCCCCGTTTAACTCACTCAAATGCTCTTTAACAATGATACCGACACTTATAACGCGTAATCGACATCGTGTATGTTCAAATAAATTATATTTATTTCGTTGCGAAGCACTTTCGACGTTCCCGTCACTCATTAAAAGGGAAATTTGTTTCTTTTTATCGCTCGTAAAAAATGTCGATTAGTGTCGGAGGCAATTGTTAATACGAACGAAAGTCTGTTTACCCGAACGGAAGAATCAGAATTTCCATATTATTGGCAGAACGAGCGGTCATCGGTTGATACTCCCCGTATCGATAAGAACGAGGTCGCGAAACGCGTTTACCAGAATGCTTCGTGTATTACATCTGCATTCTCTCGAGACGTATTTGTTACCAGTATTCTCGTGGCCCCCGCCGCGATTGCTCTTGAATAGTTCATTATTATTCTTTCACCGGATTCTATTCGCTTCTTCTCCGTTCGCTCCGAACTAAATTGGTTCGCATCGATCGTCATTGACCTGGGTGAAAAATCGGAACCATGAAGCGAAGGTAAAGACTGCGTGAAAATCTCGATCAAAACGGAACTCGTTTCGTAGAATTGTTATTTATTCAATGTTGTAATAGATAGCACCGGTTACCACCTGGCGAACACTTTATCGTAACATTCGCATCGAGTACCTTTAAACTAATACCGTTTATAGATTACGCACGGGCAAATACGGTCGTAACGCGCAGAGAGGGAAGGCAGATAAAGTGTTTGTTCCGCTGCAAGTGCTGTTGTTACAGGTTACAATTGCACGCATCGTCTGCGAAAAATCCGAATAGATTAGATTAGATCGTACCTGTACAACTTGCCTGTCGCCTACTGGAATTCCTGGTTCGATTAGACATCCTCGGCGTCATTTTCGTTATGCAGAATTCATTTCGATTTCATTGCGCCTGTTTTTGCTTTTATTTCTTCGGCTCCTATACGTTCTTTCGTCGATTCTGTAAAGTTAATTGGCAAACGAGGTTCGCTTAGAATAATATAGAGTAAATAAAAGCTCTCGTAATTTTCTCACGATATAATGTAAACGTAATTTTGAAACAATTGGTCAAACGCAAAAGTGTGACATAACTTATCTGTGGCGTTCGAAATTGTTTAACTTTAAACTAGTTAAAATTTTATTCTTCCCCCTCCCCTCCCCCCTCCAGACATGGATATCCGCCAAAGAGAAAATATTTTTGGAAAGTACAAATGTCATTGTTGAAAAGATCAAGCAGATCAGCTCGAATGACCAACTTGTTTTTTATTGATCTTCACCTGGATTTATTGGCGTATCAGTGGCGAATGAAAGAGCGGCAGCGAGGCGGTAGGAGAGGTCTCGTTCAGTCGATGATAAACCGAAGGTGGACACTGTTAAGTTGTTCTTGAGTTGCGGCAGTAGGTGAATCGATCCTCCGACGTGTCTCGATCTTTCCGGTGAACGTGTCGAATCAATGCACAAATTGTACGATCGTTAAACGAAATAACGGAATAAAAAGTGACGCTGGTTTGACCTAGCATCTGTGTGACTCGTTCATCGTTGGAAATTGTTTTTTTTTTTAGTGATCACCTGTGAAGTTCGCCAATTTATCGCCGACTAATTGTCGTTCTGACAAAAGATCTTTGAATGCAAATTTTTCGAGGGGGAAAAAAAAGGAGGAAAAATAGTAGCCGCGCGTACGGGCCGAATAATTTCGTGGAAAATGTGAACGCTTCGACGAGTTCCACTTGCGATATTTTTAACCACGATAGTTCATGCTCCGCAGGTGAAATGCGCCTGCAAAAGGCCGATAATGCGTAACGCGCGACCAATTAACGATTCATGGCTCGATAAGAAACGAAGAACGGCGTGGCGTATTTTAAAAAATCGAGGCTACGAACATTTCCTGTTCCTCGGCCGGTGTTCGCAAATATTCTTCGGCCGCGAAAGCTCGAAACTAAAAATAATCGCAAATGGAAGGTAGTTCTCCTCTTGAGCGTTGATATTTCGCTTGCCGGGTAAAGCATTTTCGTTTGGGTGCCAATATAAGAGAAAAATTTGTTCGCGATGTTGTCAACAGATTTATGGAAAATCTGAGACTTTGCAATATTCCTGTCATCGCGGCACGTTACAGAGATGTAGATAGATAGCACGGAACGCCCTAGATTTTTTTTTCTTTCTCTTTTTTGGATCGAGCAAAACGGTGCTTCGATAACAACTAATCTTACATTGATAAGGATACAGCCCGCGATACATACACACGAATATCCCATGAAATCGGGGTTATATATCAGTCAATTAATTGTGAAATTCCTGAAATTTCTTCGATTTATAGTAATTTAAATATTTTAAATTATACGGGTCGTTTCATTTTTTTGTATGGCGAAAGCAAAGTTTAAAAAAATTATTCGAAACGGCAGCAACTAATTTTTAAGTATCACGATAAGATTAGAAATGTATCTTTCCTGCATTCTTCAGTAACGCCCAAACACCTTTGCGAAAGAAATTAAAGCTCTCGATTCAATGCTATTAATTAAGTACAGCTGCAATAGCTATTTTTTACTTGCATCGCGTTATTGCATAATGCCTTTTCGACACGCTCCTTAATAAAATAATCTGTATTCCCAGAAGTATCCGAAACGGCAATGACCGCAATTTTTCGCTTACGTTTATGGAATGATTACGAGTCGCTGATAAAAACGATGCACTTTTCGGGCGGATCACTTGCAATTAGCCTTGACCCATCTCCCTTCAAAGCAATTGCTTCTTCCTCGTGTGTCAATCTTCGTTTCAAAGTGCTCTCTCTATCCGAGAGAAATTAATGGCTATGCGAAACATGTTACGAAAAGTTTCACGTGAAAACACGTTGCCATAGTATTCGAGGCAATTAGTCTTTCCTTTAACGTTCCGCTTTAATTGGTTCGATGGTTTAATTGGATCTCAAATCGGAGCAACGTTTACGTAACGTTTCGTTTCGCCAGGTGATGTACTTGCACCGCTGAGAAGAATGATCGTGCAACCCGCGCGAGGCTAATCGAGAAGATACAATAATCTCGCGCAGAATTATTAGAGATAACTCGTTTGTCGTCACTTCTTATCGATTATGCAATTGTTTCACATTGATCCTTCGATGAATGGTGGAGCAGAACGATACATATACATCTATGTATTGGATAAAATTTGTTGATCTCCGCAAGTTATTATTCCCAGTTGGTTTCGGTATTTCTAATTATATCGGGGCGCAGTAATCGTTAGGTGTAACAGTCAAATGATTTCGTGCACTGAGGGAGAATACAATTCGGGGAGAAACGGAGAGTCGTGCTCATTCGATTTGAAACCAGCGGTAATTAAATGGTCGGTAAATGGAATCGTTGCTTGATTGCTGGCCGAAGATTATCGAGTGAAATGGAGAGCAATATTCCACGTAGGCCGCGTATCTTATCTGGCAATCCAACGCTAGATTCCGCAGGAAAACAAAACGAGCATCAGTTGCGAGTGCGCCAGCGTCCGTTCTATTCTCGTGTTATAACAATAAGGTGTGATTACTTAATTCGTTAATCGTTTGTGGCTGTTCCACAGGGTACACGAACGTTTATAAAACATGAGGTGAGTTCAACGAAATTACTTCACTTTCTTGAGAAAAAAAAAGAATCATTTGCCGTAATTCTATGCTAAACGGCATAATTATCATATATTTTCTCATGGATCGTTTCGTCCTTTTTTCTTTAATGAACGCCCAGTGAATCAACCATTACTTTGCGTATCTAACAATTATGCGTTTACATATTTGCATAGAAATAATTTATCGAGATTAAGCAAAGATTGCAAGAGTTTTTATCAAACTCTGCGCAACGAATGCCAGGGGAAAATATACGAACGATCGCAGCGGATCTGTAGGATAGCAGAAGGGTGTCTTACACCCTTCTTCGTGTGTACAAAAAGCAGCAGCCTGTTTGATGCAACCTTCAGCTGTAAGGGTGGGGTAAAGGTGGTCCATGCTGTTCCTTCGTATCTGATTGGATAGTACCGGTTGTCTACCTGAAACTTCGGGTAGTCTACCCTTGCAGTCTCTTGATTGAAGTTCGCGTGATGCGCAGAAATGTTGCATCTCCCGAGAATATAATCCGAGTGCATCGCTTGTTGCCAGTTTTCTTGATAAGACGAATAGTGGCAGAAAGTTAACGTAAGTGGTATTGTCGAGGAAGTAGCGATACCAAAAATTGGACGGCCACTGCGCCTGTTTCAGTAAGAAAAGGAATGTCATGGTCGTGAAATTTTGTGAACATTGAAAATGGCACTCGTTTTCACGTTGATACGGTGTTCAAATTATCGTTTCGTTCATGTGCCTGTTAAGATTGAAACGAATTTGACCAGTTAGAGGGGCAAGATTTACTTTGTTTTCTGCATTACCACTCTTTATCGATCTCCAGCTTTTCATCGACAGTAGTTCTGTATCTAATCAGCGAGTTTATCATTTATCGGCCAACGAATAACTGTTTCTCTATACGAATTTATGAAGATACGGATCATCCAAGAGACGGAAACATTTTTCGTTTCGATTGAAACCCGGCGAAGAATTTTTCTGATATTCCTCTACCATTTTAGTCGCGTAAAATCCGGTTGGCATTAAGACGGTCTGCGATATTTCGTGTCGTTGGGACGATTTTAGAGACAGGAGGGGACAATACGGAGATCTTCCTGCTTACCGATTTTTCTATTTCGCGTATCTATTCCGATGGTCGAATGAAACCGCACGCGGAAAATCGACACCGATCGCGTGAATCGCCGTCGAAGTTCAGGGTGTTGATTTCGTTTCCGCCGATCGAACAATACTCGTAGGTCCGCACTTTCTCGCGTACAATATCGTGTAACGTTGCGAGAGAACTCGGAGGCAAGTATTACCGTTTGGACTAACTAAAGATATTACTGAATGAGACCAGAGTGACCAATTTTCTCGATCCAGGCAAATTACGTTGTTCACTGTTACACTACAATGATATAGTTACTGATAGTTACTCTCTAAATAAATTTTCTTGTATCTTTCTATCGTTTTTTAAATTGAATTTCGTTCTGAAATCGTTTCAGCGAGGTACACGCGGTATCCGACACTGGGGGCGGTTTAAGTGGTTCCGGCAGGGCACCGGAAGTCCCCAGACCTGGCTACGAATTAAGCAGGAACATGGAACGTGGCCTGCACGACCGTGACCGCGTTGGTGTCCAGGATTTTGTCCTCCTCGAGGATTTCCAGAGCGAGGAGGCGTTCATCGATAATCTGCGAAAGCGTTTCAACGAGAACTTGATCTACGTGAGTAAAGGATGCTCCTTATCGAGTGGCTTGAACCGTTTACCCGGAAGTCGCGACCTTTCCGGGCATGCGGTTCCGTTTGCTTCCGGTATTAACCAGCAGAACACGCTAGCAAGCAAGAGAAAGGATATGATTACATTTTATTAATCGTAGAAAAATTGGACGGAAGAAAATATACAATCATTTATTTCTATGTTATGAAAATTGTTTCGTGTTAAATGGAGAAGAAATTACATTCGAAATTGATAATGTAGGCATACACAATAAGTGTTTGAACTTTGGTTTAGATTGCGATCAGTAAAATTGTTATCGATTCGTACGGACGGTTGATTGAAAATTTGTAGAACTTAATAAAGAATGGCTTAATGTGTTATTACGGATAATTATATGCGATTCGCGCAGTGCTGATGGAAAGAAAATTTGTTGGCACATATTAACGTAGAACGTTTACTAATTTAATTATCTGTAGCTCAGTTACGCCTTCCGGGTTGCTCTGCTAATTCTGAACGATTAACAAATCGAACAACCTGTTTCGTACCTATGAATAGATTTAATTATCAGCGTTGATGTTAATATTGACCTTTGTTTTATAGACTTATATCGGTCAAGTACTGGTGTCGGTGAATCCATACAAAAAATTACCGATCTACAATTCGGAAACTATCCAGTACTACCATGGAAGAAATTTCTTTGAGGCCCCGCCGCATATGTAAGAAACAGCAGATAACAACAACAGCGAATCGCACAGTGGCGTATACGAGAAATAATTATTGACAAGAGATCTGTTTCTTTCAGCTTTGCACTCGCGGATACCGCTTATCAGTCTCTGTCCAAGGAGAATCTGGATCAATGCATTCTCATCTCTGGTAGGAAACAAGTTAAAGCAAGTTGAAAGTTGGGAAATCAGTCTAGCTGTCGTTATAAATTTGCTGCAATAAAATTGGATTGCTGCAGAAAAATCTATACCTAATAGAATTGCAGTAGAAAAATGTAAACGATGGTGAACGATGAATTATCCTAGTAGAATTTGCTAAATGATTTAAGATAATTCTGTTTCTGCAGCCATCCAGCGAACGACGATGAATATAATTTTAACGCAACTGAAACTAATTGCACAGGTGAATCCGGTTCAGGAAAAACGGAAGCTTCGAAGAAGGTGCTCGAATTTATCGCTGCAGCAACCGGGCACAAGAAGCAAGTGGAGGCAGTTAATGATAAATTGATCGGTAGCAATCCGGTGCTCGAAGCTTTCGGGAACGCGAAAACTAATCGCAATGATAACTCGTCCCGTTTCGGCAAGTACATGGATATCCAATTTAATTTCCAGGTACAAAAAAAAGGACGTCTCATTTTTATTATTCATTCAGTGCTATGTATTACTATTCTTGTTCTGATAAAAATATACATATATTATCGAACGAAAGGGCTATTAAATAAATCAAATCTATTATTTCTTCAGGGAGATCCAATCGGTGGAAATATCTTGAATTACCTGCTCGAAAAGTCACGAGTAGTGCATCAATTCTCCGGGGAACGTAATTTCCACATTTTCTATCAATTGCTGGCCGGAGCTGGCGAAGAAACTTTACGGAAGTTGTACCTCAAGAGAAATTTAGACACATACTATTATGTGACTAATGGAGTAAGCTATTATTTTCACTTTCCAATCAACCACCTATTACTGTACGCATTGTGAAATGTTCTACCGGTTGAATTTTAGACTAAAGGCACCGTGGATAGTATTGACGATGCTGCACAATACCAGGAGGTAATAAAAGCTATGAAAACCATGGAGATGACTCAACAGGAGCAGGACGATTTATTCGCGATAGTGGCATCGGTATTGCACATGGGAAATGTTGGTTTCACCGAGGAAGATAGCATTGCACAAATTCTAAAGCCAGCTTCCGTTGAAGCTGTTGCCGCTGTAAGTATTATACGAAATGCCAAAGGACATCGGAATAGTCAAATATATTTCTTATCATTTTATTCGCAAATTTATTCGCAGCTATTGGGTTGCGACGTGAAGCAATTGGCGGGAGCCTTTACACATCGCACCATAGACGCCCACGGTGACGTGGTCGTTTCCCCGTTGAACAGAGAATTCGCAATTTATGCACGGGATGCGTTGGCGAAAGCTGTGTATGATAGACTGTTCACGTGGCTCGTGACCAGGTTGAATAAGTCGCTGCAACCGGTTCATAATCCACCGCGTAAGATGGTTATTGGTATTCTGGACATTTACGGTTTTGAAATATTCCAGAAGAACAGGTACACGATCTTCTAGAATTTAAATAGCGTTTTTTATTATTGAGGGATTGATTGGATGTATTATTCGACAGCTTTGAACAGTTTTGTATAAATTACTGTAACGAGAAACTGCAACAATTGTTCATTCAATTGACCCTAAAGTCGGAACAGGAGGAATATTTGCGGGAGGGAATAGCCTGGGAAAATATTCAGTACTTTAATAACAAAGTTATATGCGATTTAATCGAAGAAAAATATAAAGGTATTATTTCAAGTTTCTGTTGATTAAATATAGTGGGACTTGTTGTGATTATTATTTAATACGTATTCATAGGTATAATATCATTAATGGACGAAGAATGTCTTCGTCCAGGAGAACCAACAGACTTGAGTTTCCTGGAAAAGTTAAATGTAAACTTGAATAATCATCCTCATTACATAAGCCATATGAAAGCAGACTTGCAAACGCAGAAAGTTATGGGACGTGATGTACGGCTAGAACTGGTCAATTACTTATCCACGGTTCTAATGTAATTTCGTCTAAATTTAATTATGCGTTTTAGGAATTCAGATTAGTACATTATGCCGGTGACGTAACGTACAACGTGCGTGGGTTCCTTGAAAAGAATAATGACTTACTATATCGGGATTTACGAGAAGTAATGTCGCACACAACGAATTCTATTATTAAGGTACTTTCATAAATTTACATGCAAACACTGTTTCGTAGTTGTTCGTACTAAAATTGAGAATTCCTTAGAGTGTGTTTGACGTAAAAGACTTGACTAGTAAAAAACGACCGGATACCGCTATCATGCAGTTTAAAAATAGTTTAAACAATCTGGTCGAAATTCTTATGGGTAAAGAGCCTTCTTACATTCGTTGCATCAAACCCAACGATTACAAGATGCCCAGTAAGTTATGTTAATTTATTATTTCTTGCGTTCCAAAAATGTTCGATGTATATTAAAATAACTGAACGTTATTTCAGATCAATTCAATGACAAAATTATACTTCACCAAGTAAAGTATCTCGGACTTATGGAAAATCTACGTGTCAGGCGAGCTGGCTTCGCCTATAGAAGACCGTACGAACAATTCTTGCAACGCTACAAATCTCTGTGCCCACAAACTTGGCCAAACTATCACGGTCCGGCTAAAGAAGGTGTACAAGTCCTTGTATGTTACCTTGGATTCGAACAAGACGAATACAGAATGGGAAAGTGAGTGTTATTAAGTAATTCATAATTTGGTATATTTAGAACTGAATCTAACGCTCGATAAAATTTTGCATGTAGCACAAAATTATTTATTCGATTCCCTAAGACGTTATTCGACACAGAAGACGCTTTCCAAATGAAGAAACACGATATAGCTTCTATTATTCAAAGTAAATGGAAATGTATATTAGCAAGGCGACGATACTTACATATGAAAAAAGCAGCAGTAATTTTCCAAAAATATATACGGCGATGGCTTGCTAAACGTGAAGCTGAGAGAAGACGAAAGGCAGTTATTATTATTCGAAGGTACACTGTGAATTGATGTTCTTCTGTAACTCCTTTTTCAAACAGTGTAAAAATATATTATAAATTGGTATTATTCTTATTAGATTCATCGAAGGTTTTATTACACGAAATGGTCAACCAACTGAAATTAATGTTGCATTCATCGAATTAGCAAAATATCAATGGTTAATTAAGCTCTCTAAAACGCTTCCGGCTGGTGTTTTGAATAATTATTGGCCTCCGTGTCCATACGCTTGTCGAGAAGTAAGATGACCGGTGCTAGATAATGTTTGCAATATATATATTTATTTTAATAAATTAACTCACGATCTCTTTCAGGCATCCGAAGATCTACGTATTATGTACAAGAAATGGAAAGCGCGTAATTATAGACTGGCTTTGTCGAAAGAAGACAAAGAACAGTTTGAGTTAAAGATTTTGGCCGAATCTCTGTTCGAAGGAAAAAAAAAATCTTACGCAAAAAGTTTGGGACCAAGATTCCAAATCGATCGGCTTGGTGCTGAAAATAAAGGATTAAAGCAAAGCTTCGCCAATCATATCCTCCCGAGGGATGAAACTATAAAAGTAAGTATTTGAAATCACAATATATCTAGTGTGTAAATTTATATGTTTTTATCAACTTCAATCTACATGAACATAATGATTGCTTTCAGTATGCGACTCCAGTAATTAAATATGATCGACATGGCTACAAACCCCGCGAGAGGGTACTAATTTTAACAGAAAATGCAGTATATATTTTAGACACGTTAAAAACTTTGAAACTTAAACATCGGCTACCTTATAAATCCATTGAGGAATTGGTTGTTACTGGGGAGTCGGATAATTTACTAATAGTTAGGATACCGCCCGAATTAAAAAAAGATAAGGTTTGTGATTATTTTTCGTACAACAGGAATAATAAGGAAAATGTTTTAATATTAATGATAGCATTTAATCACTATTTATTTAGGGTGACTTAATTTTGGAAGTTCCACATATAATAGAGGCGTTAACAAAAGCGATTGACATCACTAACAACCCGAGTATTCTCAAAATCGTTAATACAGAATCGTAAGTAACTATACAACGAAGTTCGTTTCAAAGCTGTAATACGCGTAAATACTACAAATATTTAACTGGGATTATTTTCAGAGTCTCACATAAACTAGTCAGTGGTAAGGAAGGTGTAATCGAATTTCGAACAGGTACAACACCCGCCATTAGCAAAAACAGACAAAGTGGACATTTACTAGTGGTAAATAAAATATACCACAGAATATGGGATCTTCAAAATAAAATGTAGTTTTTTACATTGTATTTATGTACATATATATCAAATTTCAGGTGGCATCTCCGTAATGTCCAACAAATGTGTCATGCAATTGTGTACTTAGATGGAAGTGTTCAGCGTGCATAGTATGATACGTAATGCAGCCTTCATCGATGTGATGTAGAATGGAAGATTATTAAGAAGAGATAATATATTAAAATTTAGTACATTCATCGAATGACACTCGCAGTTTTGTACCTTGTTATATGAGTTGTGTAAAATATCTTGTGAGATAATGTTTATTTTTGTATATTAGTGCATAATCAGCGAAATGGACAAATTTTCGCCTACAATAATGGATCAATGAAAGATGGAAACTTTGTGCCTTCTATGAAACTATTATCGAACAATCGCACAACAATGTAATTTATTTCGGGATGTTTAACAGGTGCACCTAAAGAAAATATTTCCTTTTTCTATATTTATATTGTATAAGTCACTGTGCCATTGTTTCATGTTCAGAATAATTTGATGGATTAACAATACAATGTTAAATTAAATTAACAAGCGTAAATCTTAATACTTGGTTAATTATTTAAGATTTGCCCTTTCATTCTCATACCTATTATGATGATATATTTGAAACTACGCGCGCCTGCTATGTAATCGCCATCTATACAAAAATCTTTGAAACAACTCGCACCTCTTACTTACCTTAGGTGTAAATATAGAAGGGATCCGAGTAGTTTCATTCACATCTGTATAGATGGCGATACTAAAGGCCACTTTGGGTGTAGATAAAACAGGGATACTAGTGAGTACGAGATTTCAAGCACTTGTTTATAAACAGCGGTGCGATACTCCGAAATATGGTTATTTATGTCTTCATTTATAAAATTAAATTAATAAAGCTCGAAAATTGTTTCGTAATCTTTAAATATCAATAAAGTGTTCGCAAACGCAGTATTACAATCTACATAAAAATTAATATATACATATAGTAACAGTGTATTCATTGTTCATTTTATTTTACAACAATCAAGCTCTTTAGCAAAGGTAAATACATTTCTAAATAATTTTTTCATTAAATCCATTTTCCAGTATGTAATATATAGATACTAATAATAGTATGATTTTTTATTTCGGCCTCCCATGAATTGAAGTTCGGCTTAGGGTACATGTAATCTCATTTTGTAATACTATCTTAACTCTTGCATGCTTCTCTATTTTACGTATTACCCTAATTCTTACTATCCATTTCTTATCCCATTTCTATCATATATCTTTTCCTGCTTCTTCCTGCTTTGGTTTAAATTCCAAAGCTATTCTTTTATCTTTCGTTTCATCTTCCATTTACCACGCTAATTTAATTCAATATTATTTAAACTGTTTTTACGTTTCGCAAGTTAACAACATGTATAAAAAAGTAGATTTTATTTTAATACCACTTTTGAGTGTAGATATAGCACTAGTAGTTTCAAGTACTTCTTTATAGATGGCACTGCTATGGATGAAAATAATGACTACTTTCGTCTATTTATCAAATTAATTTATTAATTAATCATTAATTTCTTATCATTTACATATTAAATAATCTATTTTTTTTGGGAAGTGGATGGTTTTTGTTTTGTAAGCGACTTCTTTCCCTCTAAGGCTTTCTCTCGTAAGTCATCTTCCATTGCTTTGTTGACGGTTTTTGTAATCATTTGTTTTAATTTATGCGCTTCTTCGAATTTCTTCTTTTTAGGCTGGATGGGTGCATCTATCAATAAAGATATTTCAACACTACATTCGTTAAACATAATTTTATATTCACATTAGTTTCAGTTTTTTATTCCACGTTAACCTAAGATTTTTTAATTTCTACGGCGTCAAAAGTATTATCCGCGAATCAGTTATAAAATATTGGGAAATAATGAAAATTATGTATACCAACAAGTGAATGTAATTAAAAGTAATTGTCAAATGTTACTAATCGTAAATAACACAAATCATACAAATATTACTTACTGTTTCGTCGTTTCACAGCCAGACTTTTTTTATTTTTATCCTTAGCTTTTCCTTTCAATGACGATGGTAATTTAGTTTTCACTTTCAATTTTCCTTGAACCATCTTTTAAATATTTAACAATTTCTGTCTTAAATTCGATGTAAAGTCTTGAAGCACGTGTAGTTTCGAGTTGGTGTACGAAATCTAGCTTTTAATTTTGTGAATCACACATATTCATTTTAACACAAACTAAATATTACATACATAAGCAAATGCAGGTAAATAATTAGTGCGTGCTTGGCTGCAGGTATAAATACAACGATACGAAAAAATGTTTGTCTGCTTTCTTTCCACTTATATACACTCTGTACCTACTACGTCACGTTCGACTTATCGAACGTGTCGTGTACTATGGCCACACAACGATTTTTAAATTTGTCAATTACAGCATCGAACAGGACTAAACGCATTTAAGATATTATAATTAATAAAATATAATTCTTAAAGGTATAATAGATTGGTGATATCTTTGTCTTGTATCCGATAAACTGGAGGTTATTCTGATGACTTGCAGAATCAATGAAATTTATCTGCGTGGTATTTAACAGTGCAGATCATTGTCTAAAATTTTCCGTTCATTATCAGTCGCTGTCCGATTTCTAACTTACGAAAGATCACGTTGATGTTTCATTTCTCTACCATTAATTACTTAAAGAAAAGAATAGGACAATCACAATGGCACTTTCCAAACCTACGAATTTCATTCTTCAACTTACCGCTGCTTACTTCGATCGCCTTTATAGAAGTCCATTGAAAACTAAAGCAATCACAAGGTACGTAATATTGATTGACATATCATTTTCCAAATACACATTGCAAGAGTGTGGTTATTTTTTCAGCTGTATAATTGCTGCCCTTGGAAATTTTATATCGCAAAAAATCTCCGGCGCCAAACGTATCAACGAGGACAGTTTACTTGCATTTGCGCTATTCGGGTAAACATTAAATGAATTATTATCTTACGTTCCGCGAAACAAACTGACAAAAAATCCATATACTGTTTTTTTTTGTAGGCTGCTCTTTGGAGGACCTGTTCCGCATTACTTTTATAAAAATATACAACCATTTGTTAGAGGTCCTGTTGCATTGTTACTTACAGAAAGGTGTTTATATACACCATGTTATCAAGCGTTAGCATTGTACATGTTGTCTCTCTTTGAGGTACAATTACATTTTACGTCTGTATGTTTACCATTGTTTTCTTTTCGATCAATGTAATGAAAATGATTTTGTTGCAGGGTAATACGCATAATGATGCGTGCGATCAAATGAAAAAGTTGTATTGGCCGGTGCTAATTGCTAATTTAAAATATTTAACATTGCTACAATACATTAATATAAGATACATTCCACCAGTGGTAAGTTGGTTGTAATAGAAATGTTATTATTTCATATTGAGTTTTTGTAATTATTATTTTCATATATTCTCGTAAGATTCCAGAACTAACACTATTAATATACATCTGATTTTAGCTACGTGTTCTTGTGATAAACATTATTGGTTTCTTCTGGGCTATATATCTTGCACAAAAACGATCTAAACAGTCCAAAACGAGTGGATCAAGAAAATAAAATGGTTTTATTATTTCCAAAGTAAAAATATTTTATTTTGATTATTATCAGATATATATATATATATATATATAAGTAATAAATAGTATATAGGCTCGATCTTTATTAAGGGTAATATATTTTGTATACGAAGTGTGTAAATAATTTAATTTTGATGTGTCACTTTGCTATTGTCTACTCATGTATCTATTTAAACAGAAAGGATACTCTGGATTAGTATCTAAATTGTGGTACAAAAATGATTATAAATAAATTTTTTTAAATATTTCGAACAGAGATTGTAATTGTTTTTAAGCTTTTTAATTTAATCACACAACAACAATACAGAGTATATTACAGATATAATCAGAACTTTTCCATTTCAACGATGGTAACATTTGATGGCTGTAAATTATGGATAATAAATATTAATGTCAAAAGCCATGGTGGGCGAAGTTTAACAAGTAACTTTTACATACATCATACAAATAAATTGCGACACATTATGTCCCATTCGAAACTTATGGTTACCGTGAAGTTGATATAACTAAAGGACAGAATGAATCTTATATTACTTTTATGAAATAAGAGTAAATAATATATGCTTATGTTTCAGATTTGTTCAATAGATATGCATCAGTGGAAAATCATTATTGCAGCACCATAGCAATTGACATTTTTCTTCTCCTTTTTTCTTAATAAAACTGAGTCAGTCAGTATGTAAGAGCTAATTCTACGTAGTGTTTCTTCCTAATTATAAACAACGTAGACTTTCCAAGTTTGACTTTAACCCTATACATACAATTTCAGGACTTAACTTCGAATAATTAGGACTAGTCTAATTATGTCTTTTAGTACGCTGCCTGGCTTTTGTAGCCACGAAAAAAAGTTTCTGACTAGTATTTCCATAAATTGAGTATTGCAAGTAAAACAAAGTTTAAAAGTTTAACATCACTTTTACACATTTTTCTTGCCTTCATGATTGACAAATGACTAGTGTGTCGTAATATAAATAAATAAATAAGTTACAAATAAATAAATATATAAATAAATATAGAATTCCCCAAATGTTCTGAGTATGTATACTAAAAAGTAAATGAGCAAAGATTTATGCACAATAATATCTATGTACAAAAGGAACAATTATAGAAGAACATTGCACTAAAATATCAATTGATAAATCCTTTTGAAATTAGCAGTTCAATTCGAAAGGATGTTCTACTGTTATACTCGTTAATGGAATGTCTAAAATTTGACTAGCTGGTGTTTGTATAACAAACAATTACATGATTAAATAATCATGTAGATATAGAACTACCAGAGTAGTTTTAAATGAATCTACAAACGATAGAGAATAGCTATTTGAATGATAATGCGAGATCTTTAAAAGCTGCAATCAAATCCAGTTTTGGATGCTTATAATCATCATTGCCTCCTTATTGCTTAAGTACTCAGACGCACGTAAGTCTGTGAAAAGCGTCATTACATGAAGACTTAAAGTTCTCAAAATCATGACGCAACATAATCCACGGCGATAGCTATTTTTCTCAAAATTCTCATATAAAATGTTAGCATGTTGCTGCTCTAAATGAACAAAATATCTTATATGATTATTCCTGCATCTACATCCTTTAAACCTCGATTGCCTTCATAAACTTATAAAAAGGAATTAATTCACTAAAACAGAAATCCTCTACTTTCGGTAGTCAGTAAATTTGTTTCAATGACTGGTTGTAGAACAATATAAATATAAATATCGCACTAGAATGATCGTGACTAGAACAAAATGATTAATTCCTAATGACTAGTTAATATATAAATAATATTAGTTCCAATGGAATTAAAATATAAATAACATTAGTTTCAACGAAAAAGACGTCCAGAACCATGTAGATAATAATACTGAAGCTGATAGCATTACAATGGATCACCATCTATGAGTATTGTTAAGTCATGAGATTAGACATGTAAATGCATATTAAGAATTTACAAACAGTTAAAGATATTGCACCAAACTTAGAATGGCGTGCTCGCATGGCATCTGTCGCGAGTGAAATACATAAAATTTTCTGTTTGCATTCCACGCAAAATTCCCTCAATATAAACATGATTTATATGACACAGGAGTGTCAGAAAAAGTATCGAAGGACCTTCATGATCCGTACCATTCCAAATCTGACACATAAAAGGAACGTCGAATGTTTTTAGGGATCCACTTGTTGATTTCAACGCGTGTACGATGGACTCCGACTTGGAGAACAACTTGATCGATGACTTGGACTTGACCAATTACTATGTCTGCTGCTATCTGAACTACTCGGTGACGAAGGTGGTGTTGGAGTAGGTCGATGATATGGAATTGGTCGTTTCCTGGCACTAAAATTAATGACTATCAATATCGTATACATAACACAGTAATGCGTGTATAAGTATGAGAAGTATCCTCCAACGAAGTTTAGATACATGTTAATCGTGGATAATTCTATTGCAGGAATTAATGTAGTACTAATGGATATTAATAAATATTATTATTAATGATATTTAAAAAAAGTAATGATAAGGTACGTGCAAAAATAAACCATGCAATGCAACAAAAATACCGTGCAAAAATAAACATGTGTCACTTACCTTACTGCAATTTTAAGGAAGGCAGTGGATTGAAAATGATTCACAAAACACAACGAAAGAAAAAATATATCAAAAACTAAAAGAAAAAGGCTTGCCTTTGTAGCGGTAAATACATTTTATTCGTGACTGACATAAAATAAAAGAGAATCTCTACTGTAAATATATAATTTACAATAATTTATAAGGAAGATACACGCATGCTACAGCTACACGATATCCGTAGATCATTTTGCTAAGCGATTAGATACAAATGAAAAAACGGGGTGAAAAGAAAAGAAAAAAAATTCATACAAACGTAACTGTATTTGACTGATTTGAGTTGAAGTTCGTGTACCAGAAGAGGACAGAGCAAATATAGGTTTACTCGATGTAAAGGGAATAACGTAATTCGCTCATCAAACGTATTGCTTACAGTGTACAAATTTACGTAACTGTCTAATAAAGTAGTCCCTTAGAAAAAATATAGATTGCAATTATACTGACAAAAAGTAGTAATATATCATAACATTTACGAGTAATCATCATAAGACAACACGATCCCTTGCGCTTATTCATCATTAATTATTATTAAACTAACGTTCACGTTTGTAGCTAAACCTGCTCCGTATATCCCTCGTTTCTTATTTATTTACTTATACGAAAACGAAACTTCTATATGCATCATATGTTTACTACTACATTATAATTGTAGGAAAGTAATAGAAACATCTGTGCGAAGCCGTAACTTTATCTTCTATGCCTGTCCCTCGATCTGTCCCTGCAGGACACAATACAAAATGACATTAGATTAATAATAAAAAAAAAGGTTTCAGTGAATCGTTGTAAACTTATCGATATCGTTGCTTTTACAAAAATTGCTTACATTCACGAAACGTGTACCAATATGAGCGTTTGAAACAAAAAAAACAAAAATGAGGAAGGCAAATCAACGACGGAAAAGTAAAATAAAATTGAGAATAAAAAAAAAATAAAATAAAATAAATAAAAGTCGGAAGAAGATAATTATATCTACGATCAATGCAACGACGTGGGCTTACAAAATTTGGCGTGGTGCATTGAAAAACCTGCTGCTACGATATCGAAACTACCGGTCCGGAAATACCTACCTCGTGATACGACGTCTATCTAGAAAACTAGGAGAACCATGTCGACGGGGTATAGACGGTGAACGAGATCTGCTAGAAGCTGAACTGCTGGACGATGAACGAGAAGACCTACTAGAGACGCTGCTCGATGATCGCGATGAACTAGAGAAACTTCTACGACTGTGCCTTGAACTGGAGAGGAAACAGAGAATCTTTATAATAGCACTGTAAACGTTAATACAATATATTGCATTCCATAACGATTGCTTTACCTCAAAGAAGAACGTGAACTGCTCCTGCTGCGACTTCTTTTTTCTTTATCCCTTGATATCCTGGATAAGGATCGGGAACGGCTTCGAGATTTCTTCGACAGCGATCGACTCCTAGATTTCTTCGACAACGACCGACTACGCGACTTCTTCGACAATGATCTACTTCTGGACTTTTTCGACAAGGATCGACTCCTAGATCGTTTCGACAACGATCTAGTCCTGCTTCTAGATCTAGACTTCTCCGCTGAATGAGATGGTGATTTCTTCGATGGTGATGGAGATCTAGACGCAGAGTGTTTGGATTCCGAAGAAGATCTCGATCTGGATAATCTCTTCGACCTAACCGGTGACTTCGGTGATTTTTTTGATCTTGCAGGTGACACAGGAGACCTGTGTCTAGGTGATACTGATTTTTTGCTCCTAGACACGGATCGTGACTTCTTGTCTGTAGATATTGATCTTGAGCGACGTTTAGGCGATCTGGAAGATGTTTTCTCTGCCGACACTGATCTGGTGTACGACCTGGAACGCGACCTCGAATAAGACTTGTCCCTAGGAGAATGTTTCTTCGAAACCGGAGAACCCTTCTTCGAAGTAGTCTGAGACGGAGAACGTTGCTTCGCCTTGTTGCTGGATATTGGAGGAGGAGATTCACTCGGAGTACGCAATTTTGTAGTCGTATCTTTGTGTACAACTGCTACAGGTGGCGAGTGCGATGAGGATTTACTCTGAGATGAATGTTTGCACAAAGCAGTCGGTGGACTCTTCTTGGACGTGCTCGGTGATTTTGAGCGATAATTCGCTTTCGTCGTTACGCTTGGTGATCTGGGTTCTACTTTGTTCAGAAATTGCGGCAACGGAGGAGGTGATTCACTGGGAGAGCGTATTCTAATAGCTGCCTCCTCTCGAGTTAACGGCAACGCAGGTGAAGGCGATCTGCTGGATACCGGAGACTGTATAGCAGGCAGGTGAGATATTGGCGACTTCGACATAGACTTCTCCCGTAGCACGGTATTTTGTACCATTTTCGGTGGGTCATTCGGTAAAGCTATATCCAATATATTGTCCTCCTTCTTTTCAACTTTAACCTTTACAGGGCTTATCACCTTTTTACCAAGAGTTTCCCTAGCTTTCGCGGCCAGTCCACTTTGCAGCCGTTTCAATGTATGCAATTCCTTTAACCTCTCCTCGTCCTCTACTTTGGGTTCGTCGTCCGCTATGTCTGTTTCATCCTCGCTGGAGGATCGTAGTCTAACTCTTGGCGTAATGGTTCGCATTTTCCTGGTCCTAGAACTTGATCTAGACTTTCGTTTGGTATCGTTCTTTTTCTGATCCCGTTTCTTCTTGTCTTCTAGTATATGCTTGTATCTTTCTGGATTTTTCTTCACTGGAGAGTAACTCAAGGTGGATCGTCTAGATCTACTTCTTGACTTGCTGCGGCTTCTGCGACGTTCTTTGGATCTTTCCCGGTCCCTTCTGTCTCTCTGCCTTCTAGGTGATCTTGATCTTCGCCGTGAATCGGATCTCCTGCGTCTTGGAGGCGGTGACAATCTTCGTCGTGATACATAACGATCATACTTGGATCGACTTCTACTTCTGGACATGGATTGTCTGTTGTATCGTCTTGGGGATCTCGATATCCTTCTTCTTCTCGGCGATGGGCTAACGCGCCGTGATCTTGAATATCTTCTAGGTGATCTTCCTCTGTCGACTCTACTTCTTGATAGTGATCTATGTCGTCTTGGCGGAGGACTCTTGTGCACAACAACTGGTGACTTCTCCTTTTGCTTCTCTGGTATAACTTTTTTAACAGGCGAGTCTTTCTTTTTAGGCGGTGGAGTTTCGTTTCGACTCTTGTCTTGCTTCTTTGGTGAACGATTCGATCGAGGCTCTTTCGTCGCAATTTCCGCCTCATCGTTCTTAGTTTTTTCCACAGCTTTGTCATGCTTCATAGACTTCTTTGGCCTCTCTGGGGAGCTGAATATTGAGAAGAGAAATTTGAAAATATACTGGGTCGAATTATTTTTTTCTTAGAAACATCCAATTCAGTTCGGGGCTTACCTGTCCGACGAGCTCTCGGATGATTGATGCTTCCTCTTCGCTGCTACTTTTTTCTTCTAAAAGAAAAACAGCACGTATTACTAAGCTAGACAAGATTATCCAGCGAACACCGATCATGCAAATGTACTTGTCAGTAGGATTAAAAAAAAGAGAGATCGCAATTTCGTAAAGATTCTCTGGAGTCTGCTCATTCGCTATAGTACAAGTTCAACAGTTTAAGATGTATAAATGTGTTTCGGTTGAAGATCGTAATACGTGTCGATAAAAAGGATATACTATATCAAGGAAAATAAATCAGAAGCTGGTACGTAGTGAACATTATACATAGTATGTATATTCATTTTTGTTTGCATTGCACCTAGGTCAGAGAACAAGCAGTCTCCTATTCGTTACTCTCTCGCAAATGTGATGGTGCTTGACACAAAACGAGTGAAAGGCAACAACAATCGCAAAAGTTCTTACGAATCGAAAAATCACAAAATTATTATTACATTGAGTAGCGGCATATCTGGTACTCACTCAGGGAATATATCCTGTCAAATGGCGCTGATAATTACAAACAATACTGAGATTTACACTTTTGAAATAATGACTGTTAACTTGAAATCAGATAAAAATCTTTACAGAAACAAGCAATGAATCATGCTTATTCAAAGTTAGGCGGCAACACAAAATCTTTTATAAAATCCAATGTTCAATTAACAACTAATTGGGGGAAAAAAATGAAGGTAAAGTAGATGTCACATGCTCCTGCTTCACGTGCTAAGGTATAGAGTATATATGGGTATATATATAGTTATAAATATGTATATGTAGAGAGAGAGAGAGAGAGAGAGAGAGAGAGAGAGAGAGAGGAGAGAGAAAGGAAGATAGAAATTTTCATATATTGTTTCCTTCCCACTATTTGTCCTACCTCATGTTTTTCTTTTGCCTCTGCTTTTGCCTTCTTCTTCTTCTTTTTCTTTTTCTTCTTCGATTCAGTTTCGGAGGAACTGCATATTACAAAACTTTGTTAATAATCTCATATAATAAATATGTCGTGTAATTATCAAAATTTAATTACCTGCTATCATCAGACGCTTCACTAGAATCACTATCAGAGGAACTAGCCTCGGTTTTCTTGTGTTTCTTCTCCTTTTTCTTCTTCTTAGACTTTTCTTTTTTCTTGCTGGCCTTTGGAGATTCCGACCTAGGAAATTCGATCGTGGTTATTCTAAAGGTGTCATTGCACGGAACTGTTTTTTTTGCTTTTCTTTTTTTGTTTGTTAATAATATTTAGTTTTTTTTTTTAAATTCTTGCAGTGGGCGTCTTCCTGTCGACAAGTGCATACCTTGTGCTGACAATAAAGAAAGCTGTAGTACAATGTATCCATGTGTGAAACAAATACTTTATTCTAATGGCACAAGCTACCTGCTGCTCTCAACGAATTCGATTGAAATTAACGAATAAATTCGGAAAAGTAACAATCGATAACGCGGGTATCCGACGATATTTTTGCACCGAACTATCTCAGCATTTGGATAAGGTAATTTGATTTAAGAAATTGAAAATAAATTATACAAATATATATATATACACGTATATGTATGGGAAATGCAGTGTGTAAATATTTAAATACAATATTGGTATAGAAAATGAAACGGAAAGTTACGTATATGTATATATATAAATTTCTCAATCTTTCACTGCAATCCCAAGTGAATTAAGTAATAAAAAATATAAGTACAACGATACATATACAGGTGAAAATCACAATATATCGGGCTATAGCTAACAAACCGACTACATAATCATTTATTTGAAAGATGTGGTTTTTCGTATGTTTCCTGAGATATTTGTTTTTGTAACTATCCAGGAATCAAGTGTGATATAGAAAACCACATCTTTCAAAAATTACAAAAGACAAGTATACAAAATATGAGGAGTATTGATATAATATGGGATTAGCATTACCTTGATAACCATCGATAGGGACGGACTTGTCAGAAAAAAATAGAGAGATGACATTAACAACAAGCTTTATCGATAACAACAACAAAGATAGAAATGCATGATTTACGCGTCAGATAACGTATTTGTCTAAAAAAATCCGCGTTTATTTCACATATGAAGTAAATGTTTGCCCATTGTTCCTTAAATGATCATATCATACGCAAATATAGTATCACTTTTTGTTGATGTTATACGAATAGCAGCAATATAGCAAACATTTACCCTATAACTGCGCCTATGAGACAAACAGCTAAAAATAAGGCAACGCACAGATTCGATTGTCTGTCTGCATACAGAGATGTTATATCGTTCTTTACTTTTACGAGACTTTCATTTTGGTTTATTTTTTCTTTTCGTTCTTTTGCAAAGTAGACGCGACGACCACACTTACCTACTGAGCCTACTGGGTAGGCACTCAGTCCTCCTCAGTTCTGTTTGAAACAGAGAAAGGTGTATGGGACATGAAATAGTAGGTGAGTCATGAGTCAGTATCTGACAAGAGGTGTGTAGTAAGCGAATGAACGAGTGTGGAACTTGCGGTAAATGAATAATTAACCGGGGGGGTAGGAGAGGAGCTACTACAGGGGGATGTTCATTCGATCTTGGAGTATGGATTCGTGTACGTTTCACTCACACGTTGCACTGAATTTTTTGCTCAATAATTGAGTTGTCTATATAGTACATATATATATCATTACATTGCACTATAATATAACAATAGGTACCATCTTATTACCACTGTACTATAGTATACAGTGTATTATATTATTTAATATACCATAGTACAATGCAGTAATATAACTTGTATAATATTCTTCTATCTGTACTCATGTATAGATACATATATTTTTCCTCTATTTTTTTGTTTCCTTTTTTCTGCGAATAATCAGAACATCGAATCCAGCCTCCACTGACCCGTGCACCATTCCGTTGTCTTTTACCTTTCTTTCTTGTGCTTCTTCCCTTTTTTCTTTTTGATCGCGCTACCCGATCTTTTTCTCTTCTTTTTCTCTGGGACAGGCGTGGTGTCCGGAACCGGACTAGGGGTCCGCACTAATTCGTACACTTTGCTCGCTGCCGCCCTCGCTTCCGCTTCACGCGCGTGCCTTTCCGGATCTAGGCTACTTCCCTCCACGAAGAATTCCGATATGCCGAAAGCCTCGCGTAGCTTTGCATTTTTTTCTTGCTGCGCCTCGGCGATCTGATGTGTCTCTCGTACACTGTAAAAATTAAATAAGGATTAGAGTTTATTCTGTGTTGTAGAAGAAGGATTACAATCGTAATTAAATTACGAATGCCCCTCACTAATTATTGGTGAATCATACGAAACGAATATCGTGGCAAGGATTTTATAGCATCTTTTTTTAAATCACGGCCTCGCGCTATGTTCTACACTGTTTGCCAAACAAGTATTAATAATATTCATACTCAAGTTATTTCGGAAGAAATCTATGGACTATTTGAAGCATCGCAGCTACGTTAACTAAACCGTATACCTCACATTTCCATCTCTCGTTAATTATAAAACAAACGAACGTGTTCAGACACTCGGTGCACCGTAGCACGCAGGCACGTGGCCACCGGGACAATTATTCCAAATAGTGTCGCGCACAATATCCTCGTTTCTCCTCCCTTCGTAAAAAATTCACCTTTTCACTCGTGAGTAGAAAATCGAATCAGCCGACGTAACTCAGCTATGAATAAAAATAAACACATCGTCGATGAGAAGGGGTTCAACAGACACTGTGGCCCCATTTTGATATTTCACTGCTGCGAAATCGCACAACGCACAATTAAATTACTTAACACAGGGGATGAAAATAATGTGGTATCGTACCGCGTAGAGATTTTCACAGTCATCGTCGCCCAACAGTCGAACACTTTGACCCACCCCTTCAGTGAGCTCGACTTTTCTGACAATCCATAAAGATTGCAACCAGTTGCAACGATGAAAAAGAAGACAAAGAAGAAGAAGAAGAAGACGATGGCACGGCAGTGAGTATGGTGGACGACGACGTGTTCCTCGGTGTGGCCACGGTGAACGTCGATGGAAACGTTGGAACAATGCGGCGAAGCAGTGACATAACACCGGAGAGACTATACCGAGGAGAAATCGAGGCGGCCCCTCTTCTATGTCGCGAGTGAAAAGCAGCAAGCGGGGCCGGGGTCGGCCGAGCCACCCCTACGGCAACCCTCGAGCACGGATCAATACAATCCAGCTGTTCTCTTTTCTGCTATCCCTTTCGCGCCACTACTCGCCTGGCTACACGCTCGAATTTAGCAGCTAACCGAGCCACTCGCCGTGCCACCCCCAACCGGGCTCAATCGCCGGAATAATTTTTATTTCTGCCTCGCTATTACTTTGTTACCCTTTAATCTGCCATTTTTACACGTCTGTCGTATTGCATAATGATTTTGCACAGAGAGTTCGTTCTTGCGATTTCTTTTTCCCTTTTCGATTGTAATTTGACCCGAACTTTTTCGTCGAATTGTGCTCCTTATATCTGTTTTCTATTTGATAGTCGAAGAGTTTTATTTCTGTTGAGTAAATATTGGTATAGGTATGATTAAAAATGAAAAAATAAATAAAAGAGGAAACAGAAAATTTGGATGCTCCTGGCATATCAAAAGGTAACAGCTGTTTACGGGGGGTGTGTTTCCCTTTAGCGAGGGTTGGGGAGTCAACGCCATGAGTCATCCCCAAACTGCCCGTTTGCTATTACGATAGAGCGTTTGCCTTTTTAATCCCCTCTGATCCTCCATTTTTATTTATCGACAGTGTGCATTCCAGATTTGTCGAGGCTTTGAATGTTTGAGAATTATCAAATCGAGAAGGTTAAAATGAACGCCACAATGATGGATGTTTTAACGATAATACGATAGAAGAACGTGTAGCGGGATTTTCACAGATTCTATTGAAGTGCGTGCAATTAGAGGTATCGAATACCCTTGTACAACGAACAGGCACGATAATCTGCGGCGAGAGAAACCTAATTCCTCGAGTTAATCCTTCTAAACGAGGATACCAATCGTGTTAACCCAGATTTCGAGGATAAAGACGCCTCTTTTTTCCAATTACACAGAGCATCTACTTACACCCAATATTACCAAATAATGCAAAACTAAATCCGAATGTCTCTCATCGAAATGAATATGCTTGAAATTTTCGAAGAAGAAGATTTTGTCCCCCGAGGGTCTTTAACTAAAAATCCAAAAACTCGTTATTCAACGGCGTAAATATGCTGGAACTAACGAAAGAAAAAGCAGAATGAGATATTGGTCTTGACAAATTCACCTGACGACGGAGCGCATGTTGCTTCGCCGTCCGGCGAGGAGGTGGAGTTGTATGCGCTGACAACAGCAACAATGCTGCCGCATCTGCAGGTGTGCACGTTTCTTTCCATTCGCCGCTTGCAATTTGCGCTTTCGCGATCTTTTCATCACTTTCTGCCGGTCCAAAAAGAAGTTTCCCCTCCAAAGTGTTTCGAAGAAGGCGCGGCCATCGGGAGGGCCACGTCCTCGTGCAGGTTTCAAAGGCGTTACCGTTACGGACATAGTCATTCCTTAAATCCAAAGTCTCGATAAAAAATCAAATTCCTCTGTTTTTCGTCCTCTCCAATTACCAAAACACTTGCAATAATTGGAAATTTACACCAGCAGCAAATCTTCTTGTTCTTGTTCCCTTCTTTGCAACATTTATCGAAATGTGTCTTCTTCAATATTTTGATGTTAAAATTCGATATATACATATATGTATATTAGTTAATACTTATGATCGTCGCGAGTAAATCGTTTCGCCACGTTTTGCATCCAATTTGTTCGGCCAGCAGCCACTCTCGGGACAAATTACGGGTCTGAATATTTAACGACCGGGTAATTAGATGATTAGCATTAAGAACGATCGGTCGCTAATTTACGCTAAGGAGCTCTGCTCGGTGTGCGGGTAGTTCCGAAGCAGCTTAATCCCCTTCAGGAGGCAAGCTTTGATAGTTTAGGCGACCGGAAGTGGGATGAGGGTTGAAGGAGAAGGTAATGGCTTCCTCCGTCGATTACACCAGCACCGTATTCAGAGCCAGTGCTATCCTAGCCAGAACAATCATCCGGTGGAGATGATGCAGACGTCACTTTTCGTCTCGGGCCTTTTCTTGTCGGTCTTCCTCAACCCTTCTTTTTCCCTTTGTTCTTGCGAGGAAAATTCCTCGACGCTTGATCGATTGTTTCTCCCGAAAATAATCAACGTTGAAATGAGCTTCTTCTTAAATCAACCCTTCTATGTTTTGTATTCCTTTTTACGTTCGCTTTCTTTTTAATGTAATGCTTATAATCTGTATATGCATTATATTGTATAGATGTGTATATATATATATATTTTTTTAATGACTTTTGTAAGAATATATATATATATATATAGGAATATATCGTAATTTTACTGTAACTTACAAGCTAAGGAAGACTTGAAATCAGGCACACTGTCGTCACACTTTGTGTACCGAGTTAAAGCGAAATATCTTAATTAATTGTCGTCGATTCTCATCGGCTTGGAGACACATGGATTTTATCGTAGAAAAACTTCGGGCACCCTCACGAATCTTCTAGACCCTCGGACGTAATCGATCCGGGACACGTGGGGATTATCTTCTTGATAAATTTCTTCGTCCTTTTTTTCACAGGGTTCCCAGGATTCGCTCGTACTCTTAGTATCTTTCCTCTATTGCGTTTCTCGATTTCTCAAATTGTCATACGTACAAGTATCCATACGAATGGTGTGCGTAAATTTTTGAATTCGATCAAAATCTCAATTCCAATGAAACATTCTTATGTATGTTAATTCCTCCCCTTTCTTATTTATATATATATATATCTATTATATATACTTAAGCTACCACTTGAACGCGACGACTTATCACTTACAGTTACTTAAAACGTGCTAACATATATGTATAATTATCTACACGCTAATGGAAGACTTTTGTGATTTGTTTTTTGCGAGTGTATCACGAAACTGTTACATTTTCTCTCCGTATTTATCTCTAACTTCCCTCTCCTTGGAGTATCCTATTCCACCTGATTACTGGCCGACTATTCGTGTACTCGACGAAAGTCGACGACGCACAGCGTCGCAACGCCGGTCCATCCTCGCACTGAGGCGTGAAGAGTCAGGCAAGAGATGTTGGAACAGAATTCTCCCTCTCTCTGCTCGTTCTCTCCGTGTATCTCTGTTTCATTCTGTGTGCATCCCCGTATCTCTCCCTTCTCGGGGGTGGCGCCGGCGCTATGGGATACGTCGATATCGTCCGCGCAATATCCCCAAAAGAGTCAACGCGCCGTCTCCACCCTCCAATAATATTCGGTTTAGCGGGAACCTTAGCTACCGATCGGAGACCCCGAGATTGTATTTGGACGAATTTTAGCCGCGGTATAACTATGAAATCGTGGTCTCTTACTATTTTAATATCACCGGATTTTGAAAGGGTATATAGAAATGAACGTGTTCAAGTTGAATATTTCTAGACGAGAAGTTTTGATGCAGACGTTTTATTTAAAGCACATCGGTTCTCATCGTATTTTATTTTTGAAGAATAAATGAAGAATGGGAGTATTTTCAGAACGATTGTAATACATCTTTTTGATACGGATAGATATTATTTTCAGATAGGAAAATCGGATCAAATTTATTTATGTGCAGTTACGTACCACAAAATTGTTTATGATGTATACATAGTATACATAGTATAGTATAGTATACATAGACAAGGTAGACTATGCAATTCTGTTTCTTTTTTGTGACAAGTTCATATAAATGTAAGAATATGGAAAATAGTGTACTTACTTAACACGACCGAATTCATCTTTAGGTATTACTGGTTTGCTGTCGGTTCCCATTAACATCGATCTGTACGATTCTACTTTCTTTGTTACCTCTTCGGATGTAAATCTAGGAAGCACAATAAATATATGTATAAAGAACAATTCTTGCACTTGATTTATCCTATCATGGATAGGAAGCTAGTCAAGAAATATACTGCATGGTAAGAATATATTGAAGCCAAAGGTAAGCTAAATCCAATTGAAGTTCAGAATCTTGTTTGGTATTGGGTTCAAGGAATCAATGAAGCTTTGCATTTCTTTTACATATGCGTGCACCTGTAATCTTCACATTCATTTTTAAAAGCCACTTTCATTCTTCATATCAGATACAATATTAAAGTAATAATAATAGAAAAATATGTATCGTGTTAGATCATTAGAAATATTCTTACCCTTGTTCCTCCAAAATATCTGCCAATTCTGCGCATTTCACTTCAACTTTTCGTTTTCTAACATGATCCAGAATTTCTTTGTTGGGTTGCTTATTAAGCTGATCTAATTTTCCTTCGTCAGTTTTGTAAGTGACTTTGTCCTTTGTCTTGCGTACAATTGCCCAGTTTCTTTGGACATGACCGTTGGTTCCTGATCCGCGCGGTGTTTGTAATCCAATTCCATTGTACATCTTGTATTATAGTTGCAAAATAAAAAGTTCAATTTTATGTAATGGATTTTAGTACATAAATAGATGTATGTAAAGTGAAAAAGAGATGGTCAATTTACATAGAAAGCAAACGCAATAATATTCGTGCGTTTAAAGAAATTCGTTAATAACTACTGTGTCCAAATCTAAACTTTACATTTTTATGGAGCCATGAAAAAAACCCAATAAAAGAGCAATAGCATTATATATATATTTTATGTTAAATCATACAAAATCAAGAATCACTGCAACGTTTCTACACGTAACACAGATTAATAAGTATCTTAACAATGAATGACAGCAAGTGCACAATATACATATTGGTTACGTTTTGAAACCTGAATAAAGATCATTTCTAACGCGTCCGCGGAATAATCAACAGAATTAACGAAAATATCCAACATCAAATGTTAAGTAAATCGCAACGAAACGATCGACGATATAACATGATTGAACTAATAACTTGGGAGGGAGCGGGAAGGTAGGTTAGAATAGAACACACGCAAATCAATTATCGATCCGGCGGGGACTGCGCAAATTTTAAGGGTATAGGCATCGTGTTATTAAAGAAGATTACCTTTGCATTAGTGATACCAGTGATAGTTTCGTTGTGCCATCTACGCAGCTGTCGATCTTCTGACTTTTCGAAAAAACCAAACCGATCAGCGAAAAACACAACGAGCACCGCGATTTCCGTGGCGTTACCGTTTCACGCGGCAGCCTTACAATCTGCCGTATGGTGGCGCTCGTTGCTTTCATAAGCGCAGAACTACGAAAATTAAACTGAATTGAAATCGCGTGAGAGAACTACATTTTTCTAAATGTTCAAGCACTTAAATATATTGGAATAATTTTGGCGTTATCGATATAAAAGATACAATTCCCCTTATTTCTGATATTATTACATTCGATTTTCAAATAGGAAGTGTTGCATAATTGATTGCATCAATTTATGTAAATTGTATTGCGCAGTCGTAGTACATTTTTGAATAAGCGCGCGCGACTAGCAGAAAGCATTGAGCTTGTCATGAGGTAACCCACGTGGTGTATATAATGTAATCAAACTTATATTATTTATAAATTTGAATAATCGCAGCAATCTTAGAAAATTGCACTATATTTTTGTACAATTGTACGGACGATTATTCTTTATTAGAAGATATTCATAAATATTGGATAGTCCTGTAACCTCCAATAACAAAGTAATAGTATCAGTTAGAAAGAAATTATTTCCTTTTTAAAAAATGATGGAAGTAAGCGTAGGAGATGTAGTAATGCCCGGTGATGCTGTAAAAGATATCGTGACAATCAGTAAGAAAGAGACAATTATTTTGGGGCCTGGTCTTCGCCGGGAGGCAGATACAGTATTTGTATGCAAAGCAGGTATATTAAAGAAAACAGAACCAGCCGCTTATTATGTTGATAGTTATCAAAAACGGTAATTGAATGACACCTAAAAATGATATAATACTACATCAACTACTATGTTTATAAAGCATAATTATTTATTATAGGTACGTACCGAACCGTGGGGAAAATGTTGTTGGTATAGTAAAGCAAAAGAGCGGTGACATTTTCAAGGTAGACATAGGTGGCAGCGAACAGGCATCCCTTTCGTATCTTGCATTTGAAGGTGCTACGAAGAAAAATCGGCCAGCTCTTCAAGTCGGAGATATAGTATTTGCCAAGCTCTTGGTTGCTAGCAAAGACATGGAACCGGAGCTTGTATGTGTAGATTCGAATGGCAAAGAAAAAAAACTGGGTCCTCTAGGCCCCGATGGTATGCTTTTCACTTGTTCCTTGAGTCTCATCAGGAAAATATTAAATCGTAGTTCCCCACTGTTCAATATGCTTGCGCGTAGTCAAGCGTTTGAAGTGGCAGCTGGTATGAACGGCAGGGTTTGGGTGAAAGCAAGGACTATTCAAGAAACAATAGCAGTGGCGACCGCTATTTTGGCAGCAGAGTATGCTGCACCGAATGATATGAAGAAATTGTGTACAAATATTGAAAAGACTTTGCTCCTAACTCAATCAGGCGACATGGATTGATTGCGATCGAAATAAAATTACCAGTGTTATGAATGATTATTTATTGTACCAATAGTTTTAATGACTTTTATAAATAAATCTGTATGATTTCTTATATGACGTATGATGATTATAATGACAACCATTTTGACAACCATTTGATAGAAATGTAGATTTAGAAATATATGTAATACATACATTATCAAGTACACTGGTCATGTATATTGCTATATTATTACAATGAAAACGCAAATAATATTACAGTAAATGGATGGTATTAAAAAGAAATGTATTTTCTTGTTTTCATACTACCCACATCCTTTTTTGTTTTGATTGCAATTTATATGTATATATTTGTTCAATGAGTAAATTAATATTATAAAGCATGTTTCATCTAATAATTCTGTAAGTTATTTGTAAATGAGATAAACCATATTCAAAGCTGTAAAAAAAATGAATATGAATACATTAGTCAATATAGTTTATCTTCAATGATTGCAATCACTATGTAGATGCAAACGTGAGTAGAGTGATTTGCTCAATTTTCTCTGATATGTAACTAATGTTTGTATTTTCATCTTTAGTATGAAAGCTAAATACTAACTAATGATAGTATAAGATATTCAAGCACAACCTTGACTTTCTTTATTTTTTTTCCACAAAAATACTTAAACAATTTTTAAATCAAGCACGTTACATTTGTTATACTTTTCTTTTTTAATACAGGATTTGTACGTGATAGAATGTGCATTGTTCATAGTTTGTAAAATTAAACTGTGAACATTTCAGTATTAGGAAAACATTTTTTCTAAATGTTATAGCCGTGTTTCACGGTAATGGAATGTTTTCATATAATAATGTAAAACTAAGGTAACGCTCATTTAGCGCGAACAATTCTATATGCACAAGGCGCATTATTCGAACAATAATGTGTTAAAAATATGCTTTGCATAAATCAAGTAAACTAATATAATCAAGCGTGCGTATTACACCAATTTATACAAAATATAGGAACGAAATAATAATGTGTAGAGTATATACAAATTTTGGTTCCTATATATATGCTTTTCCCTCGTTTTCTCCTTTTAACAAAAAAATAAGCGTGTAAAGAAATCACCAAAAAACGCTTTGGTTCGTGCATAATACAATTGAATAATTTAACGCGAACATAAATACCAAGATTAATACTTATTTTCTACAACATTATTTACGGAGATATCATTATACATCTCTTTTATCATCGCTTAATGTAAGGATGTTAAACTAATATCTTTAATCTAGTAGATAATGACACGACAGATGTGTAGTTTTTACAAAAAGTAAAGAATTTCGATGCATTTGGTATTCACAATTATTATTCGTAAATACATGTGTTATGTGAGAAATATTATATGGGAAACTAAGCTTTTCTTGTAAAAAACGAAAGAAGGATAATCAGTGTAAAGCTTTTTGTAAAAACCACATACAGTTTCGTTTTTTTCTGGTATGTCATAGGCAAGCAATATGTATGTTAGGGACGATTCATGGTGCCACCAGCAACCATTATACTATTCTATGGTATTGTGCTTTACTTAACACATATCTCACATGTGTGTACTATGTGAAGTAAATATATTAATGCAATACACTTAACTACAAAGATACAATGATAAATGCTATGCACTTGGCGTGCTTAATAGCTTTTGTATTTCAAAGTGTATGATTATCAATGCGTAAACCTAAACCAAATAGGAGATAGTGGATTATACGGATTAAAAAATACTTTTACATAAAAACAGAATAAGGATTTATCTGCTGAATTTATGTAATTTTTGTAGTGTAAACGCAAAAGTATCTGCCATTATCACTGTAGTAATAGATTTAAGTTTACAACGCTGCGATCTACCTCATAAAAATATATCTATTTTACACTGTTATAATATCTGATCATTCCGGTATAGGAAGTTAAACACATCTTTTTTTTTCCAGAATTAAACTTAGCGATCAGCTTTTGATTTTAACGATAATGTTGTAATGAATTTGATATACTTAATTGACAAAAAAAATTGGTGCTTTGTATGATATTCGAAAAATACTAGTCATCTTATCAGAAAGCAAAGAATTACGATTATCTTACTACATAAGTTATTCTTGATTCTAATGATATTACTTTATCGATTGTATTTCTAGTATAATGAAGTCATTTTAGGTATATCCTATATTGCACAGGTAGATATGCAAATTTTCTATAGTATGCAATGGCAGAATTCTAAACCCAGAGGACTAAGCTTTTTATTTTTAGTTCTCATAGCAACTGATAGTTATAAGAATAATTTTTTTCTTTCATATACCAAGTAACATTTATACTTCTGTTTTTTTTTATCAGGTTTCACCGTGTCGTTTAATGCCACTAAATGCAAAACCTATGCCTTCACCGGACAGCTTTGATAGAGACAAACATTTAAATTACAGTACACCTATTGTTATATATATGTCAGCAGAAATAAGTGATTATAGTTCTATTCGAATGCGTATGAGATACGAAGTGTCGTGTTTTGAAATAATGTGATGTATTATTGTTAAATTTTTTCAATTGAAAAATAATTGTTCTCGTAGAAAAATGATGCAGTTAGTTATAAATATGTTATTTATCTCCAAAAGTTTTCCACTTTTATTCCACTGATTAAAATTTGTAAAAATGAACAGTGGCTGTTACGATTTTTTCATGAGATAAGAAACAACACGACTCTTCTCAGAGAAAAGAGGAACATGATTTACTACGCGAAATTCTTTTAATTGAGAAAATCTACTAGATCACTCTTCAAGCTCGATATGATAGCACAAATTTATCTATATGAATATGTAGATAAATATTCATCATTGCGTTTCAGCATTATTATTATTTATATAAAAAATTGTCTTTGCTTATAACTAAAATATTATGATGCCTCGGCTATATAAATATAATATATATATATATATATATATATTTATATCGTTAATCAATATTATTATTATCATATTATTTTTCATTAGCGCGTATATATACCATTCACAACACAGAGTGCATAGTACGAAGCCGAATTGAATCTGTTCTCCCCAGTAAGTTACACCAACGTGAGGAACAGATCATAAAGCTTCAATGTAACAACGCACAACCAATATTTATACAACCTGCGTGCACCAAATTGCATTTTGTCAGTTTCTTACATTGACAAAAGCAACACTTAACTTACATAATTGTTTTAAGTAGAATCGTTAAGGTATTATGTTTCTCATATCATGAGCTTTACTAGTAACGCATGAAAGACTAATACAGACGAGAATCAATTTCCACAACCATTTCCGTACTCATCACTTAAGGTGCCATTACAGAAATTAATTAATATTAATCAGTATAAACCAAGTATAAATTAATGCTTCGTTCCATTTTTCTCCTGAGAAAAAAATTTAATTCAAAACACTTCGAGCGACATAGAAACCAATGTTTCTTTTTTTTCTTTTCTTCGTTTTACTAAGAAAAGCCTCAACACTAAGCACCCGCTATTATAACATCTTGAATAATGTATTTTACACAATGACAAATTCTGATATGGTACTACGTGTAAATTGTGGAAAATAACTGTGTATCTGTTTGTACAGGAAGAACTTTTATCAAAATCATCAACCTTATTGATTGACTATAAGTTAAATTTTGTATGCAATTTGAACGGGACGATATCATTTCTCGTAAAAACAAAAATGAATGTCTGGCAAAGATCTGTTTCACCGATCGTTTATCCAGCTTGAGTCTATCAAAGGTGATATCCAAAATATTTGAACTTATTCTACTTTTGTCCTATATTTACCATTAAATTGAGTTGAATGAGTTTAACCGAATATATATGGTGTTCATGATTACTTGTTATTTTTTTGAATATTATGGAGATTATTTACGGATGTATTACTTTCTAAAAATGTTTATGTATCGAATTTTATTGTTCATAGAGAACGTGCCATTTCGTATCTGTTTAAGAACTGATTTAGTGAAATTTGATTTTACAGCTTTCAATAATTCAATAGCAGTGAATGTTGCATTGTCATTAAGGTGGTGCAAAAGCATGTTGAAGCGTTAGACATATCTGAATGATCACATGCAAAGTTAAAAATATGAAGAATAGAATCATTCTACAAATAACATTAACATAGTAGAATAATTTTTACAATCAGAGTACTATGATTCTTACACTGTACACTTTCTGAATCGCAGGATTTTTCCAGAAAGAGCATATGGTACACCGAGCTTAGTCGTATTAACTTCTTTGGAAGAAGACGTTACCAAAATATACTCTAAAAAAAAAACAATTGCCTTCTTATAATAATAAACAAAAAACAAAAAACAACAACACAAAACAATAACCTTTAGAAAAACACAACAAAGGAACTCTTTTACCAACGACTTCTGCACACCTTAAAACGGCAGTAAGCAAGCCTTTATCATACCTCGCGTCTGGCAAAATCTGTTTAATCGTATATGTTTTATTGGCAAAAGCCTTACTTTCTGCATGATATTGTCCGTTAAAATCTTATTTGCGCTCGATGATGATGGCTAAAAAATAATTGCGTAAAAAACATTTTCTGTTCATGCAGAATGTAAGACAACGATTTACCACTTATATTAATCTCGCATGACCTCAGTTTCTCAGAAAAGTTTTTCTTGTTCTGAGAATTACAGTCTTACTAAGAATATTTTTTTCTTTTTCTGTTACCGCACAGGAGTTCTTTACTTCTTAAGCTCGATTTCTGAGCAATAATATGAATTTGTTTTCTGTTGGAACATTCTGGTAAATTGTACTAAAAAAATGTGCTACACCATTTCGCAAAACCTATCAGAGTCTTACATATGCTTTTGAACACTTTACACTGCATTGTAAGTGAAAAAATGTACTTCCTTGGAACACTCAACAGTGTATGTATATAATGCATCTCTCACTCTCCGGACTATCAACATAAATTTTCGATTCAGCGACGATTATGTAGCGCTTTCATCGCTTACCTGACTCTATGAATTGCGACACTTGGTGGATTCGAGGCCTCTTGTTATTTCGGTTACTTACGTTTAAGGTGACACATAAATTGTGCTCAAGCCACTTGTTAATAAAAAATTAGCCACAGAAATCTAAATGCTTAATCGCTAAAGTCGCATGGGTTGCACAACGCTGTTATTATTTAATCGTGTAGTGGTTTGGTTGTTGAAGTTTTCATCCTGCGGAATGTGTTCTGTTCTTTCGTCGAAAAATCCTGGATTCAGAATGATATTCGGTACAAGTTCAATCACTTCCTGCTCCTCCAGCTGCGCTGCAATTCGGGAACGGAGATTAATTTTCATTGGCCTGGTCCATGAGTTATATTAGCTTCTACCCTCTCCCTTTACCAGTGTTTGCTGGGCCACGAACATATAAAAAACATTTTATACTAATGAAGGCAAAAATATTCCAACCGAATGTTAATATTTATATTATGTACAATCTACATACATATATGTAATGATCGTAAAGCCAATTAGGAGAATTTTTCGATATTTATGTAAACAATTTTCTTACCCAGCAAATAATATGTGCTATCTTTGACCTAAGTTACGTATAGTCAAAGATGTACTAGTAGCACATAATTGTTATCTAGGCCATAATGTCTATGTTACTATTATAATACCCTCTATTCATGACACTAATCATTCTGCATAACCAATTTTATACAAACCACCAAAGCTTGTTTAATTCCAAACAGAGCAGTATAGAGTAGTAGAATAAAACGTTACTTTCTATGCTAAGAGTAAGCTTGGTGGTTGATAAAGTTCATTCATTAGTTATAGGATTCATTCCTATAAGGAGTATAAAGGTGCTACTGACAGGCAAACTGTATATAGAATGATAAAAGATATGTTATAAATTACTTTATAGTGCCTTATGTGGTAAAGTGTTTAGTGCGAAAGTTATTAAAAATGTGTTACTGTTAAACTGGTATTGTAGGAAAATTTTGTTAAACGCTAGAGAAACTTTAAATGTTAAACACTAGAAAATTCGTTAAAATGCTAATGAATTTGCAGAGCGCTTGCAGTAGGGAAATATTAGTGAAAGATAATTGGCACTGTATTAGAATAGCGGTAAATTGATTGATAGGAGAACAGCTGATGTAAAGAAAGCTAGAGATCAGGGCCATAGATAAGTTTAAGTGGTTAGTGATGCTATCGTTTCTGCTGCAGATCTCGTCCTCTAGATAATTATGTTGTTATATTTATGTTTAGTATTAAGTGATCTAGCATATTCTACAGTTAATTCATTTGCATGGAAAGGAAGTAAATTTCATCAGCAGAAATAAATAGCATGAAGAGAAAGAGTAGAAGCAAAAGCTTTTTAGATAAAGTTACCAGGAAATGCTTACAGGGTACTTTGCACTCACGATAGAGGAGGTAACAAGTACCTATACCAAGAATCATAAGTGTACCCATAACTATCCCTACTGCTGCCACCCACACACGAGTGTCAAAATTTTCTACACCTGCTAAGAGATGTCTCGCAAGTTCTGGAATAATTGTCAATTATAATTAATCAGCTATCAAGTTCTTTTTATATAAATATTTTCTTGTTTACATGCAGAATCATGTCCTGTGCAATGTTAAACAATTTAAATTGTATACCTAATTCTTCGACACTGTGATGTGTATGACCTTCCACTTCTACAATGTCTCCTTTTCCCAGCTGATTTGTTGCCCACACTCGAAAAGAATATGTGGTGTTTGGCACCAAATGATATACATCGATCTGCCTCTGTAAAATCGTTATTTCAACCTATAATTAGTAAAACGTTAGTGCAAAACTGAGTTTGCTGAAACAAACAAAAAAATGATTTACAGAATTTGGAGGAATGTGCGTCGGAACAATAGGCTTCCAGTCTTCTGGTTCTTCGCCCACATTCGGTTTAAGACGATATTCGGCAGTGAAATCTATGATGGGATAGCCACCAGTGCCAGCTACTTCCCAAAGAATATTTGCCAATATTGTTGATGGTTTCACCCACACATTATGTAAGGCTGGAGGGGGGGCTAAATACAAAGTAAAATTTGATATTAAAGTACAATTGTTAAAGAATCAGTCTTAAGCTATGCTAACTTACTTCTAACTTGTACATTGATCCTAGTCTTGACAGCATCATGATCATCGTCTAAGGTGCACGAATAGTTTCCAGCATCGTCTGCACTAACATTAATAAGTTCCAAGGCTCCGTTGGGCTGAACCTTTAGTCTTTTAATTTGTCCATCTTCGCGTCCCTCCCTTATCCACATTACGCCGGCAGATTCTCCTGAATGTGGCAGTACATCTTCTTCTGCGCAGGCTAAGGACAAATTCTGACCTATGTCTACCTCCACAAACCGTACTGGCACCAAAGTAGCTACTTTGTGCCATGCTAAACACAAGAAATTCAATTTTCGTAATATTTATGTATACATATAGAATTGAATTCAATTATTGGTGTAAAAATTAATATTTGAAAAAAATGATCAATGTATCGAATCAAATATTACGCTTATCCCTAAGATCGAACGTTATCACAGCGTATTACGTTTACTGAATTTGTTTGACATTTTATTACACTCGTTGTAAAGAATATTCGCAGCAATAATACAGACGGACGGAATCAAATGAAAAATAACAAATTGTTGCGTCTCGTCTGCCTGCCAAAATTTTTGGCGAAACCTCAGAAAGATATGGCAATAAAAATTGCATGAAAAACGTAGATCAAGCGTTCGAGAAAACAAGATACTCGGTAAAATTTGCATAACTCGACCCTGAATCGTAACGATCGTGCACTTAAGTCCGATTTATACGGTGCACGTATACAAGCGAACAAAGACCGAACGTATAGTATCACATTGATCCGCAGGTGCACTTACGCCTGGACGAATATTACTTCTTACCTGTCAGAAAGAGTATCAGTGTGATAATTCTATGACCAACCATTCTCCCATATTAGACGGCCTCACGTGGATACATACGGAAACGTGTTAAGGATTTTTTCTCAGCCGCATCTCTCGATCGATTTTTTTTTGCTTTTAAACAATGCTACAGTACGCGGGAGCTGTCAAACTCATCACGCTTCGCGGAACACCGCCCGTCCGGCGCTCTTTGGATTTTATTGAGTTGATGTCAGCGCACTCTCTCGGTGATGTTGAAAACCTTCTCAGAAGACAGGGCTGCAACTGCATTAAAACTCGAAGTAAGAGCTGCCGACTGTGTAAACATGTTCAAATGTTGCAATACAAAATCAAGTATAACATTGAAATGCTATGAGTAGGAAAATTGAATAGTTTCTAATCTGTACTTGTACTATATTATGCGACGTTGGATTTAAGATTCACTATTATTTGAAGCGATTGGAAAGGTCCAGAAATGACTAGTTACCACGTTAAATTGGATCACTGCACGCGGGAACAAGTGCATCGATACTCCTATCGGAACTGGTTGAATCTGCTTTACTGATTGAGGAAGAGTTGCTCCATATTTTTCCTCTATCTTTGTCGGGATTAACCAGACGAAAACGATAGACACCTCGCAATGGGATAATCGCGGTAGTTGCCGTATGATTGCTCGCGTTTTGTATGTGCGCACACGTGAACACTATTGTAGAAGTGAACCGAGGAAACAAGAGGACTGGTTGACATCTGACGTTAAATTGGTATGTATGTGCATGCATGCCACACGCGACACACCGTATATAACCACGATCGATTAGTTTTTCAAAGAATTTAGCTGTCAGATCTATTGCCAACTACGTATTTCCGTTCATACAAAAACGCCGATGGTTGAGCGATATATGAATTATCTATTATCTTTGCATAGGACATCCTGATTTTCTATAACAATGAGAAACAGATAGACCTTTGTTACTGGCGAGATAAATGTTGTTTTTGCAACTATGTGTTATTATCGCAGATTCCAATAAATCCCTCACGAAAGAGTCAAATAAAATTGAATTGCATATTGTTTAGCATTTCGGGAATGCTACTTCTTTTGTCTTTAATCCTTCGATGGACAACTTATTAACTCCTTTGATATCATGCAAGTTAATAAAATATAGAATTCAATTTTTATACACACAAATAATAAAGAAATTGATAACGACAAATTTTTCTGGTACCTCTTGTACATTTATGTGGAATCAATGATTGACGCTAGCTTATATCTTACTGTTAATAATATTTAAAGAGTTAGAAAACCGCGCTATATTATTGATATTACATATACATATCAGATGTTCTCCATCTTTGTCTATATGACGTCACTAGTGACGTCGACAAATGATCGATTAATTTCAAATACCCTGCATTTAAAATTTACAGTTTCGTGTGCTAAAACAATGAATGTTCAATCCATTTAAATATTCAACTACACCCAATTAGAGATAATTTGTATTTTTGAAATCTGTTCATCATTTTTTTTTGTAGTAAAATCACAATTTTCTTTGCTACTTTCCAAACAGTTCTGCCTTACAGTTAATTAAAAAACAATTCTTGAACATAACACGTTCAGTGTATATATACGTATCTATTATGTCAAGTATGGCAAATCACACCTAATTATCGTGAATTGCAATTAGCAATGTGGACACGTGGTCAGCGGTGGCATTCATTTACACGAGAGGGTGAAATTAATTACGTCAGTCAACATATGAATTCCAGGTGAGGAATTAGGATCACGCTCCTCATGCGGATTATTATTACTCAGTGCGTAATTCTTTACGTACTCGTCTCCTATACAAATAATCGTTAACATAATAACATATAAGAATATCTTCCAGTTATTTCTATTACCTATTACCTATTCTATTATTTGTTATTACCGCTTGTAATTTCGCATATTAATATTTCTTAATTACACATTCCACGTTAGTATTATGTTAATCGTTAAATAAATAAAAGAAATTGCTAATACGCGATTACGATACGCTAATTCGATTCGATCTAGGGAACAACACACGTCAGCTTCATGCGAGGCGCATCGTGCAAGAATAGTTTGCAAATTACACTTCAATGTCAGCGTAATGCATCTCGTTGATAATGAACATCGAAGGGGGCTAACGCGAAGCAGTCCCACGATAGCGCAACGAGGGTAATGTAATCCTCTTACGGAAATTATATCAAGAAATCAGTACGCCAGGAACGTACGATGAACCTCTGTTGTTGTTTCCGGCACATACGGAAAAAGGTGCCCAAAAATAGTACCTTGATATATTTTGATAACTCCAGAATTAGGCTGTGCTGCAGCATCCCGTTGAACGTTCCACTTTGATAAGGGTGGTCGTTTTTAGATAAATTAATTAATCGAACGAACGCTTGGTTATTGGGGTTAAAGAATTTCCTCTGGATCGGTAACACCCCCAGCCTTTTGTTAAATCGAAACCGAATTGCTCCAATTTCCAAGTGCCGAATCAGTTGCGACTTGATTCCTATGCTTCCCGTCGCGTATCAATCGTGAATGCGATCCGACAGAAAGGGTTCGCTCGTGTGTGACATTTTCATGGGTGTAGTTTGGTGTTTTCACGCCGAACGGATACAATTTACACAGTCGTCCAAGCTGCTGCGTTAATTAAGTCTCTTGGAAACTTTGACGTTAGTATGTATCGGTTGGATTGCGGTATTATGCAAACTGTTCTTTTGCAATACCATGCTCAATTTTATTGAATTTGATTGAAATTGAAATTTCATTTCAAGGTATTTCAGTGTTTCGCGTATCCTCCCTTAGTATACATCTTCGCGTTCTCCTGATATTAAACAATTTTATGAACCTCTGCCGTAGCGTGAACTATTATAACCGAAGAAATCCCAGACTTATGAAACGTAAGTAAAATAATTCATTGCGAAACCAGGAATAATTCCTTCGAATATGATAAAGTGGGTACAATAGGATCACGCAATATGTTCACTATTCACCAAATAAAAAATACTACGAGATTAACATCCTATCTCGTATCAGTTTCAAAAGCGGAAGTTATCCCGCAGCCTGGAAATTACGACTACGTATATCAAGATACGTATACCAATCTCGCATACGTATAATCAAAGCAATGCAAAAGTTTGAAATGTATTCATCCATCGCATAGCACGATTCGTATCGATGTCATTCCGAACAATTCCGTGCTCATCCCCCTGTTAATCGTATAATCGCTTGTCGATTGGGGAGTTCGTTAAAAAAAAGTAGAAAATAAAAAAGAAAAGACTTTCATCGACCTAGTTTCTCGTTCATCCCGTGTTACTTTCATAGCGCCCACCCCCGCAAGCCGACCGGATTTCCGCGTAAACTTTCCAATTACGTCTCGCCAGCCGAATGACAAATTCTCGAACGTATATGCATATATACGTGATAGACGTTGATAATAATATCCTTCTCCAAGCTCGCGATACGTGCATCTCGATTGCTTTTTCCATTCTTCCTTTCGCATCATCGTGTCTCAATTCCGTTCGATGATTCGCGATGTAGGTACGGACACGTTTACACGACCGGATGTTCGAGTTGGCGGAAAACGGGACGTACCTTACGAACACCTAGGCCAGGAGGGTGGAAGCACTTCGACCCGTCCTTTCGAAATGTCAAAGGTTGCCGCGCAAGGCGCATCGACGTATCCCCGTTTTCCAGGAGCTGCCAGCCGAACGCGTTCCCATTGTTCCTGCTCTATCGTTGGGCAACAATTATCATCATTTCCATTCTGCACCATTTTATGACTGATTGCGAACTCCCTCGACCGTGGACGAGGCGCCGTTCCTTCATTTTAAACGTGGAACACGCTCACGGTGTCCTTTCGCCTCGTTGGTAAATGAAATTAATTAGCGGTGTAGCTGTTCCCGAACGATTTTCTAATTCGAGCAAAGTGGAAATCCTTGTAGGCGTAAACTATACGTCCCTGGAATGTTGGTAAAAGTTGACGTCCAATCTTGGAAGGAAATATTTTGGGAAAGTAATGAGTTCCGTCCATTAGGGTTTCGCGTTAATCAACTTCGTTCGAGATATCGTGCCGGTTCTGGAAATATTTCCGGATCGCAATCCTCCTCCGGCCTCGTTTATTTTCTTCATTAACGCGGTTATTATTTTTAGCCCCGGACAAGGTGTCTTGCACCGTGCCTTTTCATTCTATGGTAATTGATGCCTCGGTAATTGCGTCCGTCGAGGACCACGAAAAATGATGCGCGTTGCACGGGTTATGATTCCGCACGGTCGACCTAAAAACGCAGTCGGAAATTAGTGTGATGTAATCGAGCAAAATCGATGCCACAAAGCGGGTTGTCGCCGGAAGATTAATCATTTTGTTTTCATTCGACGACTGCGGCCTGCCAATTGAATTTTCTCCCGGCAGGCCATTTAGCGGTCGGGAAATTACCATCGCTCCTGAATTTCCAGAATCTAAATAACGAACGGGCAGAGCCGCATTTTTCTATCGGCCACAGAACAAACTATCACGTAATGATCAACGACCAGGTTTCGCCGCCGCTTCTTCGCACGCCCTTTCATGCCGACCACAATTTGCAAAATTGTTTTCCTGTTTCGCCGCGATGACGTGCGCGCGTCTAAAGTACACTCTCTGAACTTTACACGTTCACAACTCGCGGCCGTACCGATTTTACTGGCATCGTTGGGAACCGCGCGATAATGTCAGAGGTACGAGGTTCCATAGAGAAGTCGGAAAGTTGCAGGCCCTCCGCGACTCTGCGATCAATTTATTGCAAGAAATGAATCTCGGGAGTCCTCCGGGCGTTCGACATTAAATCACTGCTATCTATTCTTCTGTGTCGCCGCTCTTTTGCATTCCGCTTTGAACTTCCAACGCGCTGTAACCTCGCGTTGAAATTCCGCAGGTTTAATCGAATACCGTGAAAAAAGTTCCCCCCCGACCAACTCGTGAAGCTTAAATTATTCAAAGTTGTTACTAAAAACGCTTGCAAAGAACGCTGTCAAGTGTGTCCACGTTGAAGGCCCGCGAACAGTTTTTCCCTTCGACGATTCATTGGATCGTGGCAAAAACTACGTAACGATAAAACGATTCCCTCGGTATTGCAATGCTTGCAGGGGATGTAATATACGGGCCACTGGGTGTTTACCGCCTCGTGCTGACCCCAGACTTTCTGGCGCTTCTATAGACTGTATTTTGAGTGCAGCCCCATTTATTTCGCCGCGCGTTTACCCACGCGAGGTGTCTCCGTTTTATTAATCTAATTACACGGACGCAAACACCCCTCCCGAACGAGCACTGATTCGTTTCAAACGCGAGAACATTTTGAAATAGACATTTCGAAATATGAGAAACATTTTTATCGCGTACTCTCATTTTCGGCTGCGAAACAGTCACGCGTAACAAATGTTCGCCGGACGATTGCACGCAGTTCGAAATTACACGTTCGCGGACGAACGTAACGTATGCTTCCAATAAGAAGCATCTGTCCGCAGTAAGATCGGAAACGTGAAATGTTTGCGATTGTCGCACATACCTGATTTGATAATCCGTGTCCGATCGGCGGCACCGCGTTGCGAATTTCCGCGAAACAGTGATTGAAACTTCGCCGGAGAGAACAAACAGGGGAACAGAAGGACTGCTATAAATACGGACGATTTGCAAACGTCACAGAAGCTGCACGCTCGTGTGGCGTAAGCGTGATGCTTGTCACGAAGCGGAGATAAGCGCGGAGGAAGCGTTTGTTCTGCTCTGTTCCGGCGAACGAAACGGGGAATTCGGCACAGGTGTGAAAACTTCGCGCGTCGCGACCAATTGCGAAGGTCGCGTCGACGATAATATGTTTATCGAATAACAATGAAGGAATATCTATTATCGATAGCGGAGCAGAGTATGAAATGAAAAAAAAAATGAAATCTCGCGGACGCTTTTGTCGGGCATCCCAATAAATTGCGATGACCGAACGCGATTATCGCGAAAGCTGCAGATGCATCGAGATATTTGAATGGTATTTACGCGCATGAAATTATGCACGAAGTGAATAGAAAAAAAAAAGAGGACGAGTTTACGTGACAAAAGAGTCGGTGCGCACGAACGGGCTTCAAAAGCCGTGCCCGTGATCCGATGGTTGCGCGGACGCGTTTCCTTTGGAGAAATATGTATCGCGCCGAGCTCTGACCTTGTTCCCGGGAACTGCGAATAAAATTGCTGGACAATTAACTGTGCGGCATGCCGGCGATTCTACTTATGCGTGGATTTGAAATCATCAAATCGAGATTCGGTAATGGAATAAGTCGACCTTCATTGATCGAGTCGACTGTCGATGCTGCACGAATGGTTTCTTCGACGGGGAAAAGATTAACTAGTCACCCGGACGGAGGAAAAAGAAATATTAGCATCGGATATCATAGTCAGAGCACAATAGGCTGTCAGAATGGCATTTCAAGATACGAATGGTTGAGAAACAACCTGCCTGCGATAAACGGAGGTATAGAAATGTTTTCGCTTCATTTTTTCCGTTACTAGACCGAGTTCACAATAAAACGATCGTGCTACCGACGGGGGAAACATCAGCGATATTTAATTTCCTTTTAAAGACCTACAATAAAAAGCCTCTCTGGGGCGTACATCGTTTGGCTCGAGACTCTTGTCATTATTGTTTTGTAACGCCGTGAAATGCCCGCTGGCAAATGGTCTTGCAAAGTTCAACCATTCTGTCGCAACAACTTTTCTATGTTTTCCATTCATAGAATGAATCGCGTTGCATGACAAAGCCGGGTGACTTCAACCATGAAATTATGCCACGCTCATCGTGCTCGAACGTACTCCTTACAATTTTCGTTTCCTCGTTCAAATAATTCTGCGAATAAGAACCACGTTTTCCGCGGAGAAGGCCCGGATGATGCTCGTTCGAAATTCATAGGTAGGCGGACTATAAAGAGATCCGAATTCGGAATATTTGACTGGCAGAAACATGCGAGACTCATTGGCATGATTGGCACGGTTTCGTCTTTACCTAACGGCAATTGTCATTGTGCGCATTACAATCGTCCGATAGTACGTAGATTAGAGAACACAATCGAAATATCCGCGTTCTTGTGCATAACGAGGACGGATCTAAATGACTCTAACGTTCTCCAGTTAAAGTTCATTTCAGAAAGAACATTGCACGGGAACAAACGCGAAGGTCGCGGCGAAACGAAGAAGTATGTCGAAAGAAGAGCTTTCTTGCTCGATAGCGGATCGTCGTACATTTTGCAGCCCCCTTTGGCGCCGATCTACCACACTTGGAAGTTCTCCAAGGAGCTATGTCCTTCGAGAGGATACCACAGGTCGTCCATGAGGAAGTTGTCGAATTCGATGTTAAAATTTTATTCTTCCGACGGCGGTTCATCTAGCTGGGACTTTTCATGCGAAAAATCGACGAGGTCGAAAGATTCGTGTATGACGACATATCGTTCCAAGAATGTTCGCAGCTATTCCACCTGCAAGGATTCCGACAATAAAACGCCGGGATCGGATAAATGCGAGACGACAACAACGACGCAAGGAAGTTCGCAAAATTGTAGTCAAAAGTTTGACAAATGCGATGAAGAATGTCCTACGACTTCAAGATCGTGTCCTCCACCTCTGAAAGCTATTCCAGTCGAATGTACGGAACCTCCTTGCCCGAATATAAATGATCACTGTCCATCTGTTGAAGGTAACCGTTGTCGTCTGTACAATACAATTTTTCGTATTATTTTCGTACAAGTGCATAGATACAATTGGCCAGGGTGTAGGAACGTTACCGAATTCGTACGAGTGTATTCTGTAGACAAGGAGAGATCGAAATCTTTAGAACCATGTGTCGCACGTTATCACTGATACTCACGCTAATCGATAATTGCGGTACGTCCGACTGATGACAGCGTTGTCACCCTTGACAGAAAACTATTTATCAACTGCACACTGTTAACGCTTAATTTATTGAACACAGACACAGCGTAGCATTATCTTCGAAACAATACACGTATAAAAGTTGCCGTGAACTGATTCATCCAGGGAGGGGTTGAATTTTCGTATCTTCAACGATCGATGACGCGCGAAATGCTACGGCAACTTCGTATCATACAGATACCAATATTATCTAAAATAAAATACGAAATTTAATTGGCACAGAGTCGTACAAGGAAAAGTTTTGGCAGCTATTATCCATGCTCTCGATTCCTGTAATCATCCTTATGTCGGTCCACGTCTACACAAGGGAGCTGGAAAAATCGAAAGAACCGAGGCCAGAGTTCGTGGATCTTCCTTATATGCGGAGAATAAATAAGGTGCTAATTTCCGGACAATTGTATAATATTTGATATTATTTTTGTACGTTCCTTTTTTTTTTTATTGGGAAAAGAGATCTGCAAAATGTGTTGAACTCTGCACACGTTAATTAATCGATTATGTACCTACTAGTCTTTGCGTAACACACAAGTTTTATACTGATTCTCCTACCTAATGAAGCTCTGCTCCTCGCACATCTCGGCCAGGTAATCCATTTGTGCGGTATTCACCGTAATCGATTAATGAAGTCTTACGAATCGTTTGCCTTCACCACAGAAATTTGATACTTTCGCCTCTATTCTCTGTTCTCCGCGCTTCTTACTTCTTGCCCCGATTATATCTTGCGTTTAATAATTTTACGCCGTGTACCACGAGACCTTTCGAGCCCTGTCCCTATAGGTGATTTATATTTAAATATTTTTCTTCGATAGCCTTTCCCATGGGGTGACGGCAAGCACACTTTGTTTCACAACCCCAGGAAAAATCCAATATCTCCCCACGGTTACGAAGTAGAAGATCCAAACGCCTTGGTGCCTAAAAAGGGACAGGATTAAGGAAACGATACAGTGAAACAGGAGTGGCACAGCAAGATCGGATATGCTTACTCTTTGAGACAGTTTCATTATACACTTGTTGCCTTCGTGCTCGCCCGAAACAGTGATAAGCATTGGACCATCTAAAATGATACAATATTCGTCTTCCATAAATTCTTGTTAAAAAGGGTCTAAACGAAATCCACGCTTTATTAGAATGGGTCCCGGAAGCTTCAAAATCCCATCGAAATTCCCCAAACGGACCGTGAAATTATATTTTCTATGTGACTCCATTTGAAAGTTGCTCGCTATATTATTTCTGACCGCGAGCATTATTCAAGGGCCGGACGCGCTGTATCCGGCGAATCAATGAATGTAATGCTTGGATTGTTACCGTGTATGATACTCGACTGCGTTCGATTCTAATTGCTTCCCATTTTAATATCGCATTTCTCCGCGACTGGGAAGAAAATTCACAATAACAACGATCCGTTTCGCGGTGGGCAACGAAACGGATTGAATCGTACTCTTCTAGAACGCATATCGGGTGCAACTGCGCCGAGGATCGCGATCCATTCTTCGCAAATTCCTTCCCGGTAGATGAAAAGAGAATGCAAGACGCGATTGAAACACTCTGCACGACGGTTAAGGGTCTAACTACGCCGCACACTTGTCTGTTTTCTAACACCGCCACTTTACTCCCTAATGACGTCCCGAGAAGTGTTCCAGATGTTTGCGCTGTGTAAAACAGCCGTAAAATCGCCGTGTTTCTTTACGAGCTTATGGACGCGCCGAACACGTGGATCCTCAGGCGGAAGGTCAACGTCGGCGCCGGACTCGTCTTCGCACATTCTTGTCCATCTTTCCGTTTGCCCGGTGAAATCTTTTGCTTGCGTCACTGCATGTATATGTACACGTGCATAATTTGTCGGCAGATCTGTCCAACGTGTTTTGACGTCACTCGCCGGTGTACCCTGACCATCCGGGATCCGAACACGCGCCTGTGTCACCGTTTATCGTTGGCGCAACTTTCGCCGACCTACGGAACCATATATTTCTGTTAATTCGACTGGCTCACTTACAAACATAATACCGTGACACAACTTGGATGACAGGCATTGTCGACCATATGATTATGGGCACGCTTTTCCCATCGTTTATCTGTTATTTGCGGAAAGGCTCCCTACCAGAAGGGTTTCGATAAACCAGCCCTTGTTTACTCTACTTCTGTTTCTTTTTTAAGTTCGTGAATGGACGCGTGTAAAAAGTGGAAGCTGAAGCAGGCCAAGAGTGTCATTAGTGTTTTATGGAAAAAACCAGAGGTGAAGAGACCAAGGACGCCTCATTGTCAACTCTGCTTTCAATTTTTTAGTACAACTTGCCACCGAAGGTCGTACATTCCTAATGAAATTATGTCGCCTCTGTACGCTAGTCGTTCAGTCTGCTGTTAAACAAATCTACAGGGCATACCGTTTTGTTCTCGAAGAACCGCCTGACCGTTGAGGCGATCCATAGATTACAATGGATACCATTTCGAGCACACTTTTTCCTTCTCCACGGCATTTAAAGCCTCTGCAAGAATTAAATCGTGCTCGCGCCTATTCTTGAATATCTCTTATGCATATCGTCGTCCGCCTCACAAAAGAGGAATGCTTCTCACCGTCCATCGAGCGATCCCCTTTTGTGCGAACTTGCAGGAAGAAAGCATCGCCAACCTTCCACAGTCCCTTATTCTTTTGATGGCAGAATTTTATTCTATCCTTTCATCTTTCGCAAATAGGCCGAATTCGCCGGCGGTGAACACGTTCGTTCGCCCTGTAACATTGTTGATTTAGAGTAAGGAATATTGAGAGAGCGATTCAGCCAGAAGGTTCGCGGCTAATGTCAGGGGTCAGTTTCCTTCATCAGCTGTGTATAAGTACACTCGATAGGTCAGGTATCAGTTAACTTTGTCAATTTTAATGCAATCCCATGTATAACGAGTACCAGACATTCCACTTGGTCCGGTGCACCTTGCTTTACACGCTCATGCAGTAATTCCCCTTTCGCTGCCCTTTCACATTTTCCTACATAAATTTTGCCCTACGTCGCTCAACCATTCTCCTACCTCCTTTATCTATATAACTCTTTATCGTCCGTATCAGTTCTCGTAACGCTCAAGGGTAAACGCATATGTATATGTGTATGTGCCCATTATGCACTATAATTATGACTAACAACTAGTAATCTACAGTCGTACAGTCATATATCTACGTTTCTCGTTTACTTCTTTCACGTAATACAAATATCGCGTTGCCATCAATTACGCAATCATTTGTGAAATAACGTGCATCGACTCGTTATTTATAATCCCCCACGACAGTTACCAATTATCCACGTTTCTTAACGATCTCCCTTTTCTTCAACGCTACAAAAAAGTGGTGGTCGAGAGGCCTATAACAGGGAGGCGTTCTAGAATAAACGAGCCCTGCCTGGCTTATCCTCACCCCTGAGTAGAGAGATGGCTTTGGCTTTAAGTATTCCAAGCGTGCTGGAAATAAAAAAGAAAAATCTCCGTGACGACATGCAATATAAACGCTCCTGCTGTACAGGCATCTGGTTGTGGGTGGTTTTAATGTAATCAAAGCTGGCGGGGGATCAGCACGGTGGTCGAAGAATCGAGCCCCTATCAAACGCGTGCAACCTCGTCGAAGAAACGCTTCGGTCTCGGCTTCACGGGAGCTGCCTAGTGCTGTGGCGCATCTGGACTCGCGTTTTCTTGGTCGCTCGGGGGGGTCGATCAATAGGCCACGGAGGTGGCGGAGGCGGCTAAAGGCGGCTGTCCAGCCAGTGACGGATTCTAAAATTTGCATTTCAAACGAACCATTACGGGAGGATAAGAAACTGCCAGAAAATGTTTTTGTTAATTAAGTCGAGCTGTTTTTTTTGGTAGCCAGCTGCACGCGAATACATAGGAATCCATTGATGGAACTCCATTTTCGCCCTTGTCCTATATAAATGTAGAAATATTCTTATTACGTTTTGATGCCTGTCAGTATTAGGCGCAATCAAATTTTGTAAATTTACATTATCGCTATAGAAGTGAAATATTGAAACGCAAGTTAGCCGATTGATTTTTCTCAAAATTATTTGCCATTTTTGCGGAGGGTTTCACAGGTGCCGGACGTCACGCGCCATTATTATACAGCCCTGTGTCCGGATTGCCGGGTCGCGGGGGCGGTAGGGGGCGCTTCGATTGCTCCAGCTCGATTTCGCGGGTTCGAGAAGTCGCGCGTGTCAACGGGCCCGCCAATCGCAGCGACCTCCCGTCTGTCAGTCAGTGGCCGCGCGTTGACCACGGAACATCGTGACAATTGTGGTTTCCATTTTACTTTTCCTCGGTCTTTCGTTAAATCCACGATCATCTCGCCCTTACAGTGTACGTACATTTAACGCTATTCCCGAAAGCAGCACAATAACGTGTCATGTTCGTTCACTTCATTCGATATTCGCCGAGTTTTCTTCCTTACCTGTCGGAGGAAACAAGTGCTCTATCGCACGCGTGTACCATGCGAATTTGAACTATGTGGCAGTGGACCGTGTATATGCTCGAATGAGTTAGCAAATGTATACATACTTGATGAGAGAAGGGATGGCCGGTTTCGTCTCTGTGTACGATTAATATACTGAGCACATCATTGCACTCGTGACACGTACAGCATAATCACTTTTGACGACTCAAGTCAGTGGGCTGGTATGGTCTTCGAAGGATCGAATCGAATCGTATCGTATCGCGGTTTCCCGCGATTTATCACTTTGTGCGTATAAGGTGTGGCGCGAAACGTACAGTGCATCAATAAGAGGGAGCAAGGCGTACGGTATCGTCTCATTTCACTTACGAATCTGCCCTATTTCCGTGATGACCAAGGTTAAGGAAACCCTTTGCCTGTAAGTACGTCGGTGTGGCATCGGATTCATACCTGTTTATATACCTTGTTTCTCTCGAGTGCGGTGGCTCGTGCACTACGAAACGCGACTTCCTGCGAACCGTTAGACGTCTGTCAGCGGAACCCGTAAAAAATGATTGGTTAAAACTGACAGATCACGGTCCAATCGTGGCCGCCGCAACGGACTGTACAGTATGAAATTGTTTTCAAACGGAGCGGACAGGTAGAGAATTGACAATGAAACATGTATTTCGTACGGGACGTCAACGCGAAGCGATTTTTCTATGTTGGTTACGTAGAGATTAGGTAAAATACCATGCATAGGATCCTATTGTCGCCGATTTATTGGATCGCTTGCAACTTTACAGATTTTCTGCTGGAAATTACGCTTGGTTCTTGAGTAAGTCGTTTTCACTATAGATTCGTCACGTTTCAGATCCACGATTCGCACTGCTTAAAATGTATGCACGAAACATAGATTTTTGTATATCAGGGAGACATTACGAACATTTGAATCAGTTCTTTGACCTAAAATCAGTAATTAAGCGTCACGATTGACTGACGTGGTTCAGGCGGGTATAAATAAGCGTCTTACGCAACATTTTGTTTATTGCTCTTACACAGTCTCGAGGAATTCGTATCCCGTTTTTATACAGCCCATCCATTATCGTGCATGGGCTCATGAATCGTTTACGGTTGCGTGTGAAACGCAATGTTCGTAGCCCCACTTTCACCATTAATGGCTACATTGCACGACGCTTAGATCTTAGTAAAAGAAAGAGCACCCCTTACCTATAAAAAAGAAAAAAACCCATAAAAGATATTATACTATATTAAACAAAATATATCGAAATTATGGGTATGCTACTAGAAGCGTTCGCATAATTAGAAAGAAATACACCTCACAGTTATCGAGGAACATTGTAAAATCCATTTCATCTGCTTATTATTAATCTTCGTTAAACATTGCCTGACCCATAGCAGATTTGCGTAGAACCGGTCTGTGCAAACACAACGATTCAGCATTTGACGTGCTTCAATTATAGCCGCTGGGAAAAGCCGCCAGTCGATGTTTGCGAAGGCCTCTATTTCTAATGCACGAGAAAATGCTAACAAGCTCACGCGTTCGCTCACGTTGCTCATTTATTGTTACTATACTTGACGGATCTCGCGGAACGATAGATAACAACGTCGCGCGAATCGATCGCAAAACGTCGCGACGATAAAAAATATATATATCAGGAATCAAAAGTTGATCGGACCTTGCGATAAAACCGATCGAAGATTATCGATCGTCACCCCTCGGGGAAATTACGATCAGACTTGAATTTTCTTTTTGCCTGCAATGTCTGAACGAAAATAGAATAAAGTGCTCGCTTTGATACCGCTTTAATGTTGTTCTTGTTCTCCTTTTTTTTTTAAGGTTTGCACCGATGTTACCATGAAGTTGTGCGACAAGGGGGAAGCAACAGCCTTCGAACGGCCTGTACATTTTGCCGGTGCGGATAGAAGATAAATAAAAGCGGCAAAAATGTTGATAAAAGAGTATCGAATACCGCTGCCACTCACCGTGGAGGAGTATAGAATTGCTCAGCTTTACATGATAGCGGTAATTATGTACCCTGCACTTGCGAGGTGAAGTGCACGAATGTGTGCGCGCGTAGCAATACCGGCGATCCAATTTTATCACGCTGCTTGTAGAAAAAATCACGCGAGGAGAGTCAAGGAGCCGGCAGCGGTGTAGAAATCATAGTGAACGAGCCTTACAATAATGGTCCAGGTGGCAACGGGCAATACACCCATAAGATTTACCACGTGGGTAGTCATCTGCCGGAATGGTTCAAGAGTTTGTTACCGAGGTCGGCGTTGATAGCGAAGGAGGAAGCATGGAACGCTTATCCTTATACGAAAACCCGCTACACTTGCCCGTTCGTTGAAAAATTCTCCATCGAAATTGAAACGTACTATTTCCCCGATAATGGCTACCAGGAGAACGTGTTCAAGCTCAGCGGCAGCGATTTGAGGAACAGAATCGTGGGTGTGTATTTATTGCGCCGCGGCACCGAGCATCCCTCGGCTCGTCGGCGTCTTCTATTACAACATATACTCATAATAAACGGCACTGCGATCCATCGGCGTAATTGGTTGCATAATCGAATTTCAGACGTAATCGATATCGTGAAGGATCAATACACGGCCGACTACGTGAAAGAGGAGGATCCTAAATTGTACGTGTCCCAGAAAACTGCTCGCGGACCATTGATGGAATCATGGCTGGAGGAGTACTGGGCCGACGTAAAAGTATATCATTCAATTACTTCCCAAAATGTCCGACTGTGACTAATATCTGCTCGCGGTAGTCGATACTGATACATTAGAACTGTTTCGCCGGTTTAGGGAAAGCAACAACCGACGTCGTCCGGGAAGTCATTAATGTGCGCGTACAAGTTGTGCCGTGTAGAGTTCCGTTATTGGGGCGTGCAAACAAAATTAGAAAAATTCATACACGACATAGGTCAGTACTGCACATAGGTATATAATATGTACATCTGTCCGTTCTTCATTCCTTTAGCGTTCAATCGGTTCAGGGTGTTCGTGGACGATGAAATTACACGATTGAACGATTTCAGCGTTGCGGAAAACTATGGTGAGAGCACACAGGCAAGCCTGGGCCTGGCAGGATGAATGGAACGGTTTGACCATGGAGGATATCCGGGAAATCGAGCGACAAACTCAATTGGCGTTGCAACGAAGAATGGCCGCTAATACAGAGGGTAGCGAGGAAGCTTTGGACGAGAATCAGGAAATCGGTGCTTCTAATACAACGATGACACCGCAGGAGTCTGATGTTGCGATGACTTTGGCTGCGACACTTGGAAGTATCGAGAAGAACGAGGATCCCCAGAGCCCGCCCAGCCTTAGAAAAGCTTCGGACATGTCGAACACTGGTGGTAGTTCGGAGGGTGAAATCAGCCCCGAAGATTCGCCGACTGAAATACCCGAGCTTAGGTAAAAATACAAGTAAAATCAGGAACCGCTTCATTTGTGTGTGTGCAATTTCTGTTTATTCTATATAGAGTTTGTTTAATGCGCACGTATTTATTTTAGAAGCGCCCCCGCAGACGAGAAAGGGGATACGAAGAAGGGATGGAAGATGAACAAGATGACGATAAATTCACCGTGCTCGAACAAAAGTTTCGATATGCAGATCGCGAATTGGCGCATGGAAAGTATCGTGAGAGAATCCGAGTCCGGTAGCGAGGACGAGTTCTTCGATTGTCAAGGTAGGGCCGCAATTTTCGTCCGCGTTGGCATGCAAATAATCTTTCCAAGAATTTATATGCGTAAAACTAACAGTTGGCGAATGTAACTGAGCATCATAAAGCAAAAGCCTCGGCGGATTTCTTAGACACCGTGTGTATTTACACTCGCCGCAAACGGATTGTATGCGAGTAAACAATGGAATAAAGAAAAAAGAATCTGACGGAAACAGATAGTATCGTGTCTGGTAGAAATTCGCTTTTTTTGCAACGTAGAATATTCAGCATGATGATTGGGTAATGATGTTTTCCTTTTTTTTTCATATGTGTACCCTCTCTGTTTTTTATGTCGCATTCCACACTGCAGCTGGGTTCGTTATACCTATTATACGCGAAGGTAGGACACGTAGATAGTTATGAATACATGTAGAACTCCAGACATTTTAACATGTTTGTCGGAAGACATAGTCGATGCATCAAAAGATCAACATTGGTGATACTAGTGTTAGTATTCTGTACATATAAGTCCATGAAACATTGTGCAATTGTATTCATGCCTTTGTAGATCGAAACAGGAAGAAGCTGTGGCTTACAGAGATTTACACAGACAAGAAAATTCCAGTCGATTACATTACATACAGATCTTTGTACGTAACATCGAGCATGAACGTGCTCAGGGATCCAATTAACAGCACGTAACAGCATGGCTACGTAGATAATGAGAACAACTGCTTTTTATATCATTGAAATTAATCTAGATATTCTTAAATATTGGAATATTGGTATTAAAAAATACAAACACTTTATATTTCTACTATATCTCTACTACGATTTTCTATCTGCTGTAACATCGAAGGGAATACAATCCCAATTAGTAGTATTGTCCTTCCTGCCATAACACGAGTCACAAACGTTAAAAAATGGCACGATGCATAAGCAATGTTAAAATTTCTGATTATACAGAGGACTTTGGAGATAACTCTTCATTATCTAAATGGAGTTCTTTGGATCTTCTAGCAGAAGAGGACGACAATACGTTCACTTCACCCACGACTGCAAATAGAGAAGGTAAATACCTATTAGCATTCCAAATATTGACGCTTATCCCATATCTATCGTCGCGACTCATTTCAATGTGTATTTGTAGACGATACGATATTCTCACCATCGTATCTGCAACGAATGGCTAGTGAACGTAGCAGTAAAAGGTTGCAAATCTCTACGTCAGCCAGCATCGATGCCTCGTGTCCAACCTCGCCACAACATTCGCCAACCCATCAACCGTGCAAAACTACTGTCCTTATTATTGCGATGCATGCCGGAAGTGTACTAGGTAAATTGTAAAACCTGATGTCTTCCTTATAGGAATTAATTACTCCATTCGTTCTGTGTTGCAAATCCAAATTGGTTTTAGACGCCAACGTTGACTTAACGGCGAAGAAATCGGACATCACGACTTTCAAAGGTGCCTTCGAGTCTGTTATGAGGCAACATTATCCCAGTATGGTTGGACATGTCGCCGTTAAGTTCGTTCCCTGTCCATCTATCTGCACCGAGGGTCTTGGCATTTTATCGAGGTAAAAGTGCATCCATCGTGTTGACACATTCGTTTAATCCGAGCTTTACCTTTGTTCCTGTCGCTCTGCAGAATCTAAATCCAAGCAAGTTTCACGCGTCTTCTTTCAGTTTAAGTCCCTACAGTTTCGACGTTTCCCCTTCGTCAACGGACGCGCCGCAAGTGACACACGACACTATCCCGATTGGCGCTATTCCGCTTCTTGCCAGTTCTACGCCTGAATATCAGGACGCGGTCTCGCGGGTTATAGCCGGGGCGAATCAAGTCTACCAAGAATTTGTCAAAAGCGAGGAAGGCCGTGGTTTCACGGGACAGATTTGCTTTATCGGCGATTCAGTAGGAGCGATTTTAACGTACGACGCATTGTGCAAATCGGCTCAGTCGAGGCACAACAGCGAGAACAATATTTTAGAAAGTCAAGGTATCGAGAATAGTATGAACGTGGACGACGGCAAACACTTGACTGCACCGTCTCCCAGAAGGAAATCTTCTAGTATAAGGTGAACAATTGATGCTAATTTGAGACAGCATAATCGTGTGCACTCGTGTGAATTCCTCTCTTTCTTTTCCCAGCGACAGCTCGCAGTATAAGTTGGACTTCGAGGTTGGAGAATTCTTCATGTTCGGCAGCCCACTCGCTCTGGTTTTGGCGTCCAGAAAAATTTCTGCGAGTGGCGATAAAAATAGAGATATAAGGAGGCCGTTGGTGAACCAGGTGTACAATCTATTCCATCCTACTGATCCTGTAGCGGCCAGATTGGAGCCACTGATCTCTGCGAGGTTTTCTCTTCTTCCGCCCGTGAATGTGGCTCGATATCAAAAGTATCCACTGGGAAACGGCCAGCCTTATCATTTGCGTATGTATTTATTTGTTTCGCAAAATTTACTCGACCGAGGAAATAACTATTGCAAATTATACGATATTTTCAGTGGAAGCAATCCAAACAAATCCGCAATTATTTACCGATGGATTAAACATTCCAAACATGTCGATATCTCACCTGAGACGACTGTCCGATATATCTATTCATAGTACAATGTCCGGTATGGTTGAGAATGTTCCTTTACAAGTAGCATCTAATTGTAAGTGAACAATGTGTCTAATTATATCTCGTATATATAATTATATGGAGGATGTGAAACTGGCATTTTCATTTAATGGCCATTTATTTCAGTAACGCAAAAATGGTGGGGCACAAAAAGATTAGACTATGCGCTCTACTGTCCGGAAGGTTTAGCAAATTTCCCTACGAACGCCTTGCCCCATTTATTTCACGCTAGCTATTGGGAATCTTCGGACGTTATCGCGTTCATTTTAAGACAACTAGGCAGGTTCAATTTGCCATTACTCGCGAACGAGGAGAAAGAATTAACTTGTTTCCGTCCAGGTCAACCTAGGGAGAAGTGGAATAAGAAACGTACTTCTGTTAAGCTTAAGAATGTTGCTGCCAATCATAGAGCAAACGACGTAATTGTTAGGGAAGGAGCACAGCAAGTGCTGGTTGCCAGATTTATGTACAGTCCGATCGACGTTATCGCATTAACAGGTATATTAATTGCAGCACGCGTGTGTACATAAGTCTTGAACGGGATTTTTCTGAATGCAATTAATTTTCGCAGGCGAAAAAGTGGACATCCACATCATGAAGGATGCTCCAGCAGGGGAATGGACATACTTATCAACCGAAATAACGGATAAGAACGGTAGAATAACATACAAAATACCCGACGATAAAGCGTTAGGGTATGGACTGTACCCAATTAAAATGATTGTTAGGTAATTTTATTATCATGCAGTTAAAAGAAAATAGAACGCAACGAGAATATGCATATATGTCAAATATAATTTTTTTTTATCTCCAGAGGTGATCATACATCTGTAGACTTTTTTTTGACTGTGATTCCACCGCAAACAGAGTGCGTGGTATTTAGCATAGATGGTTCGTTCACCGCGAGTATGTCTGTCAGTGGAAAGGATCCTAAGGTTCGAGCAGGAGCTGTCGATGTTGTCAGGTATTTTTTTTATTCGCTTCATCCGCATAAAAATTGCCTTCCACGATTCTACAGTCCGTAAATTACTCTGATTATATTACTCAGGCACTGGCAGGAGTTAGGGTATCTAATTATTTATATTACGGCGAGGCCCGATATGCAGCAGCAGAAAGTTGTTTCCTGGTTGTCTCAGCATAACTTCCCGCACGGTCTTGTATCCTTTGCGGACGGTCTCTCGACCGATCCACTCGGTCATAAAGCTGCGTACTTAAACAGGCTTGTACAGGTGAATGACTCTATCAGACATTGCGATCCACCTTGAAGCCCGTGCTTGCGAACGGTATATCGAACAAATAATGTTTTCCGTCCAGGAGCACGGTGTAATAATTCATCACGCGTACGGCAGTAATAAGGATATCAGCGTTTACACGGCGATTAATCTTAAACCGAATCAAATCTTCATCATTGGAAAAGTGTCGAAGAAGCATCAAGCTTTGGCAACGATTCTACAGGATGGTTACGCTGCTCATTTAACAATGCTACAAGCGCATGGTGGTTCGAGACCTGCACAGGGTAATGCACGTATGGTGATACCGAGAGGTCAGTTCGGTTTGCCCGGACAAAACGCTTCTCTACGGCGAAGAAGGTGAGCTATTTATTCCGTCACGGATATATTTTGATGTGGACACTGTGCTCAATCGCTTACGTCACGCCGTGGTGTGGGAATTTTTAAGGTAATAACCCTTTCGATCCTTGCTAATCCTCGACGCTCAGATGTTTTGGTTACTGCAGAATGATGGAAGTATGCGCATACACGATAAATGTTGTCCCCTAGAGAGAAGATATACTGAATGGGTGTAAGGCATTTCGGAGAACAATAAGATTCTACTGTCTGTACATAGATAATGTTGTATTTTTATAGCTCGACATACCGTGATCGGTATGAACTATCCAAGCAAAAGTAGTTGTTTCAGAGGCAATCAATGAATGACGCGTGCGATCTTGCTATTCGAATCGCACCTATCAATGTTTACTAAAGTCCCGTTTATATCGAGAGATTCCCCTGTAAAACAATCGTAACTACGAGAACAAGGTACATAATCTGTTTAATTTAAGTAGCCTTCGCACGGTGTAATTCATAAGAATTTCAACGAGTAGGGTAAAGTCGCTCTTTTTTTCACCCTCTTTATCACTTCTATCGGTAGAATCTCATGATCGTGTACGGAAATCATCCCTGAATATAGTTCCTCTTGCGCACATATGTACATATATAAAGTAGACGAGACACTGCCCAGTTTAGGCACAGCCCTTCCTTGTTCGCAGCAATAAATTGATCAAGTTATCCTCCATTGGTTTGACAAGCCCTTTCAACTTTGTTATTCATTGTTTGATAGTACACTTTCGATGTTTCAAAGTCTGATGGCTCATTGAGATGCGATGGTAATATTTAGGGAGCTTCCCCGTTATCACGAACCTGCGAGTTTATGTTACAATCATTTTTCACACATTATCGCGAACCGTTTGTATTTTCCTTTGCATATATTCGGTTTTCTATTACAAACATTAGGGGGCATTAATAGATATCATAGGAAGAAACGTTCACGCTTCCAAACAACAGAGCGACGGGCTTGTTACTAGAAATTCTAATACACCTGCGAGTTTTTCGTTTTACTGCTAATTAAATGAATTCCGACGGGGGTCTAAAGGCTTATCAGTTTCTTAATTACAGGTACCTGTTGTGAAGATGCGTTACGCGGCGTAGTCGGTATCTCGTGCTCTCGGCAAGAGCCGCCACCATTCTACGCTCAAACTTAATGTTTTATCTGTCGGCCATACACATGTCCAGAGTTTGTGGTTAATCAACTATGAGTGTTACTAGATGTACAGAGAACCAATGTTTTGTTCATTACCTCCTGAATACGGTCTGATCTCACTTTAGCGACCAAGGTAAACTAGAGCCCCTACCGCTTGAAATCTGTTATATGAATGCCTGTGTTAGAATAAGTACGGAGCCAGATCCACCGCAAATGGCCGCACGAATTTCGATTAATTGCATTTCAATTTAAAGAAAGAAAGAAGTTTTTTAATCGTTTGAAAGAATCCTTCCTATCTCAATTGTATCTCTCATTTTTCATGCCTGTGCATCGCTGTTGTTGCAGACGGATCAGCCGTTCGTCCTCATCGTCATTCCATCGCTCATTGATGCTTCTTGTTAATGGAAATGTTATATTTATATCACGCTTTCAGTATAAATATTCAAACTCACCGCTAGCTCTGCTACGCTGCTAATAGCCAATGTGTTCACCTGCTTCCACGACTGGCCACCTTGACCGACCGGTGCAGTATACTTCGACGATTATGCGACGTTACAAGAGATTTTCTTCGCTTGCAACTTCATTATTCTGGTGTCGCCAAAATGTTGGCGTTAAAACAATTATTCCGAAGGCAGTATACATGAATACGAAGCGCATCTATTACACTTCAAAATGACGTAGATTGTTTGAAGAGTAGTTGCCTTAGCGCCAAACATTTTGGCGACACCAGAATAACGATGTTTCAACCGAAACTAACGCACTGTATGAATACTTTTTTGGCCCACTGTATACGAGATCGTATAAGTAATAATATTTAAAGGGAAAAGAGTAAAGTATATTATAGAACGTTAATTAATTTCGTTCAGCTGTGTCTTCGTCAAGGAACGCTTATAACTTGGCTTTCCAGGCATGATTCGTGAACCACCCGCAACTAATAGCGAAAGTATAATCTCGTCCAACGCTTATCCTGTTTGATACTTTTCAACGATGCCCTTAATTATTTGAATCAGTGTATCGCAAACTAGTGCCTCTTATCAGAATCGCTAAGGCAACATTAATAATAACAATAGGAATAATTATAATGATAATGATAACAGTAGTGCCAGTCTCGTCTTTCAATTGCTACTAACATACAAACAACAGTTCTTTTAGAATGGCAAAACGTACAGTGTCCCAATCAGTACCGACCAAGGCGATACTTCCTTTGGAACGATCGACGAGCGTCGGGCCTCCAATCTCGTCGCAGACGGCGCCAACGATCGGATTCACGGCACCGGCGAAACTCTGACGATTTGCACGCTGCCGGTCTTTCTTCGAATCCAGGCGGTAGTTGCACAATCATCGCCAAAATACGAGGATGGCCAATTCGTGGCGAGGCAGACCTTCGGGGAAGTCCTCGTATACCTCGACCGGCGACACGTGCTCAACAATCTAAAGAAGACAATTCTACTTTGTTACTCCGCCTTTTTATATCCTCTCCGTGTATCTATTGTAAAATGTTAAACGAACGCTACAGGAAACGTTGCGCCGTATCCGTGTACTGTACAAAGCGCGTAAGAAGAGAGCAACAAAGGGAGAACGGAAACATGTACAGACTTATCCCCATCCGATGACGAACGATCACTCTAGTCGAACAAAAATCGTTCGAACGTACGAGGGCTTTGTCTTCTGTCTCTTTTCTCGTTACTTCGCTGTTATTGTAGCTTTCAAACGGTACCGTGCATTGGTTTCTTTATTGCTTTTAAGAGCAGAGCATTTTTTTCTCCTCCAGATCACCTCGTCGGAGATATCGACACTCGCCCGTCTTGCAGATCGCGCCCGAGCACGACGACAATTTTTGATATTGCTGTTCGTGACACGAAATCGTCTCTAGTTCCTAAACGTGTGAAACAAGAATACAGAAGCAGGGGGTTATCTGGAGGAAGACAAAAAAAAACGCGCTGCTCTCTAGCACTTATTTCGACCCGTCTGGTTTCGATCGGTTCCGCGATCTTCGATCGAGTTTCGTGCAACGTGTACCGCGAACTGTGTGTATGTACAATCATCTTTTACCTAGTTATAATTGTATATCACCGCTCTGCTCGTAGCTCGTATGCGTATGAGAGAATATGGGGAAGGGGAGGGACAAGATTCGTTGAAATTGTTACCTGAATCTCTTCGTTGTTACCAAGAGAAAACTGATATTAACCGTGACCGCTGAAAGTTAGGGGTAATTAGCCAGTAAGCACCCTGTTATTATAGTTACTCTAATCATTGCCAAGGGCTGTCACATATGTAATACGTATGTGCGTAATGTTGCGCCCAAGTTCCTTCGGTGCTACGTTATTTTCATCTATTCATATCGATTTGTAAGAAGAGAGGGGAAGAAAATCGCGATCGACGCGAGGTCAAGAGAAGAAAACAAGAAAAAGTGACAGAAACACGCGATTTGTACGTTGTCTATCGAGAGGCAAGCGAGTGTACGATAGAATATGTTCTCCGATAAAACGTTGGTACAAAGACACTTCCCTCGTAACAATTGCTATAGTTCCATGTCGTCGTATAGCTGACGGTGTACATAAATACTACGGGGTGTACATAAATGTGTATCGTGGCGAAGAAAAATGTTCATGGGTGAAGGGATGTATTGATTTATTAAATAGTTGCTAAACGAACTACGTACGGCAAAAGACGTACTGTCCAGATGATAATAAATAGTAGCACCTCTAATTACGGATGGCATAGCTCGATAGAACGATGGACGCCGACGTTTGTTAATCGATGCGTTTCCGACGATTGTGCGCTTAAACATTTGTGATTAGACGATTAATTATTGTGTCCGGTTTCGGTCAAGGAAATACATCTAATTTTGTAATCGATAACCAGTCGAGCTATTGCGTCGCTTGATACATTGTTACAAATGAATAATTATGATAGTTACTTAGCGTTAATAGGAGAAACCACCGCTTCGTACGAGCGTCTCGTACAAGCAATGATATTTAAAATGAATCGTAGACCCGATAGTGATACGGCTACTGGACGCTTGAACTCTTGTATCGCTGTAGACGACGGATCTTTTTCTTTTTAAACGGAGAGTTCGATATCAGATGGGATTAGATTGATTGAAGAATAATTAATTAAGGTCATTGTTGTGCCGTCATTGTTCCTTGACTGTTTCAGTAATATGTAGTAGTTGGTCGAAGATCTGCCATCGATCTAGTCCTGACGTTGATAAAAAGAATACATGTATACTATTCTGTGTGATCGTGGGCGTGACGTGAAGGGAATCGATTAATATTAAAGTGTAATATTGACTGTTTGTATTGTTATAAGGGGGACACGAGTGGTAGTTCTGTATATGGATATAACGTATAGGTATAAATTGTAAGTCTAGAAGGATGGGCCGGTGTATATGTATACATACCGTCATGTATGTATAATCACTGTGTATATGTATGTGCAGGGTATTTCAGGAACGTGTAACTTTATCGGATCGTCGATGAATTGTTAATAATGTTATCAAGGAGAGACAGTCTAATAGAGAGATGCTGCGCAAAATATTTATTCTTGTCAAATGAAAGCTGATTTGCATACTGTTACTTGAATGCTGAATTAGAGATTGGTTGAGATTGTTTTACGAATGTTGACAATGTTATGTGTTTTTAAGGTTGAGATATAAATTGCATCGGGCTAACTGATAAAGTTACACGCGAGGTACCCTTTATATGCATGTTTACAGTAAAGCAAATCTTATATATTATATTTATTCTTAGGCATACTAAGTGACTGGAAAATCGTATTTTACTTATATGAATGAATTATTATCACTGGTAATAAGAGTTATATTTTTTTTAGCATAACTTGAATGACACGTTGTGATAATTAATCGAGAGTCATTGTTTTATATTGTGCGACCCTGCTCCAATTATAAAAATTGTTTCATATACCGTTCGATCATGCCTTTTTGTTCAATCTCAGCGGTAAAGGATCTCAATTTCAGAATAGAATGCCTCACCGATATAAAATTGTATTCTACTTTCGTCATTGGATATTACAATAAATGATAAATCATTGTCGTTTGAATTGCGTCTTCTGCTTTTATTTTACCCGATTCCCAGCGTCTAGACACAAATTTTTAACAAGTTAATGAACAATCAAAATAGTAAAGGAATTATTATGACGGTAGAGTGGCTTGTTGCCATTGCAAATCCTTTATCCCTAATTTGAGACTTACCTTACTAAAAAATCATATCTGGCGCTTTCGCGTAGATACGCAGCGCATGTGGCACTATCTATCGGTAGGATGTCGGAAACAGCCGAATGTTAATAGGATTACAGAATGATAGTGGAGGTCGGTGCCAGAAAGAGAACTGAGACTGAGTGAAAAGGACAGAAGATAGTTTACTAACTCTGGTTTATGCGGCTCCCGATTGGCTAGATTGCAGACAAGGAGAGTACCATTGAGAAGAAGGATAGAGATGATGCTAGCTGTTAAGCTCCGCCCCCTTATGCAATAATTATATTGCCGGGAAAAAATCGGTAATTACTCATAATCCATAAACAATTTATGCACTTTTGCGATTGTAAAATAAAGTGTGAACCCTATGCAACTTTCCCGTGTAAAATTTTGTACCATTTCCTGCTTAAACAATTAAGTATCACTGTTCATGTCAGAATGGTAACACAAGGTTCTACATCAACGCAATGAACAATTGTTAATATTTATTTACTTAAGCAAGAAATGCTACAAAATTTTATACAGGAAAGTGACATAGGGTTCACACAGTATTCTTCGATCGCAAAGGTGCATAAATTATCCGTGGATAAAGAGTAATGATTAATTATTTCTTATTAATTGTCTCAATAGAGCCGCGCATAACCTACATAGGTGACACAATGTTCGTACTTCAAACGCAAGAAAAATGTACTCAGAGATATAAAATGTCAAGTATTATGATTGCTTCTATTTATTTAGATCCCAAGCTTGCTTCCTATATCAACTTTTATACGGTTTTGTTTCAAACAAACAATATTTCAATGAAATGTGCACAGGTTACATATGGACCGCGTGGTGGGAATCGTAGTACTCATTATTTATTAATTAACGATTTCCGTGCATGGATTAACAAGTAGACAGTCTAAGGAAGCTTCCCCGATTCCATATTTAATTGGTGTACTAACTGTTTTCGAGTAATTAGTTACTATTCTTGTACGGATCAAGCGGGAATCCTTACCCGTGCGCGATGAACAATTGTTAATATCTATTTGTTTAAGCAAAGAATGATGCCAAATTATACACGAGAAAGTTGGAGAAGCTTCGTAGATTATTCTACGATTACAAAAGTGCATAACTTAATCACGGATAATGAGTAATTAGCGATTTTTCCCGGGCAATATAATTATTGCATAAGGGGGCGGAGCTTAACAGCTAGCATCATCTCTATCCTTCTTCTCAATGGTGCTCACCTTGTCTGCAATCTAGCCAATCGGGAGCCGCATAAACCAGAGTTAGTAAACTATCTTCTGTCCTTTTTCCTCAGTCTCCTTTCTTTTTCTGGCACCGACCTCCACTATCATTCTGTAATCCTATTAACATTCGGCTATTTCCAATGCCCTGCCAATAGATGTCGCTGACAAATTGTCGAGCATATGCGTTTAGCATTTGCGCCCGCGCAGTTTTTCAAATTAAACCAGTTCAACTACATATATATCTTAATCAAATAGTTTGGGCTAAGTACTGCGAATACTTTGTATTTATTTGCTTGCTACATATTTTCAAAATGTTGGAGTGCACGAAAGATATGGAAAATATAACGTTGAGTCCGTCAGCGGTTTCAAAATTGAAAAATAGAAAAAGTGCGAATAAGATCAGGCACGGGTCTCCGAAACTCCAAGAGGTTTTAAGAGAGGTTAGCCAACGATATTATGTTTATGTGTATGCAGAAAATATTGTAAATTTGAACGCACTAATGTTCGTGCGAGTTCAGGGAATTTTCTCGTTTTCCAATAAAATATTATTAAGAATCTAATGAATTTCAATTTTAGAGATGTCGAAAGAGAATGCGAGAAAAACGAGGACAACTGTTTAACAGGAGTAGATTTGGATTGGAAATCAATTCCAAAGATGTTCAGGGCACCTTAACTGAAATTGTACGCTCCGAACTGAGTAATCTCGCATCCATAGATTTAGATCCAGAATTGAACCCTTTTTCACCTATCACAAACGAACCCCTTAATCCAGAGGAGGCGTTCGAACTTGAAACTGAAATATTAAAGGAAGAAGGTGAACCAAATGGCTATAGCATCACAGGTTGCGATGCAAAGAAATATGTAATATGCTTTTATGCTATTTACAGAGGAATGGATATTACAAGAATACGAAAGAATGTCTCAAGATGAAATTGAATTATTATCGATGATTGCGGATCAAGGGGTGGACGATGTTATTTGCCCTAAGTGTCAGAAATCCAATTTGTTTCAAAAGGAGAATAAAGTAGCTTGCAAGACTTGCGAGTTTACGTTGAACAATTGTGCCAGCTTAAAGCACTTTGGATATCTCATAAGTAGATCAGTGGATATTCATTCTGCGTATTGTAGAGAACCACCAGGATTTTTATCAGTACCAGAAAATAATATCATGTCTTTATATCTAATTTGTGATAAATGTTCAGCTTGGACGCATATAATATAAAGGTCAATATATCTCGATTGATCAATTTCCCTAAAATTTGTAAAAAGTATAATGATATTCTTATATGAACTTAATTAAATCAATCGAATTAATTTATAACTAGCAAACTAAGGAATAATTTATTTGACAGCGAACATCGCATTAATATCCAGATAATTATTGTTAATTATTATATTGCAAATTATTTAACGGATTAGTACAAAAATCTTCCTTTAATGAAATCAGAAATATGGCAAACCGATGAATGAGAAATTTAATAATTTCGTACGACAGGTTTTATAAAAAAGAAGTGAGAGAAAATGGTAAATTCAATTTTCTTTATGGAAGTAAACATTTGTGTAATAGTACATGAATGTTTGTATGATTATATGATACATATTGTACAAAAAGAAAACACACCTTCGTTGATTTGTTTATATTATTTATCGCTTATACGTACATAGTGTAAAGTTAAATAAAAGACAACTGTATATTGAAAAAAAATGATTCGGACAGGTATACAGAAAATATGAACATTATAATTTAGCAATCATTGAAACGGATTCAAAAGTTCTTCGAGATTGTTCCACGCTTATTTGTTTAATTGTTATTTTCTAATAACAATGTTACAATATGCAGAAGTCTTTTATGGCTTAAGCTCTAATGTTTGAATTTTTATAAATGTTTGTACATTATCACATGAAATTTCGTATTAAAAACTTCATATTTTATAACATTATTAATATATAATAAACTGTGATTTCTGAGCAACGCATTTTTTTTCTGTGTTGTATGCAGTTGGATTTTCTGCGATATAAAAATTTGTACCCTCCTAAAGGTATTACTATGCAAGTATCAACAATTGTATATTCATTTTAGAATGCAAGGTCGGGGTCGAAAAAATATTTTATGCTACTTTGTTCTTTTAATTTACAGCAAAAAGGCATAGTCCATTACACGTTTGAAGTATTAAAAATTTATGTTTCCGTCTCCAGTCTCCCGTTTCAATACAAAATCATGGCACTAAGTTCTGCCTAGGTATACACAAGTATACATTTTTACGCAACGTAAATATTTCATTCTTTAACACTAATCTATCATAAACAGTTCTTTATTCGTCAATATCTGTATAAGAATTCCCAAAGTTAAACGATTTTTTGAAAGAAATTTACGCGCATTTCAACTATCATAGAAATATATAGAAAATGTAACGTACAATCGAGTCCGCAATATATATTTTTTTTTTACAAATACCATTGTCTTAAAAATAGAAACAAATCTCATCTAGAATTAAACATGGTAATTTCAAGCAATTATTAATCCGTCTTCGTATTACTGCCACGAATATCGTGCTTAATTAAAAACAAGCATAGTAAAAATACAATGGAATGGTTTGCTCTACATATTTTGATGTCTTCTTTCGCCCTTTTTTTTCTTCTTTCAAATATTATGTATACATGTAGGCAAGTATTAAAACGCATCTAATGAGACAACGAGAACATGATAAAAGAAAGTGTACCGTGACAATTTGTGTTATCGCAATTCGTTAACGTGTACTAAAGTTAAACATGATTTTTTTTTCTCAATGCTGACTGAATGTAAGACAGTGATGTACACAATTGCATAATAAATATGAACGTAGTTCCATCTTGTTAAAATTCAATATGAACAACTGCAATAATCGCAGCGGAAAAAAAGAATGTTAAAAATCTCAGTTTGTTCCAAATCTATAACAGCCTATACATACATACATATATACGTTTTTCTTGTTGAACGTTCGCGAGAAAATTCTTGTACGTTATCGCGTACTCATTTAACGAGTAATTATTTAAATTTCATGATCACATTTTTAAGAAGCATAGAAAAAAATTGCACTTTGAGTTCTTTCCATCCTCAACCGCGATCGTTGCAGAAGGAAACCCGAAAATCTACTGTAAAAAAAAAAAGAGGATGACCGGCTTAAGATTCTTCACGTAAGTTTCTCTCCTAAACTGGCTTATGCTACGGTAACTGTTTTTTTTCCTTTTACACGTACGCAACTAAACCTTAAACATACATGCAAATTACGTTTCACGTTGAATTCACATAATATTACAATTGGTCACTGAGTTGATCGTCGTCGCTCTGTGCGATTCACTGCGTCGAGTGCTTCCTCGGGTAGACGACCAGGATCCGACAAAATATCTGTGGCAGTGCACAGATATCGCAGGGAGTTCAGAACGGCTGCAACGAAAAGAAAAAAGGTGTAAATGATGATGGAAAAAATTATTCTCAACGTTGCTGATATTTTGTTTGTTTGTTTTTTATAACCGATACAAACCTGGTCTGAGATCGACGAGCGAGCAATGTTGCTCGACCCATAATATTGTACTTCTATACAAATCTTCGATACTCGCGGTTGACACCGAGGTATTGAAGGAAATCATCAAAGGTTCAAGCAATATACTGAACTAATCGCGTGTATGTAAGGAAACATAAATTGCAGCGCAACAGTTGAGCATATTTGGAGGAAACTCTACAGAATATTTGTAAAAGGATACAATCCAAAATTTCCAATTTTCTCTCGTACGCGTGCGTACGTATTCGTCGAACATCTCCTTCATTTTACTAGTCCTGTGTCTAGAAATGGGAGCACCCGTTGCAGGAAGCATAGATTGACAATTGCTGCAAGGAAACATCGAATAACAAACTGACCACAGCCTTCGTGAATGAAGAGAAAGAAGAATAGATATTTCGTATCAGCGATTTATTTCATTACCTAATCGACGTATTAAGGCACTCGATTTGATGTCTTAAACTATCCATCTCCTCTTTCAATTGATTCCTCTCCGCCCTTAGCTGCCTGATATAATCCGCCCCCTTCTGCAGCATAGCAGCCTTGCTCAGCTTCGTGTTCGGATTCTGACTGAGCTGGGGTATCAAGCTGTGCAGCATGTCGAATCCGTTCTTAATATTATATCTGCGTTTCTGTTCCGCGTGAATGTGTCCGACTCTCCTCTGTTCTTTGTACTGTCCCCGTTCCGTATCACCTTTTATATAGCCTCTGGTCGGTGACAACGGGCTCCCTATACTCATCGGACTGTGCAAAGGACTTAAGCTCAATCCCTGAGGACTGTGCGCGTTTGGGCTATCCTTCGGGGACCCGGGGCTATTCTGTGGCTGATGCGCTTGGTTATTCGTATTCAACAATATTTGTTGGCTGCAAGTGGACTGTTGCATTGCCTAATGTACAACATACAGTTAAACAAAGCATTACAGATTCGTACAAGGTGAAGACTTATTATTGGAGGTGTCGATTGTTACGTAATCTACGACACGCAGCGGCTGGCTATCAGCGCAGACTGGCTTCGGGTTTGTAAATATTTTCACGAATACGATATACCGTACGAAACATCAAATGTATATCAAACGTTACCTGTTGCTGCGGTTGTTGCACTTGCACCGTAGAAGTTTGCATTGTTTGGACAGTGACCGGCGTGGTGATGTGGTGGGTGGTCGTCACCTGCGTAGCCGAAGCTGAAGGTGGAAGCATGGGTAGAATGTGTTTCATGGTGGTGGTTGTTTGGTTCACTGTCGGCATTATATTATCAGCCGGCATATTCATTGTATGTACACCAGATGTGTCTATGTAACGATATTGAAGCGCTTGTAATATTCTTTATCCATAAATAAATATATATATATTTATACCGTGAAGGATTAGCTCGATAATTTCGCGTGTATCAACGTACGTCGTGTACGATTTAATAGGGGCCCTAGTGGGACATGTATACCCGTATAGTACAAAGATTACGTTTCTTAGAATACATACTATTCGTGAGTAACTGTGCGAGCAAAACATTGTTATTTAGATTTAGAGCGGGATCGCTCGCCGCTGATACTAATGGCGGTGGGTGCATTCTTGGTGTGGCTAACGACGAACTACTTCGAGATCTATTCCTCGCTTTCATCTGATACTGAAATGAAAATAATGGTACGCATTAATTGCCGCGTTACTTGACTGAACGTTGGAAAGAAAGAAAAAAAAAGAAAAGAAGAAGAAACAATTAGCTCGTCGGTAGCGTATATAATTATTAATAAATCAGCTTGTTCCGATTAACGTATCAACCTTGGGTACAGCAAAAACTTCCTCCTTCTCCGAATTCGTCGCGGCGGATTGCTGCAATAATTTTGTGGGCTGCACGGTCGGCGTCGTGAGATCCAAACCGGAGGGTCTACACTGTAATAGTATCGGCGATTGCGACGGTTGCTCCGCGGAAACCGATACGACCTGTTGCGGCGGGTGTGTCTGAAAAATATCGCGACAATCTGTATCCGTCGTTAATCGTATAGCGCCGCGTCTCGTCTAGGTGCATTATTCAAATGAAATGCCGTCGTCTTTATCCAGTCATATCTGTATGTCGTACCTTGAAATTATTGGCGTTGAATTTGCATTGCTGCGCATTAAAGTTCTGCGGGAGAGCGGAGAACTTGTAACACTGTTGCGGTTGAACGACCTTGTACGGCTTTGTGGATATAGGCGCGACAGGTGGCAGGGGCCTGATACTCCTGTGCTGGGTCGACACCGTGGAATTCGTTTGGCCGAAATTTTGCTGCACAGTTACCAGGTTCTGGACGTGGCTGGCGATCGACTGGATCTGACTGGCGTGAACGGACTGGTCGTTCAATGTTGTCATTTGTACTTGGCTCTGAACCGGTGTCAGCTGAACGGTTTGAATCTCCATGGCGTAAGGCTGCTGTGATGCTTGCTGATAGGCTGTGTTCTGCTGCTGCGTTGATCTATGATAAGTATTTTGTTGTTGCTGCTGCTGCTGCTGTTGTTGTTGTTGTTGTTGTTGCTGTTGTTGTTGCGATTGCTGAATTGCACGACTAGTCCTCGAAGAGATCCTACTTTGCCGTCCCTTTTCTCTGATCGGTTGGCTCGGTGGAGACGGTTCGTAGGTTGGTTGTATGGTATTGTAATTCTCACCCAGAGTTCTATGATAAATACGTGCAAATTAAAATCGTACCACCTTATTATGCAAACAGATTCTGAATCAAACAGCGAGAGGAAACTAACATATTATTCCTGAACGTATTCGTTGGCTCCGGCTGAGGCTGAGTATATATTTTGGCGGTGTACTGAAGATTCTGCATAGTACCCCCTTGGTCCTCCTGCGTTAACGCTGACTGCTGCGAGGCCTGCTCGTTCTTAACCGCCTCGTTGATCTGATTCATGGGCGTCATCAGGTCGAGATCGGGATAGTTCGCGTTCAGGCTGCTGTTTCGAAACATGTCGTCCTCCTCGGGGACCGGGGGCAGCTTCGAGTTTAGAAATTCTAATGAAAGTAAAATGATACACGAATGATCAGTTTCAAATCCCGACTGTATATCGTTCTCCTAGTGGCTCGCTCGATGAATTCATTGCCGATACCTTGTAACGGTTCAAGAGTGTCCATAAAATCGTCTAAATTTGGTTGGAGCGGTCCAAGGCTGGGCTGTATAAAATCCGCCAAGCTAGCTCCGCGGGCTGCAATTACAAGCGTCTGTTTAAAAATCATGCTTGCTAATTATTTCTACTCTATAGATTAACTTCGATCCTTTTATTATCCCCTCTAGTAGTTACAACCGCTTTCGTACTGAAGAAAATGGCACCTTCGTCTGTTTTGTTTCGGTCCACTATAAAAGCCGGAATTGTGCCAGCCATCGTGACACGTTTTTATAAGACTACCTTTTCCTTCAGTAACGCTCACCTATCGCACGTTTATGTACTTCGGCTCGACAAAAATATATAACTTAGTTCAAATATTAGCAACCGTATGTGCAAAAGGCTAATACAGAGCAGTGTTCTGATTAAAAAAAAAGAAAAGAAAATTCCCATAGAAGGCCCAAAAAATGACGTTAAGAAACGCAAATACCCCGCTAACGCTGTTGTTAGTTATCTCGCTCTTAATCGTAGCCTCGATCAGCAGATTGAATTAGTGAGTTACCAATTTCTCTCGGGTCGGGAAAATATAATGGTTGATTTGAACTGATTGTTGAAAACAACGTGTCAGTCATGAGCTCCATGTAGTCCTCATCGACTAACATGTTGTCTCCTCCAGGAGTCCCAGTGGTCCCTCCGTGTACATTTCCGGTACCTGCTCCATAACTGCCCGAGGAACCCAATCCGTTGCCCCAGTCTAACACGTCCATCGCTTCCATCTGAAACCACATCTTTCATTCTGAATGGTAATAAGAACCAGTAATAGCGCGAACGATCGTAATAAATTCTATCAAAGTGAGATACAGCTCGCGAGGCGATAATAAAAATAAATGCGATTTCCAGCGACTACGAACACGAATCGGCCTTCCATCGGAAGGACCTTCTACTTTAGCGTTTGTAAAAATTGGAGATAAACGAATACCATGTCGGTTCCATCCTTGTTCGTCCATCCAAGGATCTTGTTCCGGTAGAACATACGCCATTTCTTGTATTCCGCAGTAACCGCGGCAAGTTTTCGCTTCCAGTATTTGCCCTCTAAGACTACCGCCTGATAAGGGACAAGGCGTCTTGTTAAGAAAAAAGATACAATTGTCTCCTGGCTTTCTTTAAAAAATTCTCGTGTTATTCGGTTACAGAAGCGCAAGATTTATATCGGTCACATAGTGCTATGCACCGCAGGCTGTTTCGAAACTGGCTTCATTGAATGATGTAAAGGGAACATTGCTTATCGTTTACGGCCGCATGGCACGTACATTTGAATAAAACAACAATTTATCGAGCTTCCTTGGATCTCCAGGATTTGAAACACCCTGCTGTTGCTTTGCATGCATCATCTTAACGCCGATGCTCGGATAAGCATTCGAAGGCTTATCATCGGCTGATAAGTATATAAACGTACCTCGGGTTTATTATGAGTATCAACATCCAGAGGTGACGCGAATTGGCAAACCAGCGTGTTCTGCTTCAGTATAACTGGAATAATAGTAAATTAGGAATGAAAAAAGGCGTGAATGTTTTCCACCCCTGTCCTATATACGATTGCGATAATTATTTTTGTAAAAAAGAAAAAAAAGAAGAAAAAAAATGTTAGCCTCGACAGACACGCGATACGGGTGCACTTGCACCCGTTCAAAGGAATCGCGATTGATGTAACACTATTCTAAGAGAACACGCTATTTTTATTTCGATTTCTAAGGGTGTGCAGTACACGCAGGATCGGCTCGAAAAATGTTCAATAGCTCCGCTTTTGAATATCCCAAGGCTACGAACCACGATACGTGCCCCTTCGTCGATTTCGGGCAAACGGACGTCAGGAACGGTCCGTGTTACTAGTTAGCTCCCTTTCGATTTACGACCATCTTCGATATGCTTGGTACAGCGGAGCAGAGACGCAAGCGTCCCGATGCCTACCTTACGGCGACGCATTTTGTAGCGCACTCGCGAAATATTTCACGTGATCACCGACGACAAGCGCAAAGTCCTGCGTTATCCCGCGAACGGTCCCGATCCCACACTTCCTACCCTTCGACGCCACTTACTCGCCCTCGTGCGATCTAACAATGTTACCGACGCACACCTTTGCAGAGAAAATCGAGGTAAAGCGAATTTGAGCAAATAGATCGAAGGAAAGTTTGAAAGAGAATTTATCAACGATCAACGATCTGTCGTCGAAGCTCGCGGAAACAAAGGAAGACGTCGTTGTTGCTGATCGGCGATCGTTGATCACACGATTCAGCGTCCAGGAATTAGTTGAAACGTTCACGATCGATCGACGCGGGGAGCTCGGGGATCGACGATTCAAAGATCCACGGGTCCGAGACGCGGGCAGGGTGAATTTAAAAATAGTGGCCGTCGCGATCGAAATGTCAGCGATCGAGTTTCGATTGCACAATTCGGGCAGACCGGTTCATTTAAAAGTCCATCATTATGCCGACACGAACGTTACACATTTCGATACTCTTTCTTCCGCAGTATTACAAATATCGAATTGCAATAAAAATCATTACGACCCTTCTAGCCTCGAAAGGGGGACGAATGGTACTCCACCGACGTTACAATTTCTCGGAATTTTACCACACCGTTACCAAATCCGTTGTTATTCGAAACTCGTAATCTCTACTATCAACTCTACCTCAATTTTTCCCCGATGCGCGGACGAAGGAAAGCAAAAAATATATGAAGCGAACTTAAAAGAAATATTGAACACGGCTGTGCACCGAATAATCGTTTCGCGATACCAACGAGATTTCGATTGGCGAATCGAACGGACCGGCCTGTCGGCGCGATTCCACCGCAGTGCGAATTTTCGACGGCCGGGTGATCTGACGGTGTTCAGAAAACTGAGGCAGCTTGACAGTTTCGCAGGAAATCGCGGAGAGTCAGCCACGGTGGAGTCATTAGCGAGGATTCTTTGTCACTGGTGTGTCACGTGTAAGATATTTCTTTATCTTCTGCAACACCGCAGCTTCTATCTTACCGTATCGTCTTATTTTTCGTGTCAGGATATCTTGAATCAATTTAATTTGGCTTTAGATTACGCTTTATCTTGCCGCCATTGTTTATCGATCGTAAGACGGTGAAAAGCGCGGCAAAGAATCGGCGAAGCTCTAGTTTTCGTTCCACAAACCGGCAGAAGCTGTATGTACGGATCGTTCGGAACGTTCCGACGCGGATGGCGCGACGAACAATTATTATCGAACACGAGATGGCTCAATAGAATACGCGAGATTGAAGGCACGGTTCGAGTCGCGCTATTTTCCTGCATTACGACTAAAAAGAAACACCACCGCGAGATTGGGGATTTCGTAATCCTTTTATTACGCGCAATCGCATAATCGTTTTCCCGCAAATGGAAAACTCGTCGGGTCTGCGTGACGGGCGCATTAATTTCCGAAGAGGTTGACCGATCGAACGATTCAATTGATCGAAGCTGATTACCGTGAATCATTATGGCGTTCATTTTTTTTTTATTTGTTTAATAACAAAATCGTGAGATCGTAACGATTCGAGCTATTCGAGTTGAATAAAAATTTTGCACGGCCCCGAATCGTACGTTGCCTTGCAATTTGAACGGACGGAAACGAAATAATTATTCCGGCCCAAACTCGAATCTAACTATTGCGATCGATCGTTTGCTTCGAAGATCGTCGCGAAGAAGAAACTTCCAGCCGGGGCGTCTGACTTTTCGAAAACGCTTTCCCTTTTGCATGATCGTTCTTCAAATCAACGTCGCGTCGCGACCCTCGAACAGCAACTATTGACCATGACAGTTCACCCGAGGAAAAAGAAGCTCCAGCCGGACAGAAAAACAAAACGAAGGCGCGACGTTATCACCGCGTCGCCGGGTTATCGTGTGAAACGATTGTTAAAGGTCAGCAAAATTAACCAGCCGATGTGCCTCGCGCTTCGTACATTATTTCCGGTTACTCCATCCGCTGGTAGTTTCATCAACGTTCCACCGGGCAACCAGACGATCGCGGTTTCGTTGCGATTTGCGAATTACTTCTCGAAAATGTGACATCAACGCGAACGATCCTCTGATCATTCAGATAGGAAGGGAGATTTATTATACGGTTTTAGAGTCGTTTTGTGGTCCCTTACATTGCATGTGCCAGCATCTCCATATCACATTGTTCAATCTGATTTTGTCCTTCCATCTCAGCCTGATACCTTTGAACCGATTCCACTTGGGCGATGTCAATTTCTGTCTGGAACAAATTCAAGTGCCCATACGTCATACCAACTGTAAGCAATTGTTAAGCGTTCTAACAGAAATATGGAGAAATATGGAATAGTTTCGTCGACATTTGGAGAAATTGAGAAATAGAAAAATCTGACAAGTTGTTAGATCGTCCTTGTTGGATCGTTTGCTTTGGTATTGTAGCTATTTGCAGACGTTCCAGAATAGGGTACAGTTGACAGAAATGCACGTTTTAACTTTTAAAAAATGATATTCCGTGTTACATTCCGTATTGTATAAGCAGGGTAAATAATGGGGGAGATTAAAAATCGTAGCATTTCGAAATTCAGTGAAACTGCAATTTTCTTGATGTTGCAATCTATCACTTTTGCTCCAATTTTAATACCCATTAAAATGTGTAATATCCACTGCGTCACACTGAACAAACTCTCGAGAGATTGTGCAGGTATGAATGGGCATTTACTTATTTAACTTCCCTCAGCAGGAGAACGCTTTTGGTATTCATTACGTGAATCATCTAATAAATGTATTTATTTGAACAATTGTAGACCAAGGTCCATAGAAACAAACATTGCACCCGAGTGTAAATATAAATTGTCGGTAAATAAATGAATCTTAGCAAAAAGTGCAAAATGGAAACACCGTTTATCTAGACTTTCGTAACTCGAGGAAGTTGTCGAACGAAAACGACAACCCTAAGCTAATCAACGAAGCTTTGAAGATAAATTTCCCAGCCGTGAAAAAAGTTAATCCAATTTTATCGCCCCGTCTTCTCGACACTTGGGATATCCTGCAGCGGATCAACTCTTTCGTTACTAGTTAGATGCATACGAGACGATAAAAAGGGGACAACAAATTGATCTTGTTGGATATTTACTAGTGATAGTAAGTAAATATAATATATTATGCTAGAGCAAAATTGTCTCAACTTTCTTATAAAATGCCTTACTAAGATAGTAAGAGAACCAGATGGATCTGTACTTGGAGAGTCGAAAGGGAATTATGAAATGAGACAATACGCATTCGTAGGTATAAGTGGAGCCCAGTTCTTTTGGGCTGTTTCGTTCAGTTCGAGGGAGCATTTCATAGAGAGAGAGAGAGAGAGGGGACATTCCTTCTGAGCTATTTTAAATACACTGATCGATAAAAATATAATAGTTATTTTATTTAACACACCGTATGCAATAGATCTCAATTGGAAATTCATTACAGACGACACGATTGGCGAATAAACAACGAATTCTTAAAAAATATATGTATATAATAGTAATTAAATTGTGAAAGGGTTCAAGCAAATTGTTTAAATCGACGTGGAGGCTTTTTGCAACAGATTTAAAAGATTCGCGAATCATCGTATGTACACATACGATATTCCGGAGAGCTTTCGACTAGCGAATGGATCTATCGTCGAGGAACAGTGTTTGTCGAGTACAGCAAACACTTTGCCATGTTTATTCGAACGAGGCAAACTGTTCTAAATATAATCTTGTACAAGAGAATAAGCAACGGCCAACCGAAATACACATGTACTGCGAGTTTCCACGAAATTGCTTGGTAAATCGGGGAACTACGGTGACCTGTACTACATACTCGATCGAAGATTAGCTTGATTGACAACGAATGGTTTCTTTTTAATTAAAGCAGTAAGGCTGACATAATCGATACCGCTCTTCAATGCCTCGATACGGATCATTAAACAGTAATATGTATTGCCAGCGTTTAACATATGTAATATTTCTGGGTCAATGATGAACTTTGGTTGGAGACAAAAGTAAACTGATAAAGCTGCCGCTCGACAATCCTTTTTTCACTCTAAATTGCAGATATTACTGCTGGATTAATTATACGAAACCGCCACTATTGCCATTTATATAATTATTTTTATTTAATGTTTATTTATAGACCAAAAGTAATTGTGATATGGACGCATTATTTTTAATTGAATGCATAAACACACACGCACATATATATATATATATATATATATATATATATATATTTAAAAAATCATTAAGCAGAGTGGATCTTAATTACAGTCTAAGTACTATTAATTGTACTTTAATGAAAGCATCGTCTGCTTATTTTATTTACGAGATTGTAGATATCTTTCTCTGAGAGCGATTTTCGAGGAATCATCGTCTCAATAGAAGGAGTGGCGATTATACACGATCTGTTTGCATAGATCATCGTGCAACCGGGATATGGATTTTTTTAGTGCAAATTTCGTGTTATCAACGCCGACAGCGATGTAACGTCGTCGGTTAGTCAACAGCTAGAAATGGTAGGAAGATTTCCATCGAACGTTCACGTTGTGACGAACATTCTTCTCTCCTTGGCATTAGACCCTGCCCATCCGCTTCCACCAGTATTTTCATTTTTCTTATCGAACGATTAGATAAGACGTTAGAAAAAGTATAGGTATAACGCGAGGCGTATCACAGATAGCCTACGATTTCCGCGTTTCGCGCTACTCCAAAGAAAAGACCAAACGACTGAAGCCAATTTAATGTTTATTAATAATTAATGATTCGCTTGATTATTTCGACTATTGCGACTCTGTGAAAATTAGTATTTCTAAGTATTAAGTAAATCTCAACAAGACATCAGTGTACAATATAATTATGAATAATTATACACGCGTAGAAGAGGAACAGTAGTTTTCACATCCCTCGCCATTTTTGCTTTCCGTTTTCTTGCAAAGAAATATGTACATACAGGGAAAGGAGGGAGCTTCAGTGTCCAATGTATCGGATTCGAATCGAGTCGATCATTTATTAACCCGGGATTATCGAAATGAAACTCTGTTACAGACACCAATCACTATTATGTGACTTATTCAAGGAAAAACATGTCAGGCCACAAGCTCTACTATCGCTCCTTTTCAGACTCCAGCTCGAAAGCTTCCCAAGCAACCGGGCCCATCATTCTCCATTAATAAAACAATCAAACGATTATCGCGGATTGATAGGTGTTTACAGAACGTCCCGGCGAATCGTCGAAAGTACAATTATCCACGAATCACGTTCACGTTCCAGCAATATCGCAAAACCTCTCCCCATATTCCGCTGTTTCTCGAGGCACGATGAATTTTGCTCGATTAATTATCCGCGGATCCACCCGTTATCAGATAACGAGTTATTTGTTCGTCGATGACTCGATGACTCAATCTGTCCGACTGGAAGGAGCGAGAATTTATTCGCCATGGAATCTGCCTCCCCTGCATCTTTCTTCCATCGTTACGTCGAATTCCGCGGACGCCTATTTTTAAGACCGGGATTACAAAAATTATTGCGATCGCGATATACCGGCGAGCCAAAGGAAGCTTCACTTAATAGAGCTGTTTACTAGACACGCCTGTAGAAGTGTTACAAGTCGCGTTATTCCAGGCGTACCGAATAAAATTTGAATGTCTGAGTGGCTGGTGGATCGCTCGTAGCTCTGAAAACTCCGCGAAACTCGGAGGGCTTGGTACATTTCTCGTTTTTTCTCTTAAATGATCTCGATATTCGGCGGCGTTATTTTTATCACGAAGAACCACGTGCTTTCGACCACGCTTCGTTTCGATCTTTTCGTTAACATTATCGTGCCTGTAAAATCGACTGCTTGTAACACAGGTATCCGGTATATCGAAGCGTCAATAGGAGAGGAAGGTAAGACGCGCGGGAACGTTTGTTTTCTTGGCAATGCTGTTAGATTTTTCCACGGAACTAAAAGGTCGTCGAATATTCGTGCATCGAATTACACGTGTCATCACATTTGATTAACGCGACCGTTCATTAGGAGGCGCTGTTTCGCCTCGTACGGAAGAACGAAGGAAAGCGTGGAAAACGAGAACGGACGTAAGACTGTAACAGAGGGACAGGGCAGACACAGATAATTCGAGATGACGGACAGACTTGAACTGAAAAGAACGCGAAGCGAAGGGCGTTTAGCGAGGGCTTGCATTTTTCGTAGGACGATGAAGAAAGTCGACGAAATCGGGTCCCCTGTGATAAAAAGGCGAACGAGATCGCATTTGTTCGCGCGGAACAGACGAGCTGTGCGTCTGTGCACGATGACGCAGTGGCCTTGCATGATAAAAGACACGTTGTGACACGTAGGCCTTTACGGTAATTTAGCTCGATTCACTTTTTCGAGTTACGCGTGTCGCGAGAGAACAACCGCCGTGCAAACGGCTGCACGAGACTACGTATTTACAAGCTATTTCACCGGGGATCGCGGAAGTTTTCCTCCACTTCCACGAACGGATCATTCTTGCCGTGCTGCCACGAATTCTTGGGAACGCAAGGTTCTACCCGCGTATTTGGTCTTACGCGAAACTCGCGTACCGTGGCTGATCTAACAATTATTGCGCCGACTTCGGATAATTGAGTGTAAACCCTGTAAAATGTTTAGGCATCGTGTTCTTCGCGGTTGAAGTGCCAGTTGTGCACGCACGTCTGCCCCGAATAAAATCTGGGCACTCCGAATCGAGGCTGGGTAAATTCATTTTCCTTGCACTTCACTCGAAGCAATATACGGAAACGAGTGTTACATAGCCGCGTTCATTCAGGTATCGAATCGAGCAGCTTCCGTAACACACCGACGACGATATCGTGTTCGATAACTACAATACGCGTGTATGCTAGAAGGTTTACTATTCGCTCCGACGAACAATCGAACGTTGTATAGTAGTAAAAAAAGGAGCGTCGACGAACGTGTCGCATAACTTCATCCATTATTGTCTCGCGGCAAATGAATTAAATTCGCCACAGTCCACACACGCAGCAGGACAGAGTTCGTTCGTAGAGAAATCGAAAATGCCAGGAACATAATAGTCGAGCGAAATACATACGTACATAAATACCGAGATCTGAAAAGAATTTTACGACGCTGTTCAACGGATATGTTAATTGCTTAAGTCAATTGTAATTAGCATAGAATAATCGCCACCTAAACGAGAACGTAATTAAGAGAACCATTCCTTAACAATACACGTAATTAACCGATTGTAGTATGTATTCATGTTTCGACAGAATTACTATTTCGATGTTGTCAAAGAGCATTTCCATTTATATGGAAAAGAATGGGAACGCATTCCCGGTTCGAGAAGAAAACGATAAACAAATAGATTATTGCAACGCCGACAAGGTCTCAACGCGAAATTCCCTCAAATTAGTATTGCTCGAAGAATGCAGTGACAACAATGACGTCACTGGATGCAAGAACGTGAACGCAACACGCTTGACAAAAGCCACGAGTTTGATGGAACAAATATTTCTATTCGTCACTATTGTGCAATTACTCAACTTCTCGTCCCTTTCCTTCTATTTACATTGCTATTTGAGTGCGAAATAATGCTACCGAACTTTGAGTAACGATACCTATCAGCTATTACAATTGAAGTGAAAAAGAGCGATCTGGAAATAAATTCCGCAAATAATCTCTGTACCTCCATTAAAGTTACTCAATATGTGAACGCCTTATCGAAACCTGAAATTCTAAGGTAAACAATACAAGCTCGGTCCTCGAATAGAATATCGTGCCCCATTAAGCTTTGGATATTCGCAAACTACACATATGCAAACCATATATCCAAACGTCTCAATGTGTCTGTATAATATCCATTAAATTATCAATCGAACACACCGATAAGATATTGTACATTTATCGACGATTAGATAAATTAGATACGAGAAGTGTGCCTGAACTGTCCTATCGATTCATCTGAAACGAAGATCGTAGATCTGGAAGCCGATCATTTCGATAGTAGAAGCTTTCCGATAAAGAAAAGCGATTATCTATCTGGCAACATGAAACCCAGGGGAACGGAGTTGCGTAAATTTTCAATTTTTTCCCCATTCATCCACGCGACGTAAATGAAATTTACAAGCGTGTTGTTCGGGATGAACGATTACGTTACGTCATCGTGACAATAATATCTCACTTCTGCGGTAGATAAAAGTATATATACGCCTTTTCACTTCGCGCGTTCAATTGCAGTTCCGACATAAATCATCATCAATCGATTAACCCTTTCATTGCGAAGGCGGAACAATAACAGTGGAGTGCTGTCGGCGGAATTACGATATCAGCTTCATTTATTATTCAATCTCCTGGTAGACTAGACAAACGACTCACCGGCGGAATAAAATAATTATGTTACTTACTAATTCCAGAAACTCGGAATATAAAATAATTTGCACTTTAAGGGTACAGTTCCGAAGGAGCGGTCCGATGTTAATGAGATTGTTGAATTTTAAGATCATAGATTTATTTGAAATTGAATAATCGGCGAACGAAACTTATCGCTATAACGGGGTAATACAATGCAACAAACACTTTCTCTGTATTATCATAAATAATTCATAGCTTTCTATTAACGTGCTGGATCTTTTTCAGTTTGAAAAACTCAATCTCGCGAGATCATCCCTGCCACTTTCTTCTCCATATTCCAAGTACATTATTGAGATTTCTATCGAGATTTCTAGTATTACCAGCAAAGTAGAAAACAAACTGTATATCGAAGAGCCTTGGAACATCGGAATTTTTTCACACGTGTCTCATTTTGAGGGCAAAGGTGCTACCCGATCGCCTAGATCGTTATGTAAAAAAATCAGATAACCGGCGTCGCTTAATAAAACCGGCCTATTCGTTGTCGCCGCGTCGAAATTAATTTCAATATCTATATTTTAATCTCGCAACGGCATTTTCTACAATCGGGCGCAAATATTTCGGGTACAATTCCGACGTGCATCGGGCACGAAGTTCTCTCCTTTGTTCATCTGGTTTTTGTTCTTCGTAAGAACACGATATATGGTCGGAGATTGTCCGGCGTAAAAATTTAATTACAGATAAACAGCCAACGAAATATTTATTTATATCCGTGGAGCAAAGGCGTTCACCGTCTGGCCGATACGACGTTAAAAATATACGAGCACAGTGCGTCGCTCTGCAAGTTGATTACACTGCAGTAAGTTTGCGGAGGCTCGATATCGATTGGTTTCACCGCGGATTGTGGATCTGACAAGCCATTCTAAAAATGAGATAATGAAAGGAACAAGAAGACACAGACAAACCATTTTTCCCCTCGGATCTCGATAACACTTCGACCAAACTAAACCGATTGTTCGAATTGATTCCGGCGATATTGATAATACACAGCAATCGATACAGCATCCCGCTACAAACCGAGAGAAGACTTTGGCATTTTAGGTACGCGCATTATTCTGGGCCTGATCGTAATCGATTTTTAAAAAAATCCATGTTTAACAATACAATCCAAACCTAACCGCGCTAAATCACGAATAAAAAAGAAGGCATTCCGTCCAAAGAACTGTACAGTATAGTCCAAAGTGATTATGCAAATCTGCGGTCAAATCGATTTTGGGCAGTTTACGTTATATACATAAAAAAAAAACTCCGTCTGGAGCGAAGAAGTTAGACTCGGATCGGTTCACCGTAACTTGCTATCCATTCCTTACCCGAATGAATCGAATTCGAATTGTCGTTCCTTCAACGCGAAATCATTTATACAAAATCAATGCCCCTACTCCGTCTGGGTGCGCGTACCTGTTACGCACGTAATTAAAATAAAACAGAGCGTAATCCTCGGAAGTGCGAACGGTCTCGCAATGAGAAAACGGAAATTGTCGCGGAGCAACCTCTCTCGGCTTCGTCGAGGCCGGAGCTTAATTGCGATGTTGTCGTTTGGTTCTACGGCCTCTTCTTCATTAATTCAATTGTCTGTTATCAGCTGGAATGCCGTGGCGGCGCGGCATTTGTCCGGTTGCCGTGCTCGAAATACAACTGGAATCTGACGCTGCCCTACTAATCTCCCGAAGGAACCGATTGCGAGAAAAAGAAAGAGAGAAAGAGAGTACACGTGTCCACACGCGAATTGTTGCAAAACACCTCGACATTGTAATCACAGGACTGTTACGAGACGAGATACTTCTTCCATTTCTGTTCACTGACATCACGGGATAAAGTTCGAATTTTTCTTCATCTCGACGGGGCACGACTTCTTCTACAATCGATCTTTCTAATGACGTACGATATTTGGGGGACTACGTGGCGCGATGGAATAGGTGGAAAGTGGAGGACGAAGAACGGAGGACGGTGGATTGGCAGGGAGCGAAGTGAATTATTTCGCAAGCTGTCTTCCTAAATGAACTTTGTACGGATGTAGCACGCGGGAAGATTGTTACAGGGTACAGAGGGGGGTGGAATCGTCTCCGAAAGCATTGCGAATAGAATTTTGTTAGAGATGCGAGGTAGAGTAAGAACAACGGACGGCGGAATTGTCAAGTATTTTGCAAAGTATTTAACAAGCGACCAGATACCTTTTTTCAGTGGAAGGATTTGTCCGTGTCATAAGAAGCTATGCAATTTCCCCCCTACCTCGTTTCTATACGGTAAATTCAATTCGCTTCAATCGGAGCAGCTTATTCATTTCAATTTTGTCCTCGACGCGATATCGCGGAATGCACGGCCAAGTATACAGGAAGGTTCGTAAAAATCAAACCCCGATTGGAGCAGGCCCGATCCTCTTATACGAACGAAGAATCAAGCCGCGTTCTCTACATTTTCAATTGCAAAATTGCGATCCGCTGCAGCGCGTCCTCAGACCGCTGCACACTACAATCTAATAATGGAAGAAGAGGAGCAACAGGTTCGCCAAGGAAAACCGAGGGAAAAGAGAAACTCACCTATAAGCAAGGGACATGCACTGAAACAGCTTGTTCAAGGACGTCTCAATGCTGAGCTGCTGAGAACTCTTGTCGTCCGTGGAGCTGCTGGCAAATTTCTCGAAGAACAAACCGGTGGGTGCGATGATCGCCAACTTGGCAGCCTCCTCGTCTGGTACAGGTACAGCTAGCTCGTCCTCGTCGTCCTGGGCCTCAGCTTCGAAATCCGAGACCATGAAGTGGCCGGAGTGTATGGTCTCCCGGGAATCTCTGCCGCCATTCTCCTTTTTACCTGCCCCAGGACGATGAAAACTCTGACTCGGCGGCGTCGCCATCATCAATGGCTTTCTGTACATCAGTTCGGCCTGCATCTCTCTTTGGCGTCACTCTGCGGAGCACAGTCGTCCCGTGGATTCGTACATGTACATACATATACACGACGAATCTTTCCGTTTTCTGTTTCCCGTTTACTGTTGTCTCGTTTTCATCGGATGGTCGATTTAACGCGGAACTGAATTCATGAACCTCAAGATCTCGATCGTCTGCGAATTCTTTTCGCCGACGCGGAAAAACGTCGTTGAGAAATTGTTTTTGCCGTTGCACGTATTAGTGACGCGTCAGTAACGCTACGATTCAGTAAATGCGGCAGCTGACAAAGAAGCGTCGTGAATTTCTATTTTTATATTTATTTCTTTACCAACGTTTCGGTAGATCGGCTAGAAAGCACGTTGGAGAATTTAACACGACAACAGGCGGGATCTCTTTACGAACGTGTAGAACGAGGACGGTAATGTGGAACTTAGTGGTATTAGTCGACCTCATTTCGCGAAATCGCTAGACTGCAAAGTCTACCCGTTCGTTTTCGATAGAACGAGTCCCTTCCGTCAGACACAACAAATGTTATCAAACAGCTGATAAGAACTACAATTCTCTGCTCAATGCTTGCTCGTCATTCCCCGTGTTTTAGCATGAACTTTGTTTTACCCCATTTTACGATTTCCTTGTTATCTGTAGAATTTTCCTCTTTGATTATCAAACTATCAATATGTACTATCAATCCTGCACAATTTTGTTCAAGCGGCAAGTTCCGTCTGGAAATATTGTTACGAGGGGGATGGTTCGTTTTAGTTAAACAATACAGCGAATTGTATTGTACCTTCGATATTAAAAGTTTGTTAAAATTGTGGTAAAAGAATCGTTCCAAAGATAATGACGCTTCCCGTGGAAACGCTTTCTACGCGGTCCACTCGAATTAAGAAGACGTAAACAAGCTTTAGAGCCCAGTTGAACGACCGGGGGAGTCATTAAAATCTTTGTTTCCATGAAAACTACGCGCCGGAACAGCCTAAAATTAAACACGACACGTATTTTGCCGTTGTTACTACTTTTAGAGTAACGCAATAAATTTCCACGCGAAAGTAACGTTTTTCTTTTCTACACCGAGGACGTTAAAAATCCTATAATCTAGTTCTCTGTATTTCTACAACCTATGCAAAGCAACGTTACTTCTTTGGCGTTTATTTTTTCGTATGATTTTTCTCCTCGCCAGTGGTCAAGATATATTAGAAAGTTCCTGAGTTGTGTGACTCTAATATCAGAATTAATTAGCACGGGGAATGATAACACGGGATAGAGGACGCGCGCACCTACTATACACGTGTCAGGAAGAAACTGAGCAACTTTAATTCGTACCAAAACAAACGAACTTTCCCATTACTTTCTTTGAAAGTCGATGATATAGAACTGGAAAATGTACTACCAATTGGTGCTAATTATCAGATCTTTAAACATAACTGGTCGAAGTGTGCTGAACAGTTCGTCGACTGTAATATGCAACGAATGCTAGTTGCTTCTAATAAAAGTACATGGGCACCTTCATCAAGGCACATGTTACGAAAACGTGTAACGGAAATCAAAGACTACGCTAATAGACGTTCAATAGTTCTGCGTTTGCTATCGTAAATTGTGGGCTGCTCCGTTAGAACAGGTTTCGGGAATAGAAATTTTCTTTCGGCTTATCGACCCGGCATTAACAGCCGATCTTTGAAACTAGAAACTAGCATTGGAATTTGCCCGTATTGCCCAGTGAAAATGCATTTATTCGCTCATTTCACTAATGGTGTTCAGTGGACCATCTGTTTTTTTCGTAATATTACGCAAGCACTTTTCTTTATCGAAGGAGGTACCCTTTGTAACAATTCTATTTAATAAATGATCTTAGTATTTCATGACATTGTTATCTTAAAAGTGTTAATGCCCTTTCACCCCGAGTCACTTGATATCGGCGAGGTTAACCGCCTTATCCATTCGCGCACCAAGCTTTTTCCTTTCATTATGCCTTTAAAAATCCTGTTATATTTATAAAAAAAAAAATTGTTGAGCTGGACGATACAGCGGTTTCAATTTTCTTTCAGCGGAAACGTGGTCTACAGCCTATACCCTATCGATAATCTAACTCTATCGATAAATTAGACGCGAAACAAAACGCGCGCGGCCGTACAAGTAGATAGTAGATATATTACATTGTGACGTAATCGTACAATACCATGCGTACTCTACCAGCAGCCCAGGTGCTGTTGTAATTATATTTCGTTTAGACGATTGTTTCGTTTACCCGCGAATTGTACAGTCTTTACACGGCAAAGTCGATATTAGCATCATTGCGCCTTCTTTGTTTCCCGATTTTTATCAGCTACGAGCCGACAATATCGGTGCAATAGAAACGAGCACCGAACATTTTCGTAAGAAGCAAGGACTCCTTTTCAAATGGGCACACCTCGAACTGTTATGCAATCAAACATCGTATTTAGGAACTCGTCACGGCGCAAACAAAAACATTCTGCTTCGCCCACACGTGCGCGTGGCCGCGAGAAACGTGTTTTTTCGCTGGGGAAAACATGGCCGTCCCGATTACGCGATAACAACGCGACATATTCAAATAGCCTGTCAGAATAACAGTATTACAAAAAATTTCCATGTAGGGCGATAAGAAAATTTCTAATCATTGTAAAAGATAAATGGGATCTATGACGGATACAGAGAATTATGCGATAGAATAGAACAGCATGCCCGATTAATAAAATTTCCATTTCGAACAAGAGGAACTTTTAATAGTTCATCCCTATTGAAAATATACACAGGACACGGCATAACGCTTTAAAGCGTCACCGACGGAGATTTGGCAACGATACACGCATGGGCACCTGTCACGCGATGGAGTACTATCACTATCCGGAGCAAATGGGAAATCTACTACGCGTGCATTTTACTTGCTACATTTCGTCTTCCTTATCTACTTTACTGGAAAATCGCTTAAAAATTAGAACTGACGTACACTGTCCTTCTGTCGTTCGCGCGGAAATCGTGTCCCGCGTTTGTCACGGCTAGTGACAAACCTGAACGAGCTGTCTATGAATATCTATGAGATTCTGTTGATGGTTTGCGAAAAAAAATCGCAGACGATCGAGAACGTGTCCGAACTGTCCAATACATGGCCAGATATATGCATTAATTTTCCGTATTACAATCACGTACGCGAAACACGGCACTTCTCGCAAGCAGCACAATTCCCTTGTCGAATTTTTTCTATCTGCCACTCACCTCTGCTTCTCACTGCGTGTCACCACTCGTCGTCGATACGTACACACCGTTTCAATTTGTCGACGAGATTACACGATTTCCTTGTATTAATTTCCCTTGGATCTCGACAAATATCGTCGCACACACGCTCGCCGTCAGGCTGGGCCGCGCGACGCCGCGCCCGGACGAGGCCCGTACGCGTTATTAGACAGCATACGCTCGCTCATACTGGCACAGACGCCATTTGCACGAATCCACGGCTATGACGGACGACTGGTGAGTCTGTACCGCACAGCTGACACGGGCGCGCGTCTTTTCACCAATCGTACGACAGTGTGCACGCAGCGCTGTCTCTCGGTAATTGAATGAACATTTCAACACTTACTTTGTATTTCCGCTCATCTTTCAAATATCGCGGCAATATTTGCTGTGCTTTTTTCCACGTATGATATGTATTATCTTGCGTTCGGCAAAAGGAATACAGAGTAGCATCGGGCGTTGTAATTTGTTAAATTTGTAATTCATATTGCAAATGTTTCAGAATAGATTAACTTAGCCTTTTGTGCACGTGCTACGATAAGCCGATATTGTTGCACATGTATCAATGTAAACCTGCTCCTATGTAGTAAAAACGAATCGGTCTAAAGGTTACACTGTATGTTAGTACTTTATTTACATACATACTCATTTTGGAAGTTGTTGATGCGTGTTGCGCATTCAGCTCCATACTGAGTGTTTGTAGCGCGTTTGATATAGTAGACGAGAATATAATTCAGTCGTAAACTATCGTATATATACGTTTTATTCGGAAACATGAAAGAAGAATCTTTAAAAGGTTGGCGTCTTATGTGGTGGCTGTTTAAATTGTTTGGGTTTCCAATTACTATTCCATGGTTAATATATCATGCTGTTAATGTTATGCAACAAAAGAGAAGAAAAAATACCCTTAACGGGAAGGTGCAATATATTTTATTTTAATTCTTGTTTTACGAATTTATGCAAGAGTTTATCACTTGAACTTTACTTTAAGGTTGTAATCATAACTGGAGCCAGTTCTGGTTTGGGAGAAGCATTGGCACATGTGTTTTACGATTGCGGCTGTAAAGTTATACTGATTTCTAGAAGAAAAGAAGAATTGGAAAGAGTGAAGAATGCTTTAATCAATAGTCATGTAGTATGTTTGTTTATAGTAATCATACCCAATTTGAAGGCAACAACAGAATTGATTATTTCGTTTCATTTTAGACAGTGCCAACTTATCCTCCTGTGGTTATGCCATTGGACATAACTAATATTAATTCTCTACAGACTGAAATTACAAAGATGACAGATATTCATGGGAAAATTGATATCTTGATTAATAATGCCGGCATCTCTTTTAGAGGAGACGTACTTAGCACTAATGTGGATGTAGATATCAAAGTTATGCTTACAAATTACTTTGCACAAATTGCTTTAGCAAAAGGTAGTTACCTGTGCAACAGAAATTCATTGAAACATTTCCAATCATGATGTAGAAACAAAATGTTCATTTTTGCAGCTGTTCTTCCGTACATGGTAAAACAACAATCAGGTCATATAGTATGTATAAGTAGTATACAAGGCAGGATTTCAATTCCATACAGGTTGGAATATTTCCTATGCACATTTAATCAGATTTTTACATCAAACTGTTTGCTACAAATTTCACAATCATTGTTGCCAGGTCCGCGTATGCTGCATCTAAATATGCGTTACAAGCCTGGTGCGATTGTTGTAGAGCAGAATTGGCTGATCAAAATATAAAAGTTACAGTTGTTAGCCCTGGTTACATAAAAACTTCTCTTTCTCTGAATGCATTAACAGGAACTGGACAGACCTATGGAGGTAATCGGTTACTAATGAAATTTGTTAAAAAGCAAAAATGAAACAAAAATGGAAATTCTTTATACAGCAAGCATTATTACAGTTATGGATCAATCTACTCAAGAAGGATACTCTCCAGAATATGTGGCAGATTGTGTTCTGAAAGCAGTTTTAAAGTATGAGAAAGACATACTGATAGCACCATCCATTCCAAAATGTGCAGTATATTTACGAACTTTATGCCCATCGCTTTACTTTTATCTAATGAAAAAACGAGCTAAGAATTTAGTAAAAGAAGCATAATATTCGTTACAAAATTCTGGGACATAGAGTGTATTATAATTTAATTTTTGTACTTCTTGATGGTACAAAGCTCATTCTTTTGTTTTGTATTTATATTATGTTTCGTTACTATTATTGTGTAAATAGAACAGAATATGCATCGCAATAAATTATATTCCGTATAAAATCAACAATGGCTTTAGGCCTAATAACAAACAAATATATATCGAAATTATATTTTATTATTATGCCACTGAACAGTGGTATATGTTTACATTATATACATTTTTAATACTACGAACATTTTAATGGAATTGAGATATTGAAGCACATTCAAATGTATGTGCCATTTAAAACTTAAAAAGTTGAAGAATTGCTGGAAATTTATTTTATAAATATTATAGGACTTGGTAGGTATATATACTGGTACAAAGTAGAAATCTTTACATAAATTTGAAGTAAAAAATAATTGCTAGACAATGCACCAGGGTCCACACTTTCTAAGTTCTAAATAACACAGAACAGTACGTTCATCTAACACATCATTCGTCGAAAGTTCAGCTTTATCTAACTTTATTATGTATTGCATATCCTCTTATATATTACAAATATATAATCACTGCTGCATCATGACAAATATTTGGCTAATAATCGGCGCATTTGAAGAATGACATACTATGTACACTAGTACGAACATTTCTGTCATGGCAGGACTTATAAACGCTTAATAAACTTTTCTATTTATGTGCGATGCTTCGTATTTTTTAAATTAGTGTTTTATATGCTATTGTTGTAAAAACTAATTGGCGTTAATGGAATAAAAATAAATTTATAAGACTCACACTTTTAGCGAGAAAATAATGAAGTATGTGTTTTTTGTATTGTGCATAAAATATGGTACATAAATCTGAAGTTAAATTTACCCTTTAAAATACATTGTGTGAAGGCAGATAAACTCTTACGCTGTATTTAAAATATCTCGAGCTGCTAACTTTATCTTCTCTCTATTTTTCTTTGTATTATAATACATTCTTAACATCAAAGCTAAGCAGATAAATGTTAGGAAACGCACACTGGTTTAAATAAATTTTATATTTTTTTATATGTTAAAAAAAGTATACAGTACGGTGTGTTTTTAAAGTAGTAGATATTCTTATTTGCAATGTAAATAACAATTTTTGTATTATGTCTGTTGTATAGTTACACAGTATTAATTGTAGATGTTGCATAGTTTTCATATTTTGCTTTTATATACAGGTAGATGCAAAGTTTCTTGGTATACTATTCAATCGGAAATTCTTTAACTCATTTTCTATGTTATATCGTGTAATATTTATTATTAATATTCATTCACAGGAATGTTTGCGACCTTCAGTTTTTATATCCCGTGTGTACACGTATGTTATGTGATAAGTCGCACAATCAACAATAGTTCTGCGTATTGCGGTAATTAAGGTGTTTGCCAAAGTAATAATGAGATTAAGGTAGTATATTGCTAAAAAAAAATTTTTTTTGTTAATATTTTCTTTCGAATAGGCAATACCATCGTATGTATCATATGCATGTGTATTCTATCTACTTTATGTACAATCTAAAAATATTTAGTTCTAAATCCAACTTTCCAGATGTATAGTTGCAATTTTGCGCAAATCTAAGAACACTTATATTGGTAGTTGTTTCACTTTAAGTGATTGTGTAAGTTTGACCGCGTCTTTTTTGCATTAATATTAACGGTGATATAATCAACAAGATGGAGATCATAGAGTAACAATGGGGGACCTTAAGAAACATCATATTTTATATTGAAAATGTTCCTAGAGAACAGGCTGCTCATAGTCTGTCTTGTTATGTATTTCCCCTTTTATTGTAAAATCAGCATCCACCTGTTAGGTAGTGTCAAAACATAAAAGAAATATAAACAACGAATAGAAAGAAGTTTGCTTGACTCAACAATCTCCACTAATATACATTAATTTGCAATTCACTGATTTCTATCCTAGGCCTTATTACGATCATGTACAATACATCGTATGGCCTACCTTACTGCTTTTTTTTACAACTCAGACTCTTTTTTTCTGGCAGTTAATATTTCACATAAATGCCTGGTAAAGTCTCCAGGCACTGATGCTGAGTGCTACCAATGTAATAGTTGTATGTAGAATTCTTCTTCTTGTGTCATCTTTCCTTACAAGAAACGTTGGTGATGACGGTCCTAAAACAGCTAACAGTTCTACATGCGGTAGCTTACTTGTGTCGGTTTCTACTTGGTATTGGCAACATGGATCAAACTGCCAAGAAACTGTATAAAGACCGCAGGATACCACGGATATAAATCCAAGTGGACCGCAAATGTAGGATTTGTTGCCCCATATCAGACCTGTAAAATAAACAACAACACAGAAGCACAAATAAATAATAATGCTCTTGTATACACAAAACAAAATATAAATTCTAGAAACCTATGGTTATGGCGGCAAGACCAGATAATGCTGCAGTCTTATGAAGACAGTTTCCTACTGCTATCCATCTGGAGGTTTCATCGCCTAGTTTAGATGGTTCAATAACGATCAAACTGCACTCTAATTCCAATGCTTTTTCTAATGCGTATTCAAATATTTCATGTGCATTTTCATTATCGTACACCTCTCTGATGATGGCAACATTTGAAGAATGATCCCTGAAACCAATACGTATTTAATTTTTTAATGAATGTTTTATAGTAATTATCTGCGGCAACTTTAATTTCACTTGTAAGAAAAATATGTTTGTATCAATTATTCAAATTGTTCATGCTCTAAAAAATATATATTATATCATTACGAATTGTTTGAGTAATTGTAATTGCAACTGTAGGTAAGTTCCTTATCGCAAGTTAATTCTTTTGTGTGTTATGTAAGATGTTGATTGGTACTAATCACTGTCCGATTTGTTTGAATACAAACACATTTGCGAACAGAAGCAATAATTTTATTCCGGTTGTCAAATATCTAAACTACATGTTATTGAACTTCAGTGAAACTCGATAGATAAATATATGTTCTATTATTGAAAAATCGAGCTACAGTTGACATGAGATGTAAAAAAAAATCTTTGAAAAGGGCGAAGGTAATATGTATGTAAGAATGATTGGACATTAGTTACGAAATGATTTTCAGCATCTTGCTGAAACGGGATTTTACGAGTAAGTAAAACATTTATAGACCATGTAGTAGAGATTGTGAAAGATTAATGCTCATGAGTTACAGGGTACAGATGAGATAGGTTAATTTGATTTCAAAGTAAATATTGTATCATTGTGTGAAATTGCGCTGCATAAATTCGAGATAGTTAGAAACATAAGATTTCGCATGAAGGGCTGAAATTAATTTATCCTACGAACCTGTCAACAGCTTCATCTACCATCTTTACAGTCAGTCTTCCAAACACTGGAACGTTGGTCTGGATGAACCGGAAAAGAAAACCCAAACATTGAACCGGATGCAAAAATCAGCTGATTCTACTGAACATTCGCGTGACTCAAGGTGTAGTTTGCAATTCGAATTTCGTTCGAACGTGCTTTGCAAGACAAAATACATTCTGCTCGTATCCTCCGACGCACTGCTGCATTCAAGATGAAGCTGGACATCCAATTTGCATTACGTTTACAAAGGTAAACTGCATTCATTCAAAGTTAACGCCACAAAAGCATTCTATATTCTAAAGCTTCATATGTATGTGTAATCAAAATGGCCTGCCATATTTCTACAAATAAATATTTCCCTGCACAATGAATTCACAGTCTTATCGATATTAAATTTTTGTATTACTATTTCAAGTTACAATATTCAATATTCGAGGTTCGTCGGCGTCAAAAGTTTCTAGAAAACAATCTGAACGTTCACTAAGGTAGGAATCGTGATTTGAATAAAGTTAATTAAAGACAAATATTTATATGACGGAAATAATTTACTTATTATATAGTGCAGCGAACATTACAAACATTTTATTACACAGACGTGTTTATTATTATTAATAAATATATTTGCATCCCACTATTCGACTAATATCCATACTGCAACACTTGTAATAGCATATACATATTCAATTCGACACCAAATTCAAAAACAACCGCCTTAAAGGAAGAAAACCACTCCCACCACCTGCCACTTGTCCGCCAATCAGTGCAATCTATTTCAAAAATCTCCCTCTTTCGCCCATCGGATCTCGTAGTGAATAAACGTGCCCAGATTGTCCGTCGAATTAAGGTATGTCGCATAGTCTAATATATTCTCGAAAACAGGAAACGATATACGCATTGTCTTCATTTTCCTGTTTTCCAAGTTATCTGTAGTTTCTTTGTTAATATTAATGAATATTTTGCAAGAAATTAAGAAAATATTTTGCAGTGAACGGAATCAAGCCGCGTGGCGTGCATTTTCAAATCGACTCGAGTATGCATATACGTATTATCTTTCACGTATGCATATATGTATCTCAGTTCAGAATTCTATTATCTTGCAGCACATTCTGCAGTTTCTAGCAATATTACTATAATATTGGCGATTGTTAATACATTTATCTCTAATTTCAGTTGGATTCTGTTCCATGGCGGCCAATTTTGCTTGCCTTGAATCAGAAATGGCGCGAACGGGACATTTTTTGAACGAGAATGCGCAGGAGCAGAGTGACGCGGCGCCATATTGTTAAATCAACTTCCCGCTGACAGGTAAGCGATCGACAAATTTCTTGTTGAAAAAAGCAGAATTCTAGCAATATATCTCTATGAAATTCTAATTCATACCGCGTATAATACTTGTATGATATAGACTCGTGTTGTAGACAAGTAGTAACATAATACAAGCAATTATTTCCAAGTATTTCTTTGTTGTTACTGCCTGTGCTCGGGAAGCTTGTTTTTCCTGGAAAATATTGAGACTAATCAAGCAACGTATGCGTTGAAATATTTCTAGGAACCGCAAGCGATAATAAACAAAAATGGTGTTTGGCTTTAGTCGGGTATCGAATATAGCCGATCGGCAAAGGACGATGGCGAAGGTTGTCATTCTACTACTTGACTCCGAGAGGACAACACGTATGGAAGACATCGCAGTGAGGTGCGTTCTAAATAGCTATACCACAATTATTTGCACTCTATTATCGCTGCTGTTTTATTTAATAGGATTGTAATTACCACTTAACGTAATATTGCTTCCATACTAAATCTTTTATTAATATTCACATTTTCTACAGAATTCGAGAGGCATTATTGTTTTAATATATCACAATTATCATTACTTTTGTGCAGTTGTTTAATTTCCTTGTTATTCTTTGTTACAGGAGTATGGAGAGACTTGATGATATGGAATAGAGCAACCAATAGGTACAATGATGCCTAATAATTGAATGCAGCCAAGGCCTGTGTATGTGAGCATTTTAATTATATTTACATATTGGCTTTATATCGTGTGTGACTGATTCTAAGATACAACAACCACGGATAAAATACTTATAGAAACAATTAGATTTTCTATACCAATTACTATTAAGTAATTTCAATTGGAATAGCATTTTTTATTTTGCACTTTTTGCATAATGCATATGTTTTTATGTTTTATATTTAAATACATATGTAATAACTTATTGCATTGTTAATTTTGTATATTTTTCTTGCATATTTGCATATTTAACAGTAGATTTTAATCTTCTTTTTTTTCATGCTTAGTTACAGTTTGCAAACTTCCTGGTGATTGAGTTCAATTGGGCTGCCTCGGCGATGTTCCTGATGTCTTCCACTGATGTGCTCCAGTACTTCTCCTATTTTTCCAATCAACGAGTTGGTGAGTCGCATGCGTTTTGCTTCCTCCGGTCCCCAATCATGCCGTAGGACGATTGGTCCGAAGCGGCACGGGTGACTGGTTGTATTTTTTTGTAATTTTGCGAGCATGGTGACTACGGGTATAGTTTTTATATCTGTCAGTTATAACATTATTTTCTTGTGTATTATTTCTTAGTTCAGGCTAGATTTGCCTTCTTGTACTGCGCGTATTTTAATATAAAAGAATTAAGAGAAATAGATATATTTCTTATTCAAATAAATATTTGATCAAATAAGCACTGTTCTCGTAGGTTCCTCTATTTCGATAAAAAATAAATGATGAAATTAATAAATATATTGAACAAGTGCATATACATGTATTGAGAACATTGCATATTAAATTTCTCATTGGATTCATAGTCAATTGAAATTTGTTGTCACTGTTGAGCAGTGCAGAAGTCGGACACCCTCCGACTTCGTTACTACAAGTGCTTCATGATCATAGTAATCATGTATTAAAACAAATGAATATAACGATACGTACAGTAAAATTAGCATCGAGTTGGCATAGCTAATGACAGCATTTAATATTAATTTTCGTATGCTATTGTCGAGTCCTTTTCGTATGAAATTTAATACTCATTATGTACAAGAAGGCGCTTTGTTTACGGGCAGATTTTCAAATCGAAGTAATTAACTTGAACAATTTACTTCAATTAAGGAATCACCTGAGGCTTATGTAATAGCTTGTCTATTTTTCAATTAAATATTTAATTGTATTTATTTCTTAATTGCTTACTTATTCTAGTCAATCCAGTTTCAATGACAGTCATTTCCTTTAATAAATAAATTATTTATCAGTAATTGTCGAGCCTTTATTGATATTTCATCAGTTACAAAGTCGAGTCACTTTTAAAGAGATTGAGAATAAAATATTTTATTACCTATTGCAATTTTACGTGTACTAATCATCTTTTTAGATCAGGATTTTCAGGATTAACCCTTTCCGTGTTCATTGCCAGGAACTCACCCACGTGCCCAGGTGCTACTTGAGTGAGTGAAAGGCAATGGGCACGATGATCATATAGTTTTTAAATTTATAACAATGTTCGGCGGCTGACATTTGCTAGTGCACCGTGCACGACGTATCTTCCACACTGTGTGTGTGTGTATGTGGTTAGGCTGTGGAATTGCGTCGGCTCGGGTATTTCATTAAAAATTATAAACGTATTCATTCCAATCACGAATAGCATTCGTGAAATGAAAATATAGGAACGAATAGACTGCTATATAAACCAAGTGTACTTGTTGAAAGAAAATGTACAATACAATCGAACAATCAATATTTTATACGAAAGTAATGCACAAGCATATGCGTTTGCGCACATTTACGCAATGGTCGCTAGCCTTTGTCAGCCGATTTCAGGAATTGGTACGTACCCTTAGAGTGTGAATGATCGTATGCCAAGCTCGGGTGTCGGGGGCGTCCCGGGACGTCTCTCTAGTGTAGGCTCTTGCGCCCGAGTGTTTGATTGAGAATCGTGGAATGAGGTGTGTTTGCGTGAATGCTTTGCCATTTTTTAAATATAGGTCTAGGTAGGATAGGTAGTATACCTTCTGGTGTGCCTGATAGATATAAGTAGGTAGGGCCGGGCAGGTTGACACAGTCTCTGATCGGGTAGGCACTATTTCGCGTGTTCAACCTGTTTCAGGGAATCTGATTTGAAAAGTCGACGGTGAAGCTGTGGCGCGAACGAAAATGCGTTCGCCTCTGGCTTTGCTTATCGATTTTTCGAATTTTTCGCGGTCGTGCTCGCGATTTGGCTTCGAAACGAACGTGACATTATGCTCGAGGCTGCGCGTGTAGGCGAAGATCGATTACAATTTTAATCGTAATCTTTACGATTTTCCATAATCGCAATTTTTACGATTGTATTTGGTCGTGATTCGTCCACGTGTGTTCCGTTTAGCTACGCGGCTTGGATTTTTATTTTATTTTTTTGTTCGTTTGCGAATAGAGTCTCGAGCCTAGACTAAGTTTCAGCGGGCATTGCGCCCGAAGAAAAGAAGAGGCTAAAAGTCGAAGAGGCCCGACAAACTGTCACTCAAGAGGGCAACTATCAATGGCTCTGCATCCTTTGGATGGAGAGCCATTCTTTCTTACTATTTTGTCACTATGCTCGCTTTTGCATGCTGTAGTTGTAGTTTATTGTTTGGACAGCAGCCGCCATCATCATATCGGGCAAATCGCGATTTTTATTAGCGTAGCGTACGATTAAAGGCGGTTTGCATTAGAGTTGCGATTAAGTATATCGTGGTTTGAATTGGAGTAGCTTTTATATTAAATTATACTTGCGATATGTACTTGCCTTTTTAGCGTTGCGATAATAATTTTCGTGTTCCTCTTCTACACAGGTTTTAATTAGCATTTTTAGTACCGCGATATTTTTCCATCGCTAATATTTTTCTTAGATTTTCATTTAGCGTTGCGATGATAAATGGTCGCGATTTTCAAGTAGCGTTGCGACCGCAATAAAATGCCCGAATAAGTTCCTGTGTCATCAAAGGCACCTATTAAAGGTGCAGGAGGTGACTACTTCAATGGTAGTCTTGTATGCGACTACCATGATTTCTCCGTTATTAGTGTTGCGAATTAAAAATGATGGGTGCAGTGAATTATTATTTCTTTCTAATATATACGAAATATTAGATTACAGATAACGAAGCACCATACGCGAATGATTTTTCGAGTAATGCAGTGAATTAGTGTTGCGAGGAAAAGAGATAATCCACTTATGGTTTTCAATTGGGCTTGTAACAAGTGGACGGTAATTAATAGTTGAATGCCCCTCCGGCTTTTCATTATTCTCTTTTGCCTCTCACCTTTTTATTAACACTAAAAACGAGTTGTTTCATCTTAGTATTCATGCAAATATTTGTATTTGTAATTCATAATTATTATTCAGCATATTTGCCCTTTGGAAGAACATGCTCCATTTGTACTACCGTATTATTTTTTCGCAATTACTAATCTCTTAAATCAGTTTGTTACAGAATTACTAAGTTACAGAAGATGTCAATATAAAGGAATACTACCGCAAGTAAATTGCAATATGTAAGTAATCAGAGGCTCGAAAGCGATGCTGTATGGATCAAATAAATCCATGGAAATCAGATCACTAAATTCTTATAAACTTTGATGTGTTTCAGGTTGCAGACTCACGATCTTAGTGAAAGAAGATTCATTATAAAATATACCTTTTCCCTTTCTTTATACCCCTTAGGGGCAAATCGGCTAATTTGTCGTGGGCCCGGGAATTCTGCCGAAAAAAGACATTAGTTGATCCGTCTATTGCTATATGTCGTCGGTGCTTTTGACACGGACAGCGACGAGATATAAGAATTCATATATCTCGTTTGTAGAAATTGCTCCCCCCCCCCATTGTTTTCACATGTGTTCACTCAATTGCATTTCACCTGTCCCAAACACTACTTAATAAACTGTTCATGAGCAGAGGACGCTCGAATCAGTGTTTCGAATTTCTTAGTCGGTACGGCAGTCACGTTGTGCCACGAAAGTCCACAAGGCGATGCGTCTATTCATATATCTCGTCTGTGGCGTAGCATCGCTGCCGAGAGGGCGTGCTGCGGTCGATCGAGCGAGAGTGAGCGCTGCGAACGGCACAGAGGCCGAGTTAAAACGGGCCAGATCGCAGATGGACGTCCGCGAGAGCGTTCTGTCATGGAGAGCACAACGCGACGTGTCGTAAGTGTGCTCGAGTGTTGTCGTCGTCGTCGTGGTTGTTGCCGTGATCGTCGCGTGTGCGGAATTTCGGGTCGTGCCGTGGCATTATCGCAGTGACATTCGAGGAACCTGGGCGCGCGTGAGTAACGTGGTGCTACTATCGGTATATCGTGAACTGTGGCAACCGAATAATTATATACACAGCCAGCGGCAACTTTGTATATACAAAAAAAGCGTGTCCTTAGCGGGCAAATGGAGTAATCCTTTTGCTCCTTCCACGGGTCGTATATACGCACGTGCGTACAACATTCGATTGCTTCAACAATCGATAGATCGGTGAACGGTGTGTTGTGACATGATGTTAACTACGGTGCACGCCAGTGTGTCTATTAATAGATTCGTGTGATTCGCAGTGCCGTGGATAATCCACGTGCTCCATTAAACGTGAAACGGTGTTCGAGGGAAAGATTGTCAATAAGATTGTCTGACCGTGACGGGGTGAATAGAGTGAGCGAGAACAGTCACCTACGATATACCAATCGAACGAACGTTCCGGCCGATTCGAGTCAATGTGACCCGGGACGTCTGTCCTGCGGGTGGTATCGCGTAACATAAACGCATTGTAAACACAGGCGGCCGGTCCATTCGCGTATTCAATTCGGAGCCGAGCATCAAGGACATTCTTCGTGGCGCGTATATACAAATAACGAGCAGAGAAGCGTTTCGTAGTTTCTTCCGGCTTCGCTCCTTACTTCGTGCCACAGGGACGCTTCGGTACATACTCGATCTTTCATCGTGTCATTAACCCGGCATCGATGGGTGCATTCGAAATCGATCGCGACTGCGTGACACCTGGCGAATCGATCATCGCTGAACGGATTGCCCGATAACCGGTGATTCCTCCGCGAAACGTAAACACGAAAATCCTGTTAACTCGATCCGTTAACTTAACGGGCAGCGTGCGTAGAGCAATCACAGTGACTGGGCTCGCGCTTCTGCTGTCGCGGCTGCGTAAACGAAATCCCGCTCCAGCACGATCGTTTCGTAAACGATAACAAACGATCTGCATACGCGAGCACGCGTTCGCCTCCTCTCCGGTAGTGTACTTCGCCGGTTACGTTCGTCGGGAATCTCGTTCGCGTCGGTTTTTAACGGGCGGCGTACCATCGAGGAAGAAAACGGAGCGAGATACGATGGTGCTGTCCGGTCGTCGCGGTTAATTCGCACGTGTCGCGATGTCGGGCGGCACGGCGGGCGTCCGTGGCACCGGCGCCGAGTGCAGGAAGTTCGCGCCGAACATATTCAACAAGAGCAAGTGCAGCAGCTGCTTCAAGCAGAAGGAGGAGCACAGCGCGGAGGCTCTGGAATGCAACAGGGTGAGTTTTGCTTGATGGACTCTCTGTCCCTTTCTCCCTTTCCGTCTCTTTGCGTGCGTCTATCCTGTTCGCTCGTGTACACGTCCCGTCTCTATTTCCCTCTTCCTCTGTCTTGTCCCTGTCTGCCGTACGCTGCGTATCTGTATCTTCGTCCCTGTTCGTTTCACGCGTGCGTGCTCGGTCCATCGCGTCGCGAGGATCCGAGCATTTTCTCTTTCTTACTCGCCCTCGAATTCCACGCTGTGCCGAGATCGGGACCAGCCAGAAGGACGAAGGTCCTGTCGGGACCGTCGATGTTATGTAAGATGATCGTGCATGGTGAACGCGATTAGTACGCGGCTATACGAGCGAACGGTTTTCAGAGCCTCTCTTCTCGGCTTTGCTCGCGTATTATGTGTATACATATATGTTGTATGTATGTACGTCGATAGCGGTTCGTGGCGTCGCGATTCACCGTGCAATTAATTATCCAACGGCTGGGGCCTGTCTTCGATGCGTTGCAATCTTGATGTTAGAGCCCGCGGCGTTTTCCACTACGGTTTATTTTTCACCGAACTGCTGCTCGTTTCGTGTGGCGCTCTATCCTCGACGTTGAATGAAAATTCAGGGGGAAAATGTGGGGAAGAATTAATCCGGCGGGACACGAGGTTGATAAGGACAAGTGGGACAAGCTGGTATCAATGGATGCGTCGAGGGCTCGTTCAAGGCCGATGTCGATCATTCCGATGAAATCTTTTTAAAGAGCCATTACGCGCATCTTCCGGTGAATCGAAGGTCGGGAGTTTCGCCATCGTTTCCTCGACTCCGATAGGTCAATCGACTCGTCGAATTAAAAAATCGTAACCTTTCGTACGTAGACGGAGCCGTGTCTCGTTTCTTCTTTTCTTGGGGACAAGAGTGGCCCCGAGACGTCCTTGTAAGAGATAGTTCCATAAATCTCGGCAATTATGCGTTTGAAAGTAAACCGTTTGCACGAAATTCGACAGCGATAGTAATTTCGAAAAGGTATCGTCGCGACGGAGCCGTCTACATAAATACGTGGCACTGTGCGTTGGGGGACGTTAAAAGAAGAACAGGAATCTTTATAGTATGGTTTTCTTCCTTCTGACCAGCTTTTTATTTACAACAGGGTCCCGGCGTGCTCATCGATGGGCGAAATTGCCTCGTAAAAGTCTGGTTTCAGGGTGGGCGGGGGTGCAGCGGGGGTGGACTGGAAAATAAAAGCGTTAAAAATCAATTCACGGCGCGGATCGTACGGTACCGTCGAAATGGCAGGGCCAGCATACGAGCACGTATACGTTAATATCGCGAAACGGTTCCCCGTTTAAAGCCTCCTCGATAAGACGACGATGCTCTCTGTGTGCACGCTCTGTTTCGAACGAATCTGGACATTCGTGGATTCTTCGCGATTATTCCGTTCCCATCGAGGCTCGCGCGTTCGCGCGTATCTCTATTTCGCGTCGATATTGATTCGATAAAGGAGAAAAAGAAAGGCGGCGTCGAGTAAGCAGACGGACGCATCTTGCGGTCGCGAGAAACGCAGGCACGATGAATGACGAGCTGCGTTTCCGATTTCTGTTAATGATACAGGGAAAATTGCACGGGGTGTTTCGCGCGGCTAGCGCGTCGATTTTTCCTTTCGACCTTTCCGATGGGCAGCGTTTGGTAACGCTTGCAACAGTGCGCGAATAATTTTGCTCGGATGAAACGGTTTTCCAAACGTTGGATTATTTTCAAAGAGACTTGGCTGCTCCTCTTCGCGTGCCTCGCACTTGCAATACGAATTCTGTTTACCAGAAGAAACATTTATCTACGACGATTACTCGAGCGAACTCCTTCGCTCGAATAATTAATCTGGACGGATAAGAAATTATCGACGGCCGCCCACTTGTCTGCTCGAATTACCTGTTCGCGCAAACAGGAAATCACCGGAATGGACCTACATAGATACCGGACAGATCAGAAAATACCGTCGGCCCTGACCGCGTAGTTTCGTCAAAAGGACGAATCTTTCCCTCAATCCTTTTTTTTCCCTCTCCTTCGCCCGGAGGCCAGGGCAATTTCGTACACGGTACAATGGGACACGTTCCCCGCTTCGAGGCCGTTGCAAATTTCGGAATGTCGGCAGCCTTGCGACCTGTTCTCGGTGCATTCCAGCCGTCTTCTCGCAGCACCCCAACAACAGGCCCTTTCGAGAGTTGTTGGCTTGTCGGCTTTCGCCTGGACACGGTATCTCTGTATCGGTTTATTCCCCGCCTCTCTCTCTCTCTCTCTCTCTCTCTCTCTCTCTCTCTCTCTCTCTCTCTCTCTCTCCCTCCCTCCCTCCCTCTTTCTTCGTTGCACCTTTCTCGCGGTGCACACCGTTTTCCCTTTACCTCTTTTCTTCCTTCGACCGTCTCTGTGCCTCGCTTGCGTTGTCCCCCATATAACCGCAAATAACGAATGCATACGCAATCCAACCTTTCTTTGCCCCACGGTCGCACGGTTCTTCGTCCCGGGGCTCGTAATTTGACGAGGTGAGCCTCGAATCAATGGAATTTAACCTTTTACAGTGTTTCTCGCGGCAACACACTATGCACCCAGATCGTTCTTGCGAGCCACGGCTATCGCGGAAGTGGTGGCCCGTTGCGTGGATACACGCGAAACGCGTGTTGCAAGCCAGTCGGAGAGGTCTGAAAGGTTATACGAATTGGGATGGTGTTCGGCTGTCGAGCAACTGCGACGGGAACGATTTTTCATCGTCGATCGCGAATATCTCTGGGTGATTTTCCGCTTCTCGAATCGCGCATCGGCGGATTGTCCGTATGGATGCGACATTTCTCGTCAGTTGCGATCCTACTTTTGTCCCCCATGAAGGGGACGAGCCAGGGATAACCAGCGGACAGTTGAGAAACGTCTTCCAAAACGTAAGCGATCGAAGTCCTCCCGTTTCGAGAACGACGCGCACCGAGCTCGCAACGCGAAGAAAGTGATCGGCGGCGGCCGTTCTGTGCCCACACGAACGAGAATCGCAGCAGACGATCGATAAAGGATTTCGAGTTGTGTACGTACGCGTGGTTCTTGCTGTTTCTGGATAAGGGAAGAGCGGGACAGAGATGCCCGGGGCAGAGTTGTTTCTGGCCAGGCATTATCGGTCCGCGGCTCCGTATTTTCTGTCCGATTACTTCTTCGTGAGCGCCTCGGTAAGTGGCCTTCGAGAAATAATTTCCTTCGGGGTCTCGTGGCCACTCGGGCCCCTGAAATTTCGATCCGCTGAAACGATTTCGAGATGCCTTACGGTACCGTTCACATCTTTCTCATTTCTCTTCGTTCTTGTCGTTGCTGGTGGTGCACGCGTTCCTTCCACGAGCCTCCGGAGAGATTGTGTGTGTATACATATATATATATATATATTTACAACATATATGTGTGCATACGTATAGTACGTGTTTTCGCTATCGATTACGTGGCCATCGCCGGGAACACGAAGAATCCACAGGAGAATGGACAACCGTTCCGCGCGTACGTCTCAATTTTCGAATATTTTTACCTTCGTGATCGAAGGGTCGCTTACGAATTCTTGCGTCGAAAGGGAAATCGATTTTGACGTTTCTCCGCTAGTACCCGGATACTTTCGGGAATAGTTCCGGGATGTAGGTTACCAGTAGTAAATTAACTACTCGCGTCGAGTATACTACTCGAAGAGCTTAGTATCGCTGTAAAGATATTTGAACACGAGTGTAATTGTTTGGAGCACAATCGTGAGATAGTCGACGGGGCAACGAAAGCGGCGCCGTTATCGCAAGTTTATCTGCTCATTGAAACGTTGTATTCCTGCTGATTCGAAGCGGTGCCAGACGGGTCTGGGAACGCCGGGCTTCCTCCGCGAGGCAGAAGTGTAAGGATACTGTACTGTCGCTACACCGATGCGTTGTTACTCTAATGCACATCGGGGCGCTCGCGTGTTCAATTAATTAACGGTGCTCCGGATCTGCGGGCGAACTCATCGTTCCTAGATTCGCCGGATAATTAACGTGCGTTATTGCGCAACTATCCGTAACGATTTCCCCTCGGATAAAATCTCCGCTAGGTGTCCGATAATAATAGGAGGACGTACGCGTAACGGGCGTCGAGGTTATCTTAATTCGAGCTCGTTACGAGCTCGCGTACGATTTTACGGCGAGTCCAGGATGTTCCAGGCAAAATTGATTAACGAAAGATATCCGTTCCGTTCGGAGTTTCTCTAAACGAAAAAAGAAATGTGTCCTTCTTATTTCACTGTCCCGGTACGTTTGTGAAAAAAAACGTCCAATGATTCGAAACAGAAATGAATCTCTGCAGTCTCGAGCATTCCCTTTAACGCGGACAGATAATTATACAGTGACGAAATTTTATGTCGAAGCTAGTCAGCCACAGAATTTCGTTTCCATCCTTCCCTTATCAATCGCGGTCGATCGCTTTCGGCGAAGATCGACGGATTTCAGGTGAAAGTTTCGGGGGGGGCGAACGCGACGATCGCGGTCGAAAAACGCTCCGCTCGAAGAGTCCCACCGCGGGGAGACTTCCACTCGGTTGTTACCGACTCGCGAGACAATTTATAATTCGATGATTATCTGTACGCGCTTGGTACCGGCGTACACGCCGCCCGATGTCGATAACGCGGCGATCTCTGCGTGCCAGCCGAGCATAAATTTCACCGTTCAAAAAGGGCCGGCGTTTTCGCCGGAGTCACGACAAATTATTGATGATCTTACGGACAGGCAATAGAGATCGTTATCGAGTGCTCGCTTCACCGAGAGGTCGTGTCGTGCAACACGACATCGCGAAAACCCCCTCGGATACATTTGTCCGCGTTGCGTTCACCGCCGAACGAATGGCCACGCTTTTCGAAGCGGGCCACGCAGAATCGTCCCGAGGATCTTCGCCGCGACGCGTTCGATCCCTCCGTCATCCCGTATGTTATCGGGTCGGTAAAATGTGTAAAATGCTGCCACGATCTGTCGCGGCACGTTCTATTCGCCTGCGAGCCTGAAAGTCTTGGGCTGTCGGCGATTCTCCGCTCAATCTTCGCCAAATCTTCGCCATCCCACCGAAAGGATCGTCGAGATCCGAGCACTCGAAAATTGTAGGCTGCCCGCGAGCGCGCAGAACTCGCACGATGCCCCTCGCGTTGTACAGCGCCGCTTTAAAGGGCATCAGTATGCAGAAGGTCGACGCGGCAAAGAATTTTGGGCTCGTCGTCTGCGAGGACGAGCAAGTTTTGTCCGGACGGAGCATCGCTCGCCTCGCTCCGCGACACCCTTGGGCAGATGCAATACTTCTACCACCTGGTCGAGCGTAACCTGTCCATTGTTAGCCGCATATATTTACTTTGCTTACGACGCCGGCCATAAGCGAGGTACTGTTATGTCCGGTGGTGCTTGTATGACGTATCGCCCGGACAATCTTGATATTTCTTTCTCGCCTCTCTCGAAACGACGATCTCGCCAAACTCGCTTTTCGGCGACTCGACGTTACGCCGTCGTTAAATTACCAGTTACCCGCCGCGGCCTTTTCGCCCGCCGATTATTTCGCCATTACACGGCTGCGAAATACCGTTGCCACCGGGCTGCAAGCTCCGGCTACGCAACCGCGGAACAACGGTGAAAATTTCTGTACACAGTTACGAGAGATTTCGTCGACAGCGATTTCGTAATGATAATTGGCCGGTCTCCGCGTCGACGCGAAAACGCCAGCATCGCGGGCACGTTGCGACTCGATGGCAAACCTTTGGCAAGGGTTCGTTCGTAAATCCGCCTCGTCGTCTGTGCATCGATGGGGGTACGCGGCGAGCGACCACGGATTCTGCAATTTGTTTCGCGAGCTACTAAATTAAATGATTTATGCGCGCGTACGAGTGTACGGCCGTTCGATAAAAACTCCCGTCGAAGATAGTAGACCGCGATCGGAGGAAGTTATCGATACCTCGATCGATGCGATGCGATGCGGTCGTCTCCCATAAATTTCTCTCCCCGATCTTAACGTCCGCTCTCTGTTTCGCTTGGAGGAGTAATTTCTCTATTACGTACACATTTTTCACGCGCGTCTTCATTTAGCGTCGAATTTTGCTGGGCGACGCGTTTTCTCCGTCGAAACGTTAGGGAGCAGCGGGCGCGGATCAGAATCGGTCGTACGAATTCGTACGTTTGTCTGGTTCGGCACTCGCTGCGTACGCTGGGAACGTTTAGAACCTAGGATCACGCGGATTTCCGTTACTGTGTAACGCTGTAACGAACGTGACCGGTCACGCACCGTTTGTTAATTAAAATCACGCGCGGAGAACGGGCTCCGCGAACTTCGTTGACCGGCAGCGTGTGCACATCGTTGCGTTTCATAGCCGCTATAAAAAATTCTAATCACTTTCCTGGATAAAACGCTAGCCTTCCAACCTAAAACCGTGAACGCAGCTTGATTATACTGTTTCCGAGCTGTCGAGTTCGCAATTTGTTCTCACACGCGAGACTTTGAAATACGCTCGGACAGCTTCTGACCACAATTTTTCCCCGCCGATCGGTTGAAACGTCTCCCTTCTAACACGAACACCTCCAGGTCTCCCGACGCCACGTCGGAATCGACAGCCCCGTCGCCATGAATCGAACCTCGCGATCATTGATCTCGATCCGCGGATGGTGTCCCGCGATAAAAAGGACCGGCGCAGAAAATCGTAAAGACACACGGGGGCATCCAGTTGTAACGGTATACGGTACGCGGCCAGGCCAAGAGAAAGAGAAAGAGGCGAGGCGAGGCGAGGCGAGGCGACGCGAAGCGAAGCTGGCAGACGTTGCGACGCTGAAACGAAAGCTCTCCTCTTCGCGCGATCCTAGTGAATGGAGCACCGTCGGTGGCCTCTCGTCGGCGCGTTCGTCCAGGATCGATAGCCTCCCGGCGATTAATCGAATCTGGGAAGCCAGTGCAGGCCACTCTCCTCCTTTCCTTCGAATCGGCTCGGTTTTTCCTCGCCCAACCTCCGTCGTGTGCCTCGCCATAGAAGCAGTCGGCACTCACGCTCCTTGCCTTTATAAGGACCTCATTGAAAACGCGTCTGTCGCCCGCCTCGAGGCTCAAAACTCTCTGAAAGACGATCGTAACCCCCCGCTTCGCGTTATCGGCGAACGTTTCGGAGCAAGGGGTACGCGTTTCGATCGCGAATGCAGCTTCCCTCGGTTCCGCGTTTCCCCTATATTTATCGCGCTACGTTTTCGATCTTATCGTTGCCGCGCGGCAGTAATTAATCGTTCGCGCAATTGTGCGGCACGTAGAGGCCGATTTGTCGCGGAAAATAGAAGACTGTCGCTAGGCGGGGACGTTTGCACCGGTGCACGTTGATCCTAGGAAGAGCCGAGATTGGCCCTCGTCAATGAGCGATCCGCGCCGGCTTTACATTTACGGAGTTCCTCTTAACGAGAACTTGTCATTCCTGGTAACGCGGTTTCCGCGTACCTACGAAGTGGAGCGACTTACCTGGCCGCTCCGCGACTCGGTCCCTTCTTGCTCCACCCGGTGAACCTCCTGTTTACGATTTCTCCCCGAGTTCTTCTGGAACCGTTCCGAACCTGATATTTATCCGCGGCTGCAGATTATTTCTTCGCGATTTCGAGCTTCCACGGTGTCGTCGAAAGATTCGGTATCTCGCACCGCCGCCTTTCTCTAGCTGGGAAATACATTTCCTTACAAATCGCCGCGGTTCCTCGCAGTCGCTCGTTTTTCTCCGTGGAATAACTTCTTCGCCCCTTCATCCCGTTTCCCTCGAACCCCAAAGTAAAACCTCGAGGTTCCCCTCGGGCCGCGAGATCGAAGGAAAATCGCGAGGCTCGATCCTCGATGTTCCACTCCTATTTCACGCTGCGTTAGAACGAAAAAAGGAAAATAAAAAGCAACCCCGCTTGATGCCTCTCTCAAGGGGAGCTAGACTCGGTACCTCGACGGGCCGAGTCATCCATCTTTTCCACGGGGCTTATAAGCCACGCTGGCTCCTCGAGACGTACACGAGGATCGAGTCGAACGTTCTTTCGGAGGACCCGCGATGATGGATGGTGGAACGTCGCGGAAAATAAAGCAACGTCGAGCAACCGTTCCGGCGACACACACTCCTCCCCCCGTCCTCCTCCTATTCCCGCTGCGACGAAATCAGCGTGATATTTCGCCTTCTTCTTGTGCGTCGTCACCACCGTCGCCGCTATTTATCCTCCGCCGGCGCTCGTCCTCCCGCTGACCACCGGCAATTAGCCTCACGGCCACGACAAGGACATCCACTTCGTGATAGGCTAAACACAGGTCGGCTACTCTATGAGATATTACCCGACGATCGAAAGAGGGGTGGCTGCAGGGGACGGATAATTTGTGATCGCCACGATCTCGTCCCGTTCCAACGACTTTTCCGTCTCCGGTCCCCGGCAAACTCCATTACCGGATCGTTGATTGAGTTCTACTTATTGATTAATGTTCCCGAACGAATCCGTCCGGGCAGGGCCGATTCATCGCGATCCTCGGTAGCTTCTCGCTCGCGTCGATTTTTGGCCGTCGCGGTACGCGTCGTTCGGGCGTCGGAAAATCGGACCGCGTTGCACCGTCGCCTAGGACATTTCTACCCGTTGGAATAGTCGACTCTGTTGGTCGAGATTTCGGTTCCCGTCCGGGCAAACCAGCGGAACGAGGGGGATGTTAAGAATAACTCTGCTCCAGATGCGGCCCGCGGCAAGACTCGCACGGTTAATCGAAACGGAATATCGAAGTTCATCCCGGTGCACACCTATGCAGCCGCGCAGGAAACATTTGTCGTCGGTGGAAAAGTTTCCAGGGACCTCGGCGCAGAGAAATCTTCATTCGTTCGATGAACAATTAGCTGTCCGCCGCGCGGATCGATTCGTATTCAACATGTTCAGATTCCCGTACCGCTTCTTCGGCCGCTGACGATAGCTCGGCGATTAACGCGTTCTTTACGATCTCGCTAGCTGGCTTTCATACATCGGCGGAACACGTGCGCCACGAGGTATAATCGTACGTTTATGCCTAGCGCGATTGGATAACTCATCAGGTAGAAACGGCCGCTACCATAAGCGATTCCCTTGTCGATTTATAGGTCGATGAAGTTCGATCGGTGCTCACGGGCCTCCTGATTACCTGTAATCGAGGCAGCATAACGTATACTGTCGGGTCGCGTTCTCCTCGATACCCTCGTTCCGCCCTTCGTCGACGATCCTTCGCGATTCCGCCCTCTCTATCTTACTTTTATTTCGTCGACGCTTCCTGCAAACGTCCGGTATTTATGTTACATAGTAGGAGGCTGCTCGTGTTCCAAAGAACTTTCACGTTTTTTTCTGGAACCGACCGCGGGACTCGTTTTAATTTCGAGCACATTCTCGAGCACCGTTCTTCCCCTTTTTCGGTGAATGGGACGATCTTCTGGAGAAGTCCGAGAGGTTCCAAGAGAGGTTGACGGGTTCCTTGTTTTTTTTCTTCCTCTTCCTAGACACGGTTGTTTGCCGCTGTTTAGAATTCACGGGTTAAGGGTCTGGGAAACTTGGGATGCCTGGAAGTATTTGATATTTTCAAACAGACAGCAACTGTTCCGCCGTTGTTGAAAGCATAATATGTGTATCCGAAAAAAGCTTCCAAAATTTAAGCTCGCGCTCGACCCTCGCGATCTATTCGCAGTCTCGCGTGTCTGTTAGGCCATACGCGGTGCCGCGAGTGTCCCGCACGCATTTCTGTTTTCCGCGGGTCTTGGATCTTGTCCGACCTTGCTATCGGTGCATAAGCGATTTATAAATAATGTATGGGCGTTTATTTATACGCGCGCGTGTAGCCCTGCGCGTAGTGGGCCGTGCAACGAGTGTCGCGGGCAAAAAGAAGGCGCACAAGGAACACGGGAACAAGGGGGGTAGGGACACGCGATTGCCCGTATTCGTTTTGGTCGGACGTGATTCATTCAGATGTTACGTTCGTGCTCCCTTTAAACCGGTCAACCTATATCAGAATGGCTCTGCCGTTCGTGCGGAGACTCGCGACAGGAAGCCACGAGGTGTTCCACGTCGTTGGAACCTCGAGCAGTTTTCCAAATATGTGCATATAATATCCTTTGCACGCGGTGCACGAAATGATTCGCCTTGTAGCCGCTTACACGCTTGCGCTATCGGAACAAACTTGTCCGGGTCGCGTTAGAGCGAGGATATTGAAAGCGCAACCGCGTTTCTGGACAATTCTTGGACAGATTTATATACTATTCACGTTTGCGTTAGAGGAATGGCGAACGGTTCCGCGAATAGGAGACGGAAGGTTCTTCCTGGCGAAACGGGAAGTGAAATGGAAAACTCGCCTTGCCGACAATGTCCGCGTTTTCCCGTGAATAACTTGTCGAAAGCGCGACATCCGCGCTCCGCAAGTTTGATCCTCTAGATTTTCCGGAAGGTCGGTACCCTCGGTTCAAGGGCGCATCTTTCTCCGTCGCGTTTCCCTAAAGTGCTTCGAACGTATCTGCGTCGAACGATATGCCGGGATTCGTAAAAACAACGGAGTTGACGACAAAAATATCTACGTCGAAACGGACATTGCACGGAGCGTCGCTTCTCGATCGCACTCGCATTACTAATGGTCAATGGTCCAAGACAGCGCAATTTTTACGGCAAAAACATTCACGATCGAGCGTGTACCGGAGCAAGACGTCTTCCCTGCTTTGCAGGCGGTTTTTCGCGTCATTTGCGGTTCGATGTAAGCTACTACCCCGGCGTAATGACTCATCCGGCCGGCGAAAAGTCGATTCCAGTCTGCGAACTCGCGGCCTATCGGACGACAATCCGGATCCATGGGTACCGTAATGCACGCAAGAAAGGGACAGGCTTGATTTTGTCTGGCCTGCAGTTTACGACGCTGGACCCGACCGAAATCATCAATGAGCCGCTCTGGGATCGCGTTGACCTGGCACGATGCCCTTTATGCCCGATGACAAAGCCCGAAGAAGCGGATGAGCTGAAACGCATATAGATACATATTTGTATATATATATATAAACGTGAGAATACGAAGAAGATCCGAGAGATTCACGAAGTGGGCCAAATATAAATGCAATAGCATCGATATCGGAGCTGTACGATGCAAAAAAAGTCATCGCATCTCAACGTCTCGAAGAATCGACGATCGATCGATCCGTCCCGATGAAACTGCCCCGAAAGATAATGCAACGTCGACGCGGAATAATTTAAAAATCAACGCGCCCGAGCAAGACACGTATAGACGTTGGATAAAAACGCTGATTGCGTTCTTCATCGGCGTGGAACGACGGAAAGATACTTCTTTCTTTTCTTTTTTCTCCCGGCGGTTGCGTGAAACGAAAGCAAGAAGATAATGCCGTAACAGGTTCCCTCCAGTCCTTCGTCCCGGGAGAGGTTCTCGATATTTTTCTGACATCGACTCGACCCAGATTCGTCATCATTCTCACGTTCCTGTTTCTGCGGGACGTTCATAATACATATATATATATATATATATATATATATATATAGATGCACACGTACACTTTGGATGCAACGATGTCCCCCCCCCCATTCTAATGCACCTCGGCGTCGAATCCGCTCGAGCTGTCGCGTCCGTCCGAATCTGGTCAAAACACCGGGACGCGTGGGAGCCAAGAACTTTCCACCTGTCCCCGATCTTATCTTCGCGGCCCGCTGACGGTCCGAACGAGACACCAGGTCGCGATTCTTCGTGCACGTGCATCGCTATGAATGGCGCGTGACGCGTGTAATACGCGCACGTACAACCGTGTACGTGTACACGAAAGTGGCCACGGCGATCCGGATAAAAATGCCGGCGAAACTGAAACTCGTTGGCGGATCGAAAGTTCCGTACTCTACGCGAAATTTGTTCTCAGTCTTTACTTAGATAGCGGTCGACGCTGAACGCGTCGCGACGTCGCGACGAGTCGCCGACTCGAAAGGTTCACTCCGTGACGCGGGATTATTGTCGAAAAGTCGGGGCGAGAGCGAGGAAAGGAAGAGGGGAAACGGAAGTGAAACGATCGGCAGCCGGTTCCGCGGACTCCCCTAACTCGAGCCGACTGGGACAAACTGGGCACCGTGATTTCCACGATGACAAATTATTGTCGACCCCGACTGTCCACGGCGCGCCGCAGCGGCGTGGTTCAACAGGTTCGATGTCCGGCGAGCGAAGAGGAGCGTGTTGAACAGTGCCGGACTTTCCACCTGCTCCGGATCTTATCTCGTGCGATGAAACGCGAGTGGCGCATAGGTGCGCGTGTACACGCGCAGCCCTCGCCGGCGCGTCCTGCGGCGTGAATGGAGGGCAGGCGTGTGCGCGTGCGCCGCCACGGAAGATTAATTAATATCGCAATATCGCTGGCCGTACGCCAATGACAAATTGGAGAAAGTGAGCGACCCTCGCTCGCGGTGGCCGTGGCACCTCCAAGCTAGACGCGTCATCGTGATAAAGAAGCCACAAAGGGATTATGCTTCGAGGAAACCTTGGTCGCACCTCTCGTGCGGGTCCCGACGCCTGCTCTTGGCCGTTCGTCTTGGCGACAGGATTTCCTTGGAAAACCGGCGCACACGGTTTATCGCACCGCCGTTTCGTTTAACCTGGATCCTCTTTCGATTGTTATTATTCACCGTGGACGGCCAGATTATTCGTAACCTTTGGAAATCATTTTCCTTCGCGCTCGTGGACAGAATATTCGTTGCAAGCTTTCGATGACGAGCTTTCGGGTACACGCGCGCGTATATTACGGTCGTTCGTTTATCGGATAGTACACGGCTATCATTAACGAAGTTCTGCACGAGACGAGTAGACTCGGGACGAGAATGCTGGTCAACGCTGGCCCCGTATCGCCACGGACCGTGAACAAAAATTAAAACCCCATGGACGACGCGAGCAACAATCTTTCCGCGGACGCATGGTCGCCCGATAATTTCAGCGCGAACAGCGTATTACACGCATCAATGAGATTGGCCAATCGAACCAAATAATAAGCAACACCGTCTCAATTCTACCGTAAAATGCACGGAGAAACTAGATTCGCGTCGTCGTCTCGTCGCGGCCGCATTTAACAGGAAGCAATTGTATCGCTGCAAGGGGCTGGGGCAAGCCTGGAAGTCATCAGACCGCGGCGCGGATGCAGCGACAACTCGCCGGAGTCCACGCAACAAGCCGAAGAGTCAGGGTTATTATGGGATTTCGTAATGATATTGTAACGAAGCAGCCGCGGAGCGACGTCGCGCGATTCCTCGAGCCGACCGCATAGTCAGGTATAGGCGAGTGTTCCCGTGTCTTCTTCTTTCGTGGTGGCAAGGTACGCTTGATCTTCGCCTGCGATACGCGTTCCCACGTGAGATTTCCGGGGACACGCGAGTTGCGTAAACGCGTGCGATTGTTCGCGGCGCGTCCGTCGAACGGGAATATCGATTCCAGTCGTTCCGTATCGTTCGACGTGAAACGATACGCGCATTTCGGGGCATACCGAAGCGGAATTAACGCGCGCAACTTCGAGTCTGCGCGTTCCGTACGCATTGATATTATTTTGACACCGGCTGGACGTTATTTAACATTCGCGTGGCAAATATGATTGATCGGTGTATATTAAGTACCGACCGATCGTCGAGGTTCTACGAACGCATCGACGAGAGTATTGCTAGACGGGTACTGTTATCTGTTAAACATCGATACAATGAAGCATATGACTCGCCGGATATCGAATCTTCAGCATCTGTTGAAACGTATACACGTGCTATCGAGTCCCGAGATCGACAGGTCCCGGCCATTGGAGCCGGCGGATGATGGCCTTTGAGAGGCGATTAGTATGAAAACCGTAACTAATATTCGATAATGGAGAGAATACCTTCTTCCTAGTGCATATCTGTATGTACACCATTGTTCGCCGGTTCGATCGCGCCATCGAACGACGATGAGTCGCGCGACGCAATGCGTCCCGTAAAATTTCGTACGCAATAGTTTAAGTCGGCTATCGGGAGAAATCGTGTATCGAATTATCGCGGGGAAAAATGTGCGCTTGAAATTTGTCGCGAAACATTCGTGCGCCGGATTCGTTTCCTTTCGAAGGGCGATAAGCGATCGCGAGTTTCGCGAGATCTGTAGAAAATTATTCGCACTTCCAGGCAGGAAACTGTTGGGTAAAACGGTTCTCAGGGTCCCCGCGGACCCGCTTCCTGCCCCACTTCATCGACCGCAACACTCTTAAACGGAGACAAGAGAAAGGCGTGGAGATTTCTTCGGAAATTATTAAGACCGGAATATGTACTTGCGGCGATCGAGAGCGCGACGCGTACTCGGATCGATCGCGAATAACATTCGCGTAAATTCTAATTCTCTATTTGCAAAGTATCTCTTACTGCTTCCTCTCTCGTGGTTCGAAATCCGCGTCTGTTCCGATTTTCGATACGTCTGAAATCTCACTTGCATTTCGGATGTCGGAGAGCGAAAATTAAATCAGCGCTGATAACAATCGTAATATAACTCGATGTTTAATTTCTCCGCTTTTTCTTTACCGTGCATAATGGGCGCATTACTAATTGCCCCGAACTCCCAACAGACTCGAGCGTCGCAGGAAAACTAAGATAAAGAATAATTCGGCAAGGGACACGTGTACCGCATCGTTAACCCTAATAACCGTAACAAAAAGGTAACGTATCAAAGTGCACGATAGATCCTCGTCGATTTTCACGCGCCCCCGTCCCCCCGTTTCCCTCGCTCCCCGTACGTATCTCGAAAGAACAATAACGCAACATCCACCGCGAACAATCCGTCGAAATTGCCGTCGAATAAAGTCACGGCTATTACGCGTGTTCCGCTTCGTTCGGCCCTTTCTATCTCGCGCGGCGATATCTGCACCGCGACAACGCACGGTGTCCCTGTTCGGACAGTAGCCTAATTGCAGTTTACCGTAATTGCGGCCAGAGTGGCACGGTCGCGTTGCACTTCCTGCAGCGGTTGCAACGGGCGCGATAAGTCAGCGAGATCGGTTCGCGTTTTACAAGCTCGCGGCTCGCTGGCCGGATATCTGCTCGGTTCGGCTTGTCCCCTCGCCACCGAGATTTCGTCTCGACGAGATTGCCCGCGGTTTTTATTGTAGTCATTACCTTTCCGGCCACTATCATCAGCGCTGCCATTATTATCGGCCGGCAAGTACGCGCGCACGCTCGCGTGCACGCTCCCTCTGTCCCTCTGTCCCTCTGTCCCTCTGTTGCTCTTGATCGCGTGTCGTCGCCGGGTGAAAATTAATGACCATTTTCTGGGCGATCGGCTCGCGTTTGATCCCTCCACGGCTGGATCGCGCCTCCCTACCCCGAGACACCACGGTCATATTTTCTCAGGGACCTCGCGATGACAGCGGACGATCGTTCTCGACACCGCTGACGTAGGGACCTCGATCAATTCACGTTGCTCCACTCGCCACTCTCGTTGTTCCAGAGACCTCGATCGATCCGTGTATTCTTCTCGCGCCGACCCGTTCCTCCGCGTACACTTGCGGCCAGCATTATCGCCGTGCTAGGTTTTTGTTGTTCGGTCATTATGAAAATAAGGCATCGACGGTTTGTTGCTCGTTTTGGGGCCTGGGCCGTCGCGTTTTCTTCAAGGAGACGCCTTCGAGAATATATCCGCGCGAATGCATTTCCTCGAAAACATCTTTGGCCGAACGCGTAGCTATAGCCGGTACTCGGATATTCGAGTAATTTCGTCGAATTTCTGATCGCGATAAGAGCGGAAGAAAAAGTCGGAAAAATCTGCTTGAACTTTGGCGTCGCCATTTTTTTTTAAACACGGAGTACGGGATGTAAGCAGTTTCGTAACGTGTATTCTTGGTGCCGAACTGTTCAATTGTTCGCGACACTCATCGACCCTCGGTTTTTTTTCTTCTTCTTCTTCTTCTTATTCTTCTTCTTATTCCTAAGCCGCTAGGAACTTTTGAGACTCGAGACTCTCTTACTTTCCCAGGTATCGGCGGCGGTGGATATCAGCCGTGCCGGTTTTATGGACAGGACAGACGGAATAGTAATAGTGCTTAAGCGAGTTCTGTAAATGCGGTTTCCCTGGCAAAAAACGGGCCGCGCGTCGAATGTGAAACGAGAAGCCGAGCATTTATTTACGTTTCGGTGCGTTGCTCCGTGTACCGTGGATTATGAAAGAAATGGAAATGGGCCGCGGGTACCGCTGAAATCGTTTCCCGCGAGACGAAAAATTCAATTAAAATGCCACCGTGATCGAAGCCACCGGAATCGTCGAGATATTTTGTAATCCTCCCGAATAGGGGAACGTTTCACCCGCTTCGTCATTCTTCGTTTCGTTTAGTCAATTTACGACTACGACCGGCGGGACGGTTTACTTTATCCGTCTTACTTCGAACTTCGAACGAACAGTTTAGACGAAAAACGAACGTCGACGCGTTGAAACGCTGAACTTCGATCGCATCGATACTCCGCAACGATTAACGCTCGCAACTACCAAGCCAGCCGAAATCACCGGTCCCAGATTTCTTGCTTCAAAGTTATTACCATATAGGTATTGCTGCATCAATTTACGATCACCTTCAAATAACACAGAATGACAATTATATATCTTCCTTGAATGTCCGTTCGACCGCATTCGCGTTCATAATCTGTCTAACGTACACCGTCTAAATACAGGTGTAGTACAGAAACCTATCGGTATTTCTAGCGTTAACGACGCCCACTGAAAATAACGCTTACAGCTTCGCGCATATCGATGACTGCCGCGACGGGATCCGTACCTCGTTGCGCGCGGCGTCATTGCTCGTCTATTTATCACCGCCAGTTCCCGCAAGAAGTTCCGAGAAACTTTGTCGCTTTGGAACAACCGCATAGCTGGTTACGCCGGTGAACATCACCGCGACGCTTTCGATTCGCGTTCAGGTGAACCAAATACGCAAGGACGATCGCGCACGGCCGGTTATTTTCGCCGCGTTTTTCGAAGAAACGATTGTCACCGGTCAATAATGCCGCTTCGACGTTGGAGAAACTGCGCCGGGCACCGAGGAGCATTTATCGGATGATTCAGACCTCGCCTCGGGGATCGGAATGTTCGGGGTAGAATTTTCGAGTCGTGACTTGAGAGCGTATCGTCGACAATCGGCGTCGACGGAATACGGAATCCTCGCGCGCTATAAATACGTTTTCCGCCGGCAAAGATGGCAGCCGAAAGACGTTAAGACGGGCGTTCGGGGACGAGCGGCGACGAGTAACCTGTCAGCCGTGGAGCACTTTCTTTCGAATTCCTCGTTCGTGGTTTTATTTAACCCTTTGGGCAGGAATGGATTACGCGCATACCTGCGCGCGTTACCAGGAATTGGGTAATCGTTTGCCCGGAAACGTTCCCCTATCGCTGTCTGCGGGGACGGTACGTTGTTTTTTTTTTATCGCCGCTACTCAACGAAACGATATCGTCCGACAGCAATCAATTAATCGGATCGACCGGAGACTATCCGGCACGATTTACTTCAGTAACTTGCGGGGAGAAGATTCGCGACTTAAACGAGTGCTCTAGTCGAAGGATTAAATACCGCGCTGTAAAAAATGGCGCAAGACAAGTTACCATTCAATCGAATTACCATTCTCGGGATGGTCCGTTTATACCGAAAGAAGTCAGTGTCGCTTCCCCTTCAACGTTTTCTCCGGGATTGGTTCGGACAATCGTCAGCTCGTTCCATCGACGATTCCCGTTTATTCGATTCGCTCCGCGCGTCTTTACCTCGAGCTACCGTCGATGGGAAAAACGGTAACGGACCCGCGTGCGATCGTTTTCATTGAATTCATCGTAGCTTCGTCGATCTACCTGGCGGCCGTTCCAGAATAGATCGGCAAGCTCAATCGATCGCGCTTGGGTTATCTGTTTGGCACAGCAACAAGGTGCGAGCGAGGTGTTCTTTATGAGTTAATCCCCGCTGCGATATTGTTCCCCTGCTGGTAATACAATATTGGCATAGTTACGAGATCTGATCGGTAATCGATAGGTCTGGTCCCGTGCGCGGGTCTGCTGGTGACTGCATTTTAGTCGAACACGATTGCGTTTCTCGGCTGCTTAAGGCGACGCGATTTGTACCTGCCGCGATACCATTTCACGGGCAGTCGTTTTAACGTCACGCATTATACTGTAATGATAGTTATCGTTTTTACGCGATGCCCGTCCTCGTTTTTCGGAGCGAGGTTCATCGGACAATCTGTAGGTAGGCGTACTTGCGTACAAATATTTCGTCCAGGGAACACCGTTTGTCCGAGTGATTCGAAGCATCGCGAGCTTCGATTATCCCAAAGTAGAACTGTTCATCTTCCATTTTGCCCCAAATATTCGCCCGTCTCTGCTTTGCAGCGCGCAGTACCGTTTCTACGCCCTCGCGTTCACGAACGTGCACGACTTACAATTTTGCACGACCTGCGTTCCGCTTTCGATCTTTCGGAGCGCCGAAACGTAATCGTCGCCGGTAAGCTTTCGCCCGGCGCCTTTCGCCAAAGACAATGGGCGTGAAGATTACGAAAAACCCTTCGCTCGTTTTCGGCGGAGAGCTAACTCTGCCCGCGGCACCGTCATCCTCGACGCTCCGTCAAAGCGATGGTCAGGTGGTTCGTGATCTCGGGACATTCTTCGCGGCCCGCAGTTCCTTGCTCCCTTGGTGAATCGATGGGAATGAAAGAAGAGGGGCAGCGGTCGGGAGAAATAACCTTTGAGTAACACGAGGTAGCAGGCTGCTGCGACGTGTCTGCTCGATCTGCAGGGTGGGACGATTGAAGGGAGATCGTCGACAAGAGTGGAAGGGAACGAAGAAAGAAGGTGGATCACAGGAGGTGAGGAGGAGCCAGTGAGATAGAAGGCGTCCTTGATAGACAGGATGCCCCTGCCTGCTGCTTCATACCGTATAATCTTCTTTCTCATCTCATTCGGCCCCTTGTACGGGGTGTCGGGCAACGATTTGCACCCATGCCGCGTTGGGGGCAGCTTGCCGTGTTACTCGAGACCCGCGCAGCGACATCGAACGATTACGAGAAACCGTTTCGTCGTGACGTACAGCCATGCGCGGCGGTGCCTCGCGTAGTCCGGCTTCGATTAGTCACGGTTTCCAAATTAAAAGGGAGAAAGAAACGAAACACGCGTACGTATTATCCTTGTTTCGCGTATCGAAAAACGGGAAAGAAGAACGGATCGGAGCCAATTACCTGCTGAAATAATCGGTTCCACCAATTAGCCGTACTCCGCGATACCGAGCGTGCGGTAGACAAAAGCCCGATGTCTCTTAACACGCGTGCAGGCAAGAAAATTGTGCCAGTGGAAACGAAGATTAAAGTAATTGCAGACCGGCTGTGCAATTAACAATTCCGGTAGCCGTCTATTTTCTTCCGTTCAATTGATTGTTTGCATGTTAAAAAATATACGCTTCTCGTCGCTGTACGCTCGAGAGGGTCGCCCAAGAAAACCCGGCATGGAGAGGTAGATTTTTTACAAAGTTCGAAACACGAACGCCCCGTCGAGAGAAAATCGGTTGAACGAAGAACCCGAGCCCCTCGTCTCCCCATTCGTCGTCTCGATTTTCGGTTCCAACGCTCGAAACGCGCCCGATTTAACACTTTCCTCGAGCCACGATCCGATTCTGTCGCGAATAGCAACTGTCGCGTGTATCGCGTACAGTCTCGTTCGCGAGACAACGGATTCCTGAATGAATCTCGCACGAACTGCCCGAAAGAGACTAGTCCCTTTAAATTCTCCTCCGAGCGTGTCGCGTTTCTTCTCCCGTTCACGCGCGTATTCTCTCGAACACCGACAGACGATTCCACGATCTCGACGCATCGTTCACATATTTGCATAGGAAATTTAACCGGCGACACATCCCTCCGAATTAAGGGCTACCTTCGGACGCGCATGCTCGCGTTACCTGCGCCAAGTCGATTCCCATCGCACCTGGCCGTGCGAGCCTGTTTTCGTGGGGAAACAGGAATCGGTTACGATGTTGTTACCGTTATTAATGTTACCGACGAGTCACGTTACGAGAAATTCCGCCCGCGGATCGTCGTCGGAACCTGCTCTCGTCGCGTATCGCGAAATAATGTTCAACGGACCCCGCCCACGATCGCTGGGCCCCATCGGCAACCGCGGGCATCACGCTCGCGACGCTCACCTTCGCTCGCGGCAGGAAAATAAAAGAAATGTCGCGGGTCGGTGGAATTTTTCGGGCCACGAACGTGGTTTCGCGTTCTTCGCGAGCGACGAGTTTCCGTAACGTCGAAGCGGAGCGTTCGTTTGTTTTTTAGCAGCTTCGTCAAAGGTTACGGATAAGGGGACAGCTCGAGGAAAGGTTCCTATGATCTCCACGGTGTCAGATAGCCGTTGTATCGATCTCGACGGATCGACGGGGTCGATTCGAGGCGGCGCTGTCGCTCGGTCTCATTTCACTTGGAATCGCGTGCACGGCCGCACGAATCGGAGTGGCGAGTGCGTGAACACGGAAACGCGTGCTCCGCATCGTTTCCTTCTCGTTAACTTATTCCCGACGCTGATACGCCGCGGCTATTCGCGCGATAGCGTCGACGGGCAATTAAAAAAGTATAAAATAACAAAAAATGCAAAGCGTTCCTGCACAGTTGCTTGTTAATTACTGTTACAGTAAGACGCTCCTCTCTTCTAATTGCGCCGCAGAGGCCGCGAAGCGTGTACCGAATACGCGAAGCTTACGAGTATACCGAGACTGGAAACGGACTGTTTTAACGAACCTGTTTCCCGCGGCGTTGCCCCTTCGTTCTCGCGAACGATACGCGTATCGGGATATTATTGAAAAATCGCGAACGAAGAAAATCGGTGCCGGTGGAAATTATTCGAACGCGAGGACCGCTCCAATTTTGTCTCGTATCGATTCTATCAAATCGTTATCGCACGTTCGAGTCTCGTCTCGACGTTCTCCCGTATCCTTCAGGATCCTTGCAGCCTTCTGGCCGCTCCATCGCGTACAAATTTCAGGGGTTCAACGACCCCAACGACCGGCCGAATTTTTCCAAAAAACGAAGCTCCCTAAGCGGATTTCGAAGAATTTTCAAAGCGCCACGAGCGCTATCGACGTTCCGATCGACGACACTCGAGGATCCCGTGGTCGTGGCTTCGAAGCATACTTGTACCTGTTCAGAACTCTATCTCTGAGCGGCGGGTCGGTGGATCTCAGTCCGGGCCGCTTGATTATAATCTCCCGGCCGCTATGGCGGCATGCAATCTGAAACTTGGCGGAGAAGCATGTCACTCTGCTGTTCGCAGCTGCCAAGGCCTATGGTTATCCCGTCGTTAGGCATCGCGGTCGTTTTGCCGGCCACGGATCCGCGGAATCCCGATCCGTGGATCGGCAGCCACCCTATCTCTATCTCGGTGGATCGATAGATCTCCCCCCTCGATGCTCGGTAGCACGGATCACTGTAATATCGAGCCTCGAAGCAACCACCGCGAGGGGCGGCTGGGAAACGGTGCCTCGGGGGTGTATCGCGCACACGATACTCTCGATCGCGAGTACACCGGGTTTAATTGCAGGCGGATACTTTATTTCTCGATACGCCGCGTCGCTCGTCGGGCAATGCCAAACATTTCGAGGCAATGTTTCCAGCACACCTGTGCGCTAACTACACGGGTAAAATAAACGTCGAACTGCCGCGTCGTCCCGATGGATCGGTTTCTACGCGCGCTTGTTTCTGCTCGAAACGCAAGCAGCACCCAGGATGACCCAATAGCCGCGGTTCAAGCCCCGACGCTTGATGCAGGGCTCTTTGATCGATCTCGCGCGCGAAGAAGCGTGGGTGCTCGAGAGATCGTACAGCTTCGCCGCGTTAATCACGTTTAAAAGGTCGCAACCTGGTCCCGACCTCTTCCTCTTAATCCGCTCGAGCGGACGCGACGATCGATGCGGCGCGATGCGCTCACCCTGCAACTTGTGCTCGTGGTTAATAAAAAAAAAGAAAAGAAAAATGGAAGAAGAAATAAAATAACCTGGCGACGATACCACCCTCGAACAGTGGAATCGACTGGATACACCGTGGCTCCTTTGTTCCTCCGGTTGCTTTTCCTTGCTCTCTCGCCATCGTTTATTGCCAATTGAGACGCGCAAAAAACGCTTCCAGCCGCGCGCTGTTCATGCGAAAATCACCGAGTGTAAACATCTCGAAACGGTGCGCTTTATAGGTCAGGTATTAACCACGACTCGTGCAGAACATCCGTGGACCATTCGTACGATAATAGATTCGGACTTTATGCTTTCTGTAAACAAGGGAAGCTCGCTACGGCGCGGGAGACGGGGTCTTATGTTAAACGGGTCTGCGGAATCGCTTCGAGGAAGCATTTGAATTCTTCTACGGGGGGGGGTGTGGGAACGGGAATGGACAGTTTTGCGCGTCGCGGATGCGGCAGAGGAGGAAATTTGTCGACGAGGATTATAAATATTTCGGCAAGTCGCGGGCTCGATGAACGTTACGATTTATTTATCGGGTGACTTGGTAGTTTCGCACCGGCGGCCGGTGAAATTATACAATTTTCTGTGGGAGACTTTGCAATTATTAAATGCACGACGGAGGGCGGAGTATTTTAATTGCATCGCAATCGTCCGGCCACGTTTTCTCGTTTTGTCGAACGAGAAATGCACCAGTCACGAGGGACGCGTATACGTTTCGGTTTGGCAAAAAAGGTTTCTGCGTCGGTTAGAACGCGTAACAGAGTCATTGCGGAATGTTTTGCGAGGATTTCCGATCGCGCCGCAGCCGCGTTCCACGGTTGCTTTAATCTCGCCATCAATCGCAATCAGCCGGGCCCACGAGGCGAAAGCAAAAGTATCCCCGAGCCCTTTCCCTGGATTCCCTTTCACGAATCGGTCGGTCGGCTATTTTTCGCGGTGCCGTTTGTTTCTCGTCATCGAACGTGCCTTTCGCCGGACACCTCGATTTGCCCCGCGATGACCGCTGATTCGTCGTATCACGGCCGACCGACAAATCGCGAATTGTCCCTCCGCCGCGTTAATTGATATATGCGCCGAAGTTGATGCGTGCTAATTGCATCGCACAGAACACGAAAGGGGAAGATATCTTCTGCGACAATTTGCAGGGAAATTAGTGTCGCGAGGGCGCCACGCCTCTTTCGAACATCGATTAGAAAAAAAGCCTACGTACGCTCGAATGTCAGCGACCCGTTGAACGAGCTTCATCTCACCCCGCGCCGCGGACACTTATCTTTAACAAGACCCAGCCGTGTATGCGCAATGCACGTGTCCCCGAAGTAAACTGTTCCAGTAACATGCAACAAACTCGCCTAAACTCGCTTAGATCGTACCGGGCGATGTGAAATCGCGCATGTATCCGGCGGCTCGATAATGCAAAGCCGGCGGAAAAATGTATGGAAGAATGGTGGCGGTTCGTTCACCGATAAAAGGAGAGATCTCTCCTCTTGACCCCGACATTGTCGTGGCACGATACAAATGCAGTTATTCGGCCTGTTGGCGATACAGTTTTAATAGGGAGGCTCGTGTCGGCATCGGCTTCGCGATAAAAGTCCCCGTGAGCCTCCCTGTATAATATCCAGCTCTCTCTCTCTCCCTCTCCCCCCCCTTTCTTTCTTTCTCCATCTCGTTCCCGGCATATCTTCCTCCTTTCTATTCCCCCTCGCTGCATTTGAAATGCACATTACGACGCGAGAAACGCTCGCCCAGGCCCACCAGACACACGCTGCCCCGGTAATGTGTTACGTGGAGCAACACGTTGGCATGGCGAGACGTTTACACTGGTATTAGAGACGGATAAGATAGGCGCGGCGAGAGAGAAACCTTCATTTACGGTGCACGACGATTTTCATGCCGCGCTGATTGTTACCGTCGATATCTAATCTCGGCTGTACGAGAGTGTCAGGCTGACGGTACACACACTTGCGGTTGTCCTTCGGGGCTGTCAAGTGTTGTTTGATCATACGTCCTGCTCGCCACGCAGGCCGGAGCAAATCGTTTCGCTCGACAGTAACGTACGGTTCGAGAAGACAGCCGCCGCGGAGGCGCGTGTGCGCGGGCCCGGATTACTGTTTGAACTTTGCTGGCTTACCCGCGTGGTCAACGTTGGCGAACGAACGTTGCGACCGACCGATAAGTGCGACCGGGCGCGATATCTTCGAGGTCTATTCGCCGTTACGGTTTATTTTCAACGGGGTCGCGAGGTGAGACGGAAAGTTCGCCCCTCTATGGGACGAAGATTTTTAAATAATAGCTCGGACCGTCGAATCGTTTCCATCAATGAACGTAGTTCGCCTCGGTGTAAACACCCCGTCGTTACTCCAATGCGATCGCGAACGACCAAAGCCGTTGCACAGAGACTCGCGCGTACCCGGGTCGCACAATTCACCTCAGTACCATCGATACCAACCGTGCCCGCATCCAGCCTTATCAACCCTATTCGAGGCCTCGTTTTCGCTCTCGCTAATGAGCTCGAATCGATTCTCCACCATTTCTCCCCACCCTCCGTGGACAGATATGCGCGCGTACATTTCGATGCTCCGTTCTTAAGCTCGCCTTATCGCGCCGATTTAATAGATCGTAAATGTTTATCGCCGGTCGAATCTCTTTGGCCGGGCGTCGCGGAATCTCGTAAATAGAGGCGGCCGGATCGCGCGAGCCCCGAGATCGCGGAACACGATCGTGGAAGGGTGGAATTTCTCAGGCGGGGCCGTTTTTTCCCACGGATCCCGGATAGAGGGGCACGCTAACCGCGAGCGTGGCGATAAGATACGCTTGATTTATTAGTTCGGCCGTGGCGAAACAGCGGCGACACGCAATCGGCGGGACAACGTTCGCGTTCAGTGGCGACGGCGAGTGTCGTTGTCTCTCGTTGGCGCGGACGCGACCACGACGACGACGACGACGACGACGACGACGACGACGACGAAGAAGCGGTGCAACGTCTAAGCCGATGCGACGGCCAAGCCGAGCCTGCTATTCCTGTACCTTCTATACTAGACGGCGTAGCACAGGGCAATGACACCCGTCCGTTCGCAGTCCCGACTGGCTTCCTCGCGCTTGCAGGTGCGTCTACGCGGCGCGGCTTGCGTGCATAGGGTGTCGCTAATTTAATCAATTCCTCGAGGGACCCGGGGGGGGCGAGAGTCGGGTGGTCATTGGAGGGAGGACGCGTTTCGTCGACTGGCGTAGAAGTAAAGATTTAAAGGGTTCCCCGTTCGATGGATTTCATGAACGAGGAATCGGGAACGCGTGTATTTTACTTTTGGGAGAACTTTTTTTTGTTCATCGCGAGAGGAGCAGCGAAACCGAAGGGATGCTTTGGTAGTCGTCGGTCGAGGAACAGAGAAGCGTAGAAAATTAACCGTGTCCTGTAGGTACTGTGAATTGTGAATAAATTATTATTTGAGGCATTTCTATTCTATTTTGGAGACGGCTTTTTGTAATCGGTCCGTGGGTCGTTCTGTTCGACGCAGGACAAAGTGGCCGGCGGCGAGGAATCGATTAATTTGTTCGCAACGTTTCCGTTTCTAATTTCACGTGTTCCTGTTCTGCCGGCAAAACCTCTTCGCCGCGCGCGCATCCCGCGATACCGGTTCAATTTGTGTCGCGCCTGCGTGACGAATCTCTAATTAATGCTGTCGACCGATTTCAGTGTTATTAAATTTCCCCCGGTGCGTGGTTTTCGACTGGAAAGCGACTCCTGTCTTATCGGGTGGCCCTCGACAGCCGTCGAAACATCATTTGGAGCGTGCCCAATTTCTTCGGTTCCGTTTTCCCGGCCAGGAAAGCCGATCGCCGACGAATCGACGAACCTATTGCTCGACGTTTCGCGTAGCCACGCGTTTAACGACTTTTTTAAAAGCAATATCGCGCGGCTTTTAATCATTTTACGACATCCTCGAGCTCCTCGTCTCTCGTTCGCTCCGACTTCAACGCGCCTCCGTTCTTCGTATATATTTGAATCTGCTAAATATTGGCCACGCTTTTGCACTCTATACATTTCGATCAGTTCAATATCAAGTTAGAATAGCGTGCACCCGAGTCGCGCGTCCAAGGAACGAAGCAGCCATCGTTTCTCAGCGATATATTTAAAAATTCCACGACGGTATTATACGTGGAGCCCGCCGCTATTAGGGATTCCAAGAATCGACACGGATTTCTTTTTCTCCGGCAAACTGGTCCAAGAATACGTCACTTGGGGCCGCCCATCGGGGAAAACCAACGTGTCAACCACCCTTCTGGCAATGCACGTGGGCGTTTCTTTGCGTTTATACTTAGTTTCGTCATTTGGGTCGCGCCAAATTGCAACGGAGCCGGTGAGCTCGCCTCGCCTCGCCTCGCCTCGCCTCGCCGCGAAAATTGCGAGCGGAATAAACTTTGTATACTTACATCATCCTGTCGACGGGACTCGCAATCGTTGCTGGTTTACCCCATTTAACGACACCCGGCACACGGCACCTTGGTATTTCAGATGTCCTCCAGTCCGAGGAGGCTGCACACCGTTTGAAAGCGCGGTGACTCCGTCGGGACATCGTTTCGTGCGTCATTAAGTAGAATAAGATGTTGCGAAATGGCTGACTGCACGCGCCAGATTAGAAGCAATTAAAGGGGACAGGCGTTGCTCAACTTGGTTGGACGGCTGCGTTGATTGCAGCTCGACGATTTTTTCTTTTTTTTTTTTGCTTCTGTTCAGGAAAATTGGCAAGGTGTTCGGGACACGAGGGAAATAAGTATTTCGGCGATTCTCCTTGGCTCGGTCGTGGAAGTTTTCGCTTCCGAACTGTTCGAGACGGATCCTCCACGATTCTCGCGGGGAATTAATTGAACGAAAGTGCGTCGATAGGTCAGATGTTTCTCGAAAGGAGAACGATTCATATCCCATCCGAGACAGCGAGGTTTCTCCCAGCGGATTTCAACAATCCGACTCGGTTTCGTGAAAACGCGTGCCCCGTTTGCGCAATCGTCCGATCATTAGCTGGGAGAAGCCTCGTTGAAACGACGAGTACTTCTCGCCTAATACCTCCTCCCGGTTCTCCGGCAATTGCACCAAGAAAAAGAAGGTTGCTCCTCGGTGCCGAGAGATTTGCCCCGCGCGAACCACGCGTTTCGTCACCGTTTTCCTTCGACGATTCCGCCGAGACCGGCTGCCCCCGGGTGCATTGACACGGACTGGTCGCGAAAAACGAGACTTCTTTCATTGTCACCGACCCCTCGGACGTTCTCGCGCAATTACCATTTCGCGAGGTGTCATTACGGCCGGTCGTCCGGTTTCGTATCGCGGCGACGACGAAGGCGTGGTACCTTGCAGGGTAGGGTGCGCAGGTGCTTTCGAGAATAGCGTAGCCGGCCGGAGAGAGGTCGAGGCTTAAAGCGTGCCACTGTGTCAGTAACAGTACTCCTCGTAAAAGAGGCTCGACCGTGTGGGGTCGGGACCTATGACCCGTCTACGCGATACCCCTTAAACACGTAACGAGCTTTAAGCAGTCGACGAAAGCACCTGTCTGGCGGAGATCTTATTAAGAGAAGGATAATAGAAACGAGCGGTCACGGTTTTATCTACGTGTACATGCTCGCGCGACGAGATTCGCGGGAGCAGCGCGACGATAAGCTTTGCAACGGCACGGAATCGAAATGACTCACACACGCGCGCACACGTTCGTGTTTGTACAGCTGATTCCGCGATAACTGTATCAGCTTTTGCTTGGAAAATGATTTAGCCGGGGATATTGCACGTGTCGAGAATACGCAGAAGGAGCTGGACAGTTATAGAAACTCGGCATGAAGTAAACGATGCGCGTGTATACGTTCAATGGATCGTTAAGCGAAACGATATGTTTCACGCAACGATATCCGCGCCGCTCCTCTTTGGCTCACGGTCAAGTTTTACTTCCGCGCGAACGCGCGACGAGATTTCTCGTAAAATTACGATCTTTCCGTCAATTCGAGTGCTCGATGTAATCGGCAGCGTAACCGATTTTCGTTACGACAGAACTCAATTTGGAATAACTTATTTTATCGAGACTGCGCCGCGTCTTTCAACGCTGGAGAACCGCGCGATGGCTTTCGAAATTTCGGGACGGCTTCAAGATACTATCTTGCAGTGGGTGCATTTCCTCCCCGTGCTCTGAAACGTGTCAATTATCCCGGAATCGCGTTTCCCCGAGCCAGACAATTCTCACAGGCCAATGCTGCTGTTGCGGGCCGATTACTTTTTCCCTCCTCTTCCCCCCGAGCCATTGATTTCCATCGTGGATACTTTGCCGCCGTCTCGAACGGTCGGTACACGTTCAGTGACGAAACCAGGATACCGTGCTAGACAGGAATCCGTGCACAGCCCGTTTCGAGGTCCACGTCTTTCGAGTGAAAGGCCCACAGCCACACGATGACGGCGTTTCGACGGGACCAATATCGTTGCCTAACTTCTGTCGAACGATACCGAAATTGAAATTCGAGAAACTCACGCGAGAGAAAGAAATTGTTCGCGCGCGCGTATGTAACACCACGGCGATGGTACAATTTTATCGTGTTCCTATAGTTATAGTTTTTATCGATGAAAAGAAGGAAAAGAATAGGGGAAACAGTATTCATTGGCGAAGTGCAATTTCGACGACGTCTCGTGATCGTGAACGGGAATGGTGCATATAAGCGTAGCTCGCTTTGCTCGCGGCGAAGATCCGCGCGAGCAGAATTGGATTCGACCCGATTCATTGACCCGCTCGAACCGTCACGACCTGTCGCGACATTGTTAACGGGTTAACGGTCCGCGCTAACTACCCGCGGAATCAAAGATTAAACGATTCTATTCCCGTCGACACGGCGGCTTTCCGTGCTGTGCTCGCGCTCAATGGGTCATCCGAAGTATTAAGAACGCAGGTGTGTCGCAATGGATCGCTCTCCCCGCGCGAACCGCCGTAAATTGATTGGAAGTTACTTTTCGTGGCGACAAGAAAATGTGAAATTTAAAAGGCAGTTGTTCGTGCCTATGAGAAAAAACAAAGAAGAGAGAAAAGAAATTGGAGCAACTTTCGACACCATTTTTTGTTTTCAGCGTCGAGGCACATCACGCGTAACGCTACCATTCAGGGTTAACCTAATTCGACCTGTCTAATTACTATTTCCTCCTCGCGATCTCTCGCCGCCTCTCCTTTCTTGTTCGTTTAAAGCACACCCACGTGTCTCGAACGTGACCGCGTGCATACTGGGACTGACGCGCCCGATCGAGCCAGGATCGATATTAATTTAAAGTAACGGGACGATACGTTCCATTGTGTACACCGGTACAAAGCGTCCGAACGTTTTACGATGCGCGTCGTCGGCGTCGAACACGTCGGTATGCCCAACGATCTTGTCAACGTAACCGAACGTGAAGATACCAACGAAGATACCCACGGGCTCGTCTCTACAAATTTACGTACAAGCATTGCAAATGAACCGCCCCGACCGTCCAGTGAAAGTAATACTTTCGTGTAACAGTGGCACGCACGCAAGTACATAATACGCGGAATCGAGATGAAACTCCAGTCGCGCGTCGAAAGGCAAGAGAGACGAATAAAAGTAATCGAGCGTCCCCCCGTTCATTTCTACCAATTATGCGGCGGAAAAATATGGTTCACGGCGATAGCCTGGTGATTAAATGACGCATTACTAATATCGTCTGGAATTCACGAAGTATTGGCTTGTTCCTGAAAACGGGACCCCGCTTCGTATCGGCCTTTCGCCGACGCCAACGACTGCTCGAATGTCCAGCTTCGTTTCTGGAACCGCCTGGAACTGCTTCTAAATGGGAATATTCCGGCGTCGCGTTACTCGCGATCCAGCCCGCTAACGAATTCAACTGTCGAGTTAAGGTGAACGTGCATGTAACGTTGGTAACGGTACCCATGGTTCACGCATATCGTACTTACGTACAGTACACGTACCAGGCTATTCCAGCTACCGGGCCGATTGTTTCCGTATCGATTTCCATTTCTCTTTTACGGCGGCCCTTAGGCTAATGACAATGAAACGTATTGCCGGGCGGACGGCGATACACCGGCGGGATCGCATTGCGACATTTTAGGACTCGTTACGCGCAACCGCAACGCGATATGAAACAATGAGGAACAACCGAAAAATAGACGGCGACGAGCCGCGCAGATGGAACTTAGATACGTTCTATCCTTCGGGCGTTCGCCGGGCCATTGTCGATGTTTCTTTATTGCCCGGCTGTTAACTTGTCCGCAGGATTGTATCGCGCGGAGAAATTTCCGTTGCACGCGCGTGCGAAAACCAGCGAGGATAAACGCGGACGTACGTGAACGCGTGCGAGCGTAACGATATTAAAAATGTCGCCACGAAAATACGGACATTCCTTATTCCTCTTGCGTTCGCGTCACCAACCGAAGAGCCCCGAGAAGAATCTCTGTTACTATAATCGACGGCTGTCCCCGGTATCCTTATGAAACCACTCGCCCGGTGAAACCGGGGTGGCCGAAACGAAAGTGACATTTAAAAATCGACGGAGAGCAACGGGCCGACGAACGTGCACCGTGGCCAGCGTCGTTTCGACGGTACCCCATTAGGTATTCCACCGACCGGGTGACCGTGAAATCGAAGTTGGTTGGCCTGGAGTCAAGGAAAGCGCGCGACCGATCGCCGTTCGACGAGGGATTCGTTTTCACCGGATCGAGCGGCGCCGCGGGAATCGCATTGCTATTCGAGGTTCGTCGGACGAAAGCAAGAAACGTATGTTGCACGGGGCGGGCCCGTCTGCGACGAGCCGCGGGGCCAATTTTTCTTCTCGTCCGGATCTCGAAATCGGAGTCGGGGCACGTTCTTTTCGAATTCTGCTTAATGGCTCCTTTACAAACTTTATGTGCCTCATAAATTTCGTTTTCTTTGCCGGTTCACAACGATTCCAGCGTTCGGCACCGTGGATTAAACGATACCGTCGAATATCTGTGAACGTGGTTTCCCTTTGCCCTTCCTCTGTTCCATTATTACTTCACCGTTCACCGCTGTTCTATCATTTCTCTTGACCGAAACGCTTCCCTTAAATGGTACACGCAGCTGGCCTGTACACCGAGGATCGGGGAACCGGTAGTTATTTCGCTTCGCCCCCCTCGAATCGGTCAGAATTTTCCCTGTCGGAAGGGGAACGCTCGGGTACGATTACCTCCGAGTGATTTCTAATGATCGTAACGCTGATAGCAGGAAAGTAAGTACTTTTCGCGCACGGGCAGAATGTAAAAGAGATAGGGGGTAGAGAGAGAGAGAGAGAGAGAGAGAGAGAGAGAGAGAGAGAGAGAGAGAAAGGGGAAAGATTGACCCGAGAATGGAAAGAGAACGAGGGAGAAATGGCACGACCGTACACACGAGACCCCTACAGTTGGCATTATACCCGTGTGATTGCCCGGGGCAACCACGAGCGGGAGGCTCGGCCAGTCATTCTCGACAAGTGCGCATCACGACATCGGTCTACCTTATATCCACCTACGTTTACATCCACCCACGTTTTCCACCTTATTCACCTTAACCCGCGCCATGCACTCGGGATCTCTCTCACGGCGTGCCATCGTTCGAGGTCAGTTAGCTGTGGGTCAGGTCAAGAAACCGCCTGCCTCGCGATCCTTCGATAATGTCGTATCGATCGTTGCGACCTTGACACGATTCCAACGGCCACCTCGCCGGCTGATTTTTCCGTTTTCCACAGATTTCTCCGTTCTTCTACGTCCCTTTGCAAACCAAAGCCTGCCTCCCTCAGTACGTTCCCGTGGCTATCATTTTTCAATCCTTTTCGCGAAAATATATTAGAGTAGACAGTCGGTCGTGCAAATGGTATCAGTTTCGATTAGCGGGCCTCGCGTCGCGCTCGATTACGACGTTGCAACGTTTATGGGCCGGGAGCCAATAATTCATGATTTAATCATTAACCATTAATGGCAGCTCTATCTTCCCGCGATGGTTAACGGGCGAAAGGTGCGCTAATGGGGGTACGGGGGCTTATTAAAGTTCCAACGACTGCTCGGAACGAAAGGAAAGTGTTCGAGGAAAGGTATGACGTCGAGTTAGCCTCGTTCCGGGAGCGCGGAAGGTTAATTTCAGCTCGTGGGATCAGCCCGCGAGAGGGACGTTGATCTGCAGGCGTTTGTAGATTCGAATAAATAGCGGGCCCGCTGGTGGTACACCTTTCGTTCGATACAGATTATTCACCGTTCGTTCGATTGTCCACCGTTCGAGGTGTCCGATACATCGTGGCTATCCAACGAGACCGGCTATCGTCCGTACGCGTCGAGGAATCTCCGACACCTGTCGAGCACCGCTCGAAAAATCGTAAAATAAAACTTGCGACGATGGAATGTTCACGGTAAAATCTACGTAACGTGGCCACGCGTCAGAGTCCCCGCCGGTAATATCTGTGAAATGTCAATAACCGACACAGCCATGTTCTTTTACATAACGAGAGGCTCGTACCGTCGGACGAGTCCCCGGAGTTCATTCCCCGTCGACGTTCCTCTATTTTTCTTTTCGTTTTCTTTTTTTTCTTTATGTTCCGGCGACGCCAGGGCCGCGCGGTCACCGGGGCTGAAATAAATTGCAAACAATTCCGATCTCGTTGCTCCCTATGATCTTCGCGAACTTCGCGTCCAACGCTGCGAACGTCGACGTCCATTTCGCCAACGATCTGCGACGGGGCGACGGACGATTCCAAACTCACCGCCGACGATGCCCCACGTTCGCTCGTCTCGTTCGCTCGGCAAGGACGCGCGTTAGCGATCCCCGCGTGAACAATGGCGCACAGCATAATTATTCCGCGTGCACGTGCACACGTGTCCCTCGTTTCTTTCATTTCATTTTTCCACCGCTGCCCGTACCTCGCCCCTTATCCTCTCGACGACGAAACACCGGCCGCGCTCGATCCCACGTCTCCCGACCTCCAACGCTTCTCTTGGGCAATTCTTTCGAAGCTAACCGGCCGGGCTATTTGTATGCATTTGTATGCACAGCTGTATTGCTGTTGCAAAACATGCGAGCCCGTAATCGACGTAACACGGCGAGAGGCTGAGAAGAGAGGCACGGGAGAAGCAAGAGGTAAATAGGAAGGGAGGTGGGTTAATCTTGCGTAACGTAATGATTCCCCTCTCGATACGACGCCGCTGCTGTTGCCGCTTTTCGATTTCTTGCGGCCCCGGCATGATCGATGATGGTAAAATCGTACGAATGCTTTACGATGATAATGATACGTTACGATTCTACGCTTGCCCGCTGCGTCCACCAGGCCTCTCTGCCTCTCTGCCTCGCCGAACCTCTGATTTGTCTGTTTCGGTGGGGACACCGCGGTGTAATGACTGTTTGCAGAACGAGGGGCCGTTCTCGTTGGACGTTGATTCGCTCTTTTTTCTGCGGAGGATTCGATGCAGCGGCGGCGGCGGCGGCGGCGGCGGGTGTTGCGTTACTCCTGTGCCGGCAGAAAAAAATGTTGCGCAATGGATCGGGCATTGTTGGCCCCGAGTGCGCGGGGATCGTTTTGGGCGAGATCGACGGCGACGAAGCTGATCGTCGGCGGTGATAATACAGTTTCCATGCAAATGGGGGGAATACGTTTCGACGCCTCTGGTTACTCCGTTCGTTGGAAACAATTTAATGCCGGTACGGACGATGGCGGTTTCCCGGACGAATAACTCGGTGCGCGAGAAAATCGTGCGTGTACGCGCGTGATAGCCTTCGCCGCGTAGCGGTGTCGTTAATTGATGCACGTACTGGAGCGGAGGTGCCAATTGACGTCGCGTCGCCCATGATTCCGTGTCAGTATTTTTAGTCGGTGCTTTCACGCACGAGTCGACGGTCCACCGATCTTGCCGTTCGAACCTTATCGCACGGTGCACGATGGTTTAAGAATCGATTAGCTCTGCCTTCACTTTCCCGGGACCTCCTCGACCCGTTCCGCGTAATCGTTTAAAAATGAGACACCGCGAGGCGGTCCCATGATCTTTGCGCAACCTGCGCCCCGAACAGGTGAACGATTATTAATGAGCATAATTGTGAGACTCGTTTCTTCAATTTCCAACAACGTCCAGCTGGAAAACTTTGTTCTCCCTTCTTCTTCTCCTTCTTGTTCTTCTCCTTTTCTCGTACATTTTGCACGGTTTAACAGAACGTCGTGCGGTCGGTCCGCGTAGCCAAGTTCACTTGGGCAAGTTCACTTTTCCCGGGCGGAGGTTTAACGACCACTTAATTGTAGGGCTCGCGTTACGTACGCTTCGTTAATTACGGTTCGCGTGGAAACGTAGCAATAAGCTGTCTGTCGTGGGAAAGAGACGAGCGAACTCGCGTCGTGCGCCTCGGTCTGCCGCTGAGAGAACGGGAAAGGGAGCGTCGAATTAGGCGAGCACGGTTCTTCAGCTGCCGAACGTCGATGACTCGGGGAAAGGCTCGCGCGTTTCTCGCCCGCGTCGCGATTCGTTTTCCTCCGTCGTCCGTCGCTGTTTCCCGCAAACGCGGACGGCTGTCTAAGTCGCGGGCCACGCGCGAAACAGATCGGTACCCGGACATCGAGAGGCGACAAATTGTCGAACGACGCAGAAGGCAATCGCTCGAGGGTGTTCCACGGTTGTTACGTGGTCGCCGAGCTAATTGAAACTGAAAATCGATCGTCGCTTTACCGTCGTTCGACGAGGCTGAACAACGGACGGACCTTATTAGCTTGTCGCCGATAAGTCGTCGGTCGATCGAGACACCCGCTTCTCCGCTATCTAAGAAACGTCGTACACGCTCTCGAGGTGGCGTATACGCAAGCACAGCTCGCCTGCTCGCCAACCAGGGACGCGCCGTGAACGGAAAGACATTAAAAACACCAATCACCGATACATTTTCCCCGGGGCGGAATGGCTCGCGTCCAAGCGGCTCTATCGCGCCTTTGATATCCATTCGTCGATCGACTTCTCGCCGCGATAACATCTCGCCGCGCAACGTCGGGCGGCGGGGACAGGTTTCCAGCCCGTCCGGGACGGGGCACAGAGGGTTGGTCGAGGTGGCCGGAGTGGACACCGGATGTGGGATATGCAGACGACGAGACGCGTGGGATTCCTTGCGCGATGCACGCGACCGAGTCGTCCGACCGGACCAGGTAGAGAGGAGAGACAGCGTCGCGAAGAGGTGTACAGTTGCATCGGCGTAGAAAATCTTCGTGCCGGCCGGACAAATCGTCGATCGCACCGCGGAACACCTTGGGGAAGGGGAACCCGCGTTGAACGAGGGAATAGGATTCGCCGCGCGATACGCGCGATACGCGCGACTTCGGTGTATCATAAACACGCGTGCCCCGAAGTTATCGACTGTTCCAAGATGCATAGGCGGCATCGTCCAGCCCATCGTCGAAACCCTAGCACCTCCCCGAACGCGAAGGTGCCTCCGACGACGCGCTATATATTCCTCGGCTCGCTCGTGTCCGCAAAACGGATGCGTAATCTCTCGCGGGCCATCCAAACGGGCGCAGTCCACGCGCGACCCGCGGTGTCTTTTTATCGACCAGGTGTCGGCCGCGACACCCTTCGATTGGCCAACGAGGCGGCGAGCGAGTCAGACCTTTAATTGCACTCGCGTTTCGCGACATTTCCCCGTTACGCCCGCGCTCGTGACGCGGCCTTTTAGGCGCGCCAAAGGCGTCGCGGTGCACCTACGTCGTGTCAGCGCCTCTAGATCGACCCTATTAGAGAGATTAGCGAGTGGTCTCGAGTGGGCCTGCATCTGGGTCGCGTTTAGAGCTTAAGGATCGGCAAGGACTCGGTCGAAGCGTGTCAAGGACGACCGCGAGAAAACGGCCGGCGTACGAGACCCCTGCCTCCATTGATCAACCTGCTGTCCAATTATTGCCACTTACCGGGACAGCGGTGTTGGGTCTCCGTTGCGTAACCATTGTTCTTGCTCCTTCGGATTAGTAAATTGACGTCGATGGATCGTCGACGACGACGCGGCGGCACGGCGAACGTTCGCCACGGGTCGACGCGGTCGCGTCCCTTGATTGGGACATTGTTACGGATGATTTATTCAGCGATCGGTCGGCACCGCGATGTTAATTAGTCGCAGATCGGAATGCGAACGTGGGACGCGACCTGTCTGCGCGCGCCCCGATACGAGGATGTTAGGGATAACGGATCAATATCGAGGCGCTGTATCGTCGATGATTGGGACGCGTTTACTTCGACGCGTGATATATTTTCGTCCAGGAACCGTTTCCGAATCCGTCACTGTCCGGCGGTAAAATTGATCGACGAGTTAACGAACCGTCGATTGCTCACGCCCAATGGCGCAATCCGCTTCCTATTTTCGTCCCGTGACTCCTCTGTCGCATCCAAGCGGACGCCGTATCGATTCATCTGCGTTACAATGAAGGTCGCGACGCAGGTTCGGCGGTGTTTCAACGAGCTTTTGTCCGACTGGATATCAGCGACGCGGGGGAGAGTCAGCGAGCGGAAGTCAATTGTGAACGCGCGGACGAGCGACAGGAAATCAGAGGATGACCGGACGGAAAGCGGTTAAACAGAGCGTAGATTCGATGCGATCGATTCCAGTGGACAAAAACTTGCATTCGTCGAGAGAACGAGACAGAGAGACAGAAAGAGAGAGGGAGAGAGAGAGAGAGATTTAAAGAGGGCGGGAGAGTTATCTTTATGGTTGGATCGAGTAGCGTGGCCGAAGGTATTCACGACTTTATTGGCTCGTTTCTTGGTCGAATCGCGATTTTAATCGCCCTCGATAAGCTAACTGGGCTGTGAATCCGGACTAACGCGTTCCTGGAACACCGGTGTGCATTTGCGCATACTGTTTTTCCCCCGTGCCAAACAAGGGACTCGCCGGCGACGAACAGCCGTTTCGTTTTCGTAAGCGTCCATTGGACTCCGCTCGTAGCACCGGGGTAATCGGATTCAGTCTGCCGGGAACGCGATATAAGGTCGCATCCTTGATACGATAGTTGAAGAATCGTATCTCGGGACGATTAGACGCGATTCGTTGATTCGTAACGTCGTCCCGCTTCGACGCGTTCCAGGTGTTCGTCGAAACAACGGCCGCGGAATAGTCGCGGCGAGCGCCGTCGTCGAATTTCCGCGAAACGCAACGAATAAATCGAATCCGGCATGGAAATAGTAATTTCGACTCGATCGTCAGCGGAGGATTCCTCGTGCACGGCATTCCTCGTCCCTCTGATATTCATTGGGCGAACGGGCTCGATTTTTCCCCGGCTCGCAGAGCAATTTTTCCGCGGAGGGTTCGACGCGTTTCGCGACCCTGGACGCAATGAACGCGCGGACGTTTTCATTTATCTCTCGCATAATTGGCTCGCCGCTTGCCGTTCGCAGTGTAAATTAGTTTATCGTAAGCAAGGTTTCTGTTAGACCGTTCACAATGGAATTCCTCGTGCCGCGCGCATGTTTAGGCATGGACGGTTTTTGTCGGTGTCCGTGATCTTTTGTTTAGCCCATACAAGGGTGCACCATAATTTTCTCCAAAGAAAGACTCGCACTCGTGGAACGCTCGCCGCCCCCCACCCCTTGGTTCAGACCGTAGGAGTTGCAGGGAAGAGGGGCTCGCTTTCGATCTCCATAAAGTGGAGTGAATTCTCGTTCTTGCCCGAGCAGGCCAGACGATCGTCCGGTCTCGCGATCGCCACGCGGCGGAAAATGATCGTCGGCCACGTGAACGAAGACGCGTCGTTCTTCTCACCGGTCCTCCTGTCTTTTTCGTTCGCGTGAAAGCTCGCCGCGAAATCGACGAAATCGACGAAATCGACGAAATCGACGAAATCGACGAGAAATCGACCACGTTCGCGAGAACCCCTTTACGATCACGCTCGGTTACGCTTGTCGCTGCCTCTGCGCCGCCGTTCGTGCGAATTTCCGATAGCTCCCCGGCATTCCCATTTTATCGCCTATAATGGTAAGAAAGTCGGTGGGAAGAAATGGAAAGAGAAGAGGATCGGTTTCGCTGTAATAATACATTTCGCGGACGGGTGCGCTGGAAGGGATTAACTATTAGATTCACCAATGGCACCGCAATTATGTTTGACGCGTTGCAACTCGCGCGACCATTTAATCACGGGAAATCTGGGTCGTCGAGCGTCATTCTAGGTGAAATTTCTACGGCTGTCGAACGTTCGAGGATCGGTGATCGCCGAGCGTGTAATTCCAGGCCTGCCGGCCGTACGACGGCGAAGTTCGTCGTGCCGAGCGAGAGGAAAAACCGCTCGTTCCCTTCAGCCGCGGATGCAGCTTTCGTGACGAGCGAAAGTGACGCCGCGTATATTCTCGTTCCGATTGTTTTGCCCCAACTCGAGACACCGAGGGCCACGTTTCTTTCGAGATATTTGGAAAGCGTGGAATAAATTTACCGGCTGTCGTCCGTCGGCTTCCGTCCTCGACGGAAGTGGATACCCTTCTCGCCGCGGGCGTAGCGGTGCATCGCGATGGAGGCGGTCGCGAAGTTCATTAACATATTTCCAAGGAAAACGATCTGTCGATTGCGTTCGTTCGCGGAACGAACGCAGAAATATGCGTGGCGGCGCGTGCATTACGAAATGCCGCCATTTCGCGGAGATTTCGCCGGTACGAAACCGGCTGCCGACCGATGGAAAGAGAAACGCGCACGTAAATCGGCGAGCAGATTTTAATGTTTGTGGGCAGATGAATCGCGCGCCTCGAATGGCTAAACAAAAATTGAAGAGAATCGGGAGCAGAGCGGCTCGATCAACGGATTACCGTCCAACGGAATGATTTCGCACCGAATTTCTATTCCGAGGGGCATTATCGTAAAATAATACAGAATCCACCCAATCCACTTTCTTCGAAAAGAGAAAATTGCCGTGCACTTTCGTTGAAACGCGTTTGCACGCGAGAAAATACAAACGTTTATCGCATGCGCGCGTATGCACGTACATACGTATATGAACGTGTGCGTACGCGAAACGATCCCGAAGAGGAGACGTAGTACGCCATAGTGTGTTTGATGAATGAGCGATTTAAGATTCTTCGAAGATATCGTACCCGTTCACGTGGCTTTCGTTTACACCTGAATGGCCGCTGCTCGATACCTTTTCTCCTCTTTCTCGATCCTTCGAGCCCTTCGGTCCGTTCCCCTTCAGCCCAACTCGCTGTCCTTTTCCCCATTCCGACGGTAGCCCCTAAATCTTCCTCTAAACATAATAATAGAGCTCGAGGAGGACCTGGCGAGCTGCAGCGGCGTTGTTTGAGAGTTTGATTAGTTGGCTGCGGATGGAGGGTCTCGTTCCGTGGACGCGACGGGAGATTGCTTTTCGTGGTTGATATTCCGCCTATGTTTCCTGTGGAATGTCGATACTCTGTCGAAACTTTTCTTTCCGTTCCTTTTTTTTTTTTTGTTAGTAATTATTCCTCGTCCTTTTCCGGAGCGTTAATAATTAATGGACGTAAAGTCTCGTGGGCGTACGGGGAAATAAGATGAATAAAGCGATTTTTTTTCCCCCTCTGCCTTTTCCTTTCCTTCGGCTCGGTTTCGTTTTATCCGCGCAGTCGATATTCATATTTCTCTCATTGTCAGTACATAATTCTCCGGTGTCCGCCTACTGGTCGGGAGTTCTACGCGACGTGAAACTACGTAGAAAGTCCTTGTACCCGATAGAAATAATAACGACGTCAGAAGTTCAATGCAACGTGACGAAACGCATAATGCACTCGACGAAGTGTGACGACTTCGAAATTCATTCTGATTTCTCCGAGCCGTGTGCCCGCGTAGCCTATCGTGTTTTATATACGTGCTTCTTACTCTATTTACTATCGGCCGTTTATTCCACCCCTCGCGCGGTTCAATCTCTAGCGCGTCTCGTGGATGGCTATTAAATAATTAAATGCTAGCGTTCCAAATATCTCACGACGGAGGGCGCATTCGAAATATTTTTAATACGTTTAAACGTCGACCAATAATTAATCGTCGACCAATAATTAATCGTCGACTAATAATTATCAATCGTTTCGCTTTTAATGCAGGAACGACAACAACAAAAAATTTACCCAATTGTACATTCAGTAACCCAGTATCGATCAATCACTTCCATACATCTGAGAAAACTAAACGCGATCCACATTTCTGTTGCAGGCAACGAGAAAGATTTCAAAATGCGGATACCTGTTCGTCGCTCCAGGCTGGGACTTCTCCAATCCGTTGAATCGAACGAAGGTAAGCAACCACGAATGAAACTCTCCTTTCAATTGACTACATTCATTCGCCAACTCTTTTCCACCTTTCTCCGTCGATCTCGCCTCTTTCAGCTCGAAACATACATACGCGCGTTACGTGCGTACACCGCTACGACTGTCCGCGGAAGCGCGGTGAAACGATCGGAGGTGGAGATCGGAAATGCCCCGTCTGGGCCATCGATCACTTCCGTTTCGATGCCTCGGGCTACGTGGCGCGTTATCGACAGTCTATGATCGCGAGATCGTGTTACAAGATCGATCGAACCGCACAATTTTCTCATTATCGAGAAAGCGAGGATAACCATGCAACCCTGTCTTGAATCTCGTCCAGATCTTCCTCGACTCGCTCGAACGATCGATACCATTTCCTTTTTCACCTCTTTTCCCATTCCGTAGCATCGTTTCGCCATACGATACCGCGGTTATATTGCAAGCACTTCCCCCCCACCCTCTTCACGAACATCTACGTGCCTCCGCTTCGTTTCATCCACTTTTGCAGAAAATTCCTCCCCGCTACGTGACTGCGAAATATAAACAGTTTCCGCCGATTCGATTGTTTTTCCTTTCCTTCTTTTCGTTCTTGTCCCTTGTGTTTTTTTTCGGCTCTTTGCTCGTTTTGTATTTACGACCGCGAACTACGGATCGGTTCGTCGTACCTTTCTAAACTTTCTCCGGGAACGCACGATTCTTAACGCTTCGTACGGTGAATTTTTCCATCGATAAGGGAACAGCCGGTTTCGCCCGGGCTAGAGACAGACGGACTATCTCGGGTCTGCGGAGATTCTTCATCGGGAACGGGAGGGAGATTTATGAAGATCGTGAGCTCCCGTTCAATGGCGAGCGCCGGGTATTAATTTCCACTGTGTTACCGTCGCGATTCTTCTCTTTCCCCGATGCCGATGGCAGCTCGACGGAAAGAGAGAAATCGCTTGGATTAAGAGGTTGCGCGTATTAAAAAGGTCGTTTCTTTCAAAATGACGCTATTAGAAAGTATAATATGCACGGGTTAATCCTCGTAAAATTGATATTGAAGTTTCTAAACGCAACAATGCAGCGGCAACTGTTTCGAACGCGTTATTTCAACGAATCTCGGTTCCGAAAGGGGCGCTGAGAATTTTAAACGCCCGACCATCTCGACCGGCGAGAAACAATCGCGAGGATCGTTCCGTTCGCTAGCTCCGCGTCAACCCTTTAACTGGTCCGCCCCCGAATAAAATGGATAGTCGCGAACTCGACGCAGCTCTGCTCCGGGGGAATGATTAATTGCGAGGGCCGAATCGATTCGACGCGCGTGCTATGGCGATTATGTTGGCATACACTTTTCGATTCCCCCGGCGTCGAAAACGAAGCGTAAAGAGCGAATTTAAACGATCGATTATCGGATCCTATCGCGTTGCACGCCTCACGGTACGTTCGCGAGAAACGCGCGAGTAGAAAGCTGTTTCACGGATGACCGTGTTTGGCTTCGATCAGCCGGACTCTCCCTTCATTTTCTGTGACAGCTCCGACCGCTTTTCCGTGAATTTTTCCACCTGTACCCCTGTACAATTTTCCTTCCGGCTACCGGCGGCATCGCTGACGATGCTAACGAATCGCTCGGTCCAATTCGATCTCAATTTATTCATCAGCTACGCCCGTTCGAGTTCCGTCGCGATCTCGCGACCATCAGACCCCGTCGAATTCCTCGCGAACGAATTCGCGGTGCTCGCTTTCGACGCTTCGTGCCTGGCGTTAAAAAACGATCGTCAATTACCGGTTCACGGCGTGTCGACGCGGCTCTAAAATCACCGGCCGCGGCGTAACGAAGCCGGCCAACGGACATAGGTAGATCGTTATGGGGCCGACGAACAAGCATCCCATGGCGAAGAACAACGCGGAAGCGAGGCGAGAATCGACGAGGGGGCATTGTCGTTGCCGCCGTTTCGAACTGTCATCGAAATTACACGAGCGGGACGCGAGCTTGTAAATCTCGGTCGTTTCACCGCGAGACGCCGGTGAAAGTGAATAATTAGACGGCGCCTTAAGGCCTTAAAGACCTTTAATTCTTAAACGACGAACGGTGCGTAACAGTCGCCTCTCGATGCACCGCCCGAGACTCCTTAATTAAACGGACCTTGTTAATTAATGCGCGCTACGACAGGAATTTCAGCCTCGAACGCTCACACTTTCGAATCGTGACCATATTTAGTATATTTCGTGATTTCGTCGACGTTTCGGAGTACATAATTCATTTTCGTTTTTCGGTGGAGTAGGAGGAGGAGGAGGAGGAGGAGGACAAGGAGGAATTTAAATTTAATAGGTTTAATCGTTAGATTTAGATTAGGAAAATTGATATGGGTAATATTTTTTATCACAGTGTTACAGCATTTCAAGGATCGACAATTTCTCGGTCGAAGTGTAGGGTGTAGGGTCCCTTTAATTTTTATAGCGGCGTTTCGAACTTTCCCATTTAAACGTTACACTCGCTCACAATATTGCTGCGTCGTCACTATTATCTCCATTAAACGGAATATCTGTTCGAGAATACTGTACAACATTCGAGGGACGTAGTATTTACGGACGCGCACACGCGGACTAATACATTCGTCGCGTTGAAACGAGCAGAAGTATCTTTGGGAAACGCAGCGTAAAAGTTATGTCATACCTGAAGCAAAGTCGCGCGAATGAGCGTACACACCTTAGCGTATCCGCATCGAGACCGCGGAAATAAATTCACGAAGTCACATCGAGTCGCAATAAAGCAAACGAACCGAATTGCAGTAATCGTTGGCCTCGGTATCGTCGTAACCTACCAGCGATAACGCGAATCAACAGCTTCGCGATAGCGCATCGTAAAATCCCTCCTCGTTGCGCAACAGTTACAACATATAAGGTGAAAAGAAAAAAAAAAGAAATCATATCCTCTCGATGATCAGAGCAACCTTCGAGCAACATTTTTCTCGCGGTCCAAAGCATCTGAATGGCTCGTCGAAACATATGTATAGCGCATAAGTGTAATACAATGGACGCGTTGAAACCGATCGGACAGGCTCGTTCTACCTGTCGTTTTACCAACGATTAGTTGCATAACAATAATGACACAGCGTGTGCATCGAAACGAAATATGTATGCGCGTGTATATACATACGTACCTGCTAAATCAGCATGTCGACGCGTTGCGTTGCAGGCGATACGTACAATATCGATACACAACGAGAACCGTCGACACGTGTCCCGTGGTTCGTCAACGAATTTTCCCATAGATTTCCTGTTCGTACCTATTCACGCAACGTCTCCGTCGGGGATCCATCTAAATAATAATCACAATTAGGGAACAAGCATCTCGGCCGTGTACCGTCGTCCATGATCGTTTCCCGTTAGTAGAATGTACAACGCGCGTAACACATACGTTGTCCGTCGTTTCGTTACACAATCGACGTGTACGCGTGTGCGCACAATTGTACACGTACGACCGTGCACGGGCGCGTTCGTTGCGTAATCGGCATACCTTATTGTTAGCCTCGACTGTTCGTAGCGGAGGAAACGTTCTTATCAGGTGAAGAAAGAACGACCACTTTCCTTTTGTCGGCCGGCCTCATCCCACGCGAGTCGTACACTACTGGCATAACAGAATTTATGTTTTATTAAGCGCGAGCTGTTACGGGGAACCGGGCGTTGCAACGGACCCTCGTTTGCGTTACGACGGGACACGCTAACTATCCCGACGGTGTATTGGATTTACACCGTTCCCCCCGCCTCGTTACACGGTGGCACCAGGAACAGAGGAAAGAAGGAATAATCGTAGATTCGACGAGACGGAGATTTCGTTTCATATGGGACATTATGCTCCGAGCGGAGTCTACTTAAGTCATGGCGGACCCGTGTTATTGAACGTGGGCTGTGCTAAATTCGTTGGGTCGAATGTCGCCGGACTTTGCCCAAACGAGATCGCATTTAGGTCGCGTTAAGCGCAACCTGTGCGCAGTTTAAGTGCCTCGACTCGAGCGCGCCGAGGCTCGCGTCCAGGCGAACGTACTGGACGGTATTATCTTCGTGTTAACAGAGTTCAGAGCTTCCAAGGTGGAACAGCGATTAGGCTCCATTATCTGCCGCGTTTATTTTCAGCAACGTTCGCCGTTTGAATCTCGTCGCTGCTCGGCGGCGATTTCGATTTGTTGATCGGCGAAAAATTTTTGCCCACTCGCGGGAGCAAAGCGTTTCGCACGCGGAGGAACTTATCGGCGACGCTTCGTTCCCTCCTCATTGGCGTGAACCAAAGTGTTCGAGGCGCGGCCGAAGCTCTCCAAGCTTGGAGCCCATTAGGCCAACTGACTCTGGACGAACAAAGTCGAATCTAATTTCAGTCTGGGCCACTTCGGTTTAGGCTATTTTCGATCTGGGTTACACTCGCCTCGACGAGTCGCATTAAAGGTTCACGCGTACCTGGTCGGCTACGAAAAGTGCACTCCTCGAAGGTAATTTTCATTCCAGAGTGCGATCTTTCTAGGGTTACACAAAGAAAATTCGCATTGAAATTCCCTCTCGATCTATCGGTTCTCGATACCGAGAATTCTCACCTTGCTTCAAAAATCAATGATCTTCTCTCTAAAGGAAAACAATGAAATAAAAACCGCAAGCAAAACAGGTGTACCTTTCGCTGTTCTTTCGCTTACATCGTTACGTCCACGCTTCTGTTCCCTTTGCAATCGGAAACGATCAGCAAATCGAGCGACGAATTCGATCTGATTCGAAGCGTCGGGCCACGCGTGTTACGCCATGGCCCCGTTTAATTAGCCAATTAACGCGTGCACCTCGTTTAACCCGTTCCCGCGTACGGGACCGGCCTGAATCGCGTCGGGGAATTCGCGCACAAAGATATTTTCCCAGACTGTTCTGCGTGAAACGCCAGAAGAAATTGGCACACTCTAACGAACCTGCGATATGCGAAAAGGAAAAGAAAAAGACGAAAAAAGAAAACGAGGTCGAGCGAAAAAAAATTCCCCTAGTAACGTTAATTTGCATGATAATGCACATGCTCGGTGTTTCCTTGCGGTTTCGTCTCTCCTTTCGTTCCCTTCCGTTCGTTTCGTCCCCGTTCCGTTCTTCTTCCTCTCCTTTTCTTCGTCCTTTCGTTTTCGCGAAAACAAAAAAAAAAAAAAGAAGTGGCACGACTCTAATGCCAGGCTTTCACTGGACTGCAGACGGAGAACGACAATGGAGGCACGACGCGTGGCTACGTGGCTAATCATATTAATTTGTAGAAAATCCGGAGCATCGGTTGCTCTTGGCCTGTGGAAGTTTCGTTTTTTTTTCCGACTCAGCGATTCGAGGACAGCGCGTTCGATACCGAAATTCGAAAGCCACCGTCGATCGAAAAACGCGTGCCTCTGAAATCGAGAGAAAAGGGACCCGTTCAATAAATTACTGTAGCGTTTATTTCGGCCGTTTCGAAGGTATTGCGAATCGTGCGTGAAATACCTTCAACGGGCATCGAGTGTTTACGCCGACGACAAAAGAAAAAAGAAAAAGTAAGATGAGAAACAATGTAGATTCCATAATTCTTATAAATTTATCCGGACGATAAGGACGAGTCATGGTGCCAGCCCCGCAACGGTGCAAACGGGGTATCAAGGAACTTTACGAGTTTTTAATTGAACAATATCGAATGAAGACAAGTCGCCGTGGCTACTTGCCAGTTTACTGTTAAATATCTTCGCGCATGAAATCGTGCACCATTAACGAGCATAACGAACGAAGAACAGTCGGTGCACGAGGAACGTGGGTCACATGCGAGCGTGGCTTAAGGTCCGCTGCTGCGAAATGCATTTGCTTACGGCCGGCTCACGTACGCCCGTATAAAACGGCGCATTATTCGCGAGTTATACCCCGTACGCACGTCGCTGCTTCTTTTTTCCTTTCTTTCCATTTTTTCTTTTTTCCTCTTTGCTTCTCTTCCACCCTTTGTGAGCGCAGCCTCTTAAAGCCCCAAGGCGGCCCTTCCTGCACGCGTCGTTCCTTTTCTTTACTCTCGTCCTTTTTTTTCCCTTCCTTCCTCCCCGCTCTTTACCCTCTCCTCTTCTTATTTTCTTTTCACCGTTCTTCTTTCTGGCGTATTTTTATCTTCCGAGGCGACGACGAGGAACGCGTTCCACGTTCGAATGCGACGGGGCGCGACGAGACTGGGGGGGGGGGAAGGGTAGGGGGAGAAGCCACCCCGAAGTTGAATACCGCGCGATTAAAATCGTTTTAAATTGCCGGCTGTGATTCAGAATTTGGGCGTTCGGCGATTCGCGGGAAGGAAACGAAATTGATCGTCGGGGACTATTCGAATTCCGTCGGATCGCAGAAGTCTCTGTGCATGGCGTTGGAGGGTCGGACAGCGAGGCAAAAGGTCCGGCACGTTGCTCGTGCCAAGCTAATTATCGATAAGGCAATCAATCCGTGGAACGCGCCGCTCCGCGTCTGTAACGCCAACCTCCGGGCCACGAGAGAAAGCAGTTTTGATTGTGACTACGTGTCGACCGTTCTTGGCTGCCTTTGTTCGCGGTGGTTGGCCGTGCAACCCCTCTAAAATGTTGGAAAATGTTGGCTCGACTTCCTTGGTCGTTTCTGTCTGCCTGCTCGCATCGTTCGAGTACTACTCGCGGAAACACTCCGCGCGAAATAATTCGTCGGCAAATTGTGGCAAGGGAAAATTATGTTCTATTCGATATTACGCAGTGGTTGACCAGTGGCCGGCAAGTTAATTTCACTTTGGCGCAGACCTCGATACCAGTTTTATGGAAGCTAAAGTGATCGGAGCCGGGGTTCATTGTCTCTCGGTAATTCGATATTTTCGCGCTCGATAGCGCGTTACGCAGGGTTTCAGGTAAACGACTGCCGCGTCCATTTCACGTCGTTGTTTCATCCAATCAGCGAGGGGTTAAAGGAGTTTCTAGGGGATGCACGATTTGCCGGAGATGCGTACTCGATACAAACTATTCGACCATTTTCCTAGCAGGCGAACCATTTCGGAACGTTAACGATTGATCGAGTGAACGGCGCCTCGTGGAATTGATGACGATTCAAGATAAATCCACGATCGTTATTTACGACCTCGATACATATTTCACAGGTGAAACAATTTACGGGCGGGTTAAATTAATATGGCTAACGAGCACCGCTCAATCCGCGATATCTAGGATCGTTTCGTGCTAATTGAAACGAATATTTCAACGAACCGCGTAGCCCGTGATTCAGCATCGAGTTATCATTAATATAACTTTATGCCAGGTTAATGGGTTCTTTTTTTATAACAAAGATCGCCGGCTCGATAGAATCCTAAACGTATCGTACACCTCGCAATCGCGATGCAATTTATTATCGCGAATATTACCATCCGTTGCACGCGCGACGGACGCCAACAACGATCCCCGGAAAATGAAACGTCGAGGTTCGGTCGACGTCTCAGCCAATTACGACGACCTTATTCATCTGCACGGCTTCCTCGTGTCGCGCCGCCCGTGCAACGAGATCGCTCGAGTCGCCGCTCCACCAGCGACGATCGATTCTTTCATACATTAAACATCAGTTCTAGACGAGGACCGCGTTTCCGCGCGATCCATTCGCCGTCAGACGCACGACCGTAAGAATATAACGCGCGTCGGTCGTCGGGTTCGTCGGCTCCAAACTGTTCAACCGAGGCCCGGAAAACTCCTTCGATGGACACCTTTCGTAGCGGCAACAGAAGAGCCAGTTTCACAGCTCCTTGATAATTTTTCCTCCCGTTAATCGTTAATGGAACAAGCTCGCTCCGAGTCTCCGTGCTCGCGTACATCGGTCGCACGGTAAAATTCGTGTCGACGCGTTATCGGGACACGGTCTGTTTCCGATTTCCCGTTTTCTACGGAACGGTCATGTTCAGCCGATTCTCGACGCGTGCAGTTACCACCGTTTCTCCGTGCCAGGACATCTAGGATCCGCGAAACGTTGCCACGCTTAAAGCGGCTCGCCGTTTGGCCGCGGCAAAATGCCCGCAATGCTGAAACACGAGTGTGCGTCGTGACTTCATCGTCTGGTACCTCGATGCCGCCTATTGTTCTATGAATAGAGCTCACCTATCTCCTCTTCCCTTTCAGCTTTCTAGGCTTTCCTTCGTTTCGTCCACCTTTCACCGAGAATTCGTTGCAACATTCCCGACGATTCGCGAGCGTCCGATTCGGGGCTAATTTTGCGCTCGCGGGCCGTTCGATCGGCGCTCGTTCGCAGGACGCAGGATGGCCGACGAGGTAGCGGTCTTCGGAAAATAATTGAGAAGCGCGAATTTTGGAGAGGATTGTATGGCGCCGGTTCTTGTACGCGCCGCGCTGACTTTATTCTCGAGTGCACGCATGAGTGTACGTATGAAATATCGCGACACGCGAGCCGTTGCACCTATCGCGAGGAAAGAGGATCGAATCCGATCCGTGGTAATTCGATCGTGAACAAAAGGAGACAGAGAGCGGCGAATTGACATACCGGTATCGTTTCCTGCGACGCTTTGTCCCCGTCGCTCGGCATTAAAATTCTTCGCGCGAATCGCGACGCGGAACGGAGGCCAGCGAATTAAGTCGATTTCCCTGCAACAATAATACGCCTTGCCGCGGACCCTTGCACCCTTCGCAGTGTTCGATCCGCGACGACAATCGTATATATAAAATATAACGCCCGATTCCTCCGCGCGTTCTCCGGCAACGAGCAACGTCGACACAGAAATTTTAACCGGAAACGTACCGGCGTTTCAAGTTTAACGCTTCCACGGTCGCCCGTTTGATGCAATTGTCACGCCCTCGTCCGTTCCAAACGACACGCGACCTGTCGTTCCAACCTGCCCCGCGGAACAGGAAGAACCGGAAGCCGGGTATACAACAGCTGCCGGGAGTAGACGGGTCAAAGGCTGAAACGGAATTCGCGGAAGCAAGTTTCTACGCGGCGCACGCTCGCCGCGAAGGCGAAGGCATCGAATCGGGAAGGTAGAAAATTCGTTGCGCAATCGAACGCTCGTCGGATTTCTACTTCGGCGCGGGCAGAGGGACGGCGAGAGGCATCTTCGTTAATACGACACGATGCCGTCGCGTCGTTTGCCGGGTCTCGGTGACTAGTTCGATCTGTAATTCGAATCGAGAGTAGCGGCAAGAAGACCCGGAAGAGCGCGAGAGAAGAAAACCTTCGTAACAGGGCAAGGAGGATCGGCGCCGCGGTGAATGGCGTACCATCCGATGTTATCTCTCTGTTGCATCGCCGGCTACGGCTTCGGTTCTGCTCCGGAGCATTTTCAGAAAACACGCGCGGACGCCGCCTTAAACGGAGTCCGCGGTCGCGAAAAATGCACGCGGGTAAAGGTGTCCGACGCTCCCGTGGAAATTTCGTCCTGACCTGGATCACCTCGTGAGTCCTCGGTTGTCGAGGACACGTTCGCCAAAAATGTACACGCACAGAGTTCGCCGATTCAGAGAAACGATGAACCGGGCTGGGTGAAAAGTTTGCGCGATTCGAAATGGACGTCGCGAAGTCGCAGATAGCCTTTCGCCAGCCTCGAACGGCCAATTGATTCCAGGCAGACTATAATTCGAGCAGCGTTTAAGCAAATCGGCTTGTCGATACTCGCGGTCCCATCGCCGAGCGATCCCTACCTATTATTAGCTGGCCCGCGTCGTGCGCTGGTATGCAAGTGGCCATCGTTCGCTTATTACAGGCAGGAAATAGATTCCAATAGTCCTCAATTAGAAGTCTATTGACCCGTGGGAGTTCTAATTTCGCGTCCGCTCGCAATTAGAACACCGGACGTTCCAACCGTAATTCCCGTCCACCCGTAATCCCTCCTAGGAAACGTAATCGCGATTTTCCAGCCGCGTTCCTCGACGTCCAAGACTCGCGCGTCACGGCCATCCAAGGAATCGGCGTCCAAGTAACAGCCGATTCACCGCGAAGTAACCAGATTCTTGCGTCGAAGCGATCGCGAGTCGCGAGGGTGTTCTCGAGCGAGGAAACCGCGGGGCGTCCGAGCGTTTGTTCCGCGAGCGTGCACTTGGCACACATTCCCCCGTGAAAAAGCCACGGTGTCCACGGGGAAAGGGAGAGAAGGCCGGCGCGAGGCGCGGAGCGTGCGAAAGCGTACCACCCGCGAAGAGAACGATCTCCGGTAAAGTCCTCGATCGACCGTGATACAGAACCGAGCAACCGGCCGCGGCGAGGACGCGCGTCGATGGAAACGCGCGTAACCGCTAACGGCCGGCAGAGATCCCTTGTAATTGTCCGTTTCTATGGAACTATCGGCGCCGTTCGATCTCCAGGGCCGCGGCGCGGCGCGGCCTGGCAGCCTTTCAGCCTTTCAGCCGCGATAACGCGATCTATCGACGCGAACCGGACGATCCGCGGTTCATTCTCCTTCGTTCGTCGATTCGCGTGCCCGACCGTACGCGAACCGCAAGGATGAACCGTTCGATGGCATTCCTCGCGAGCAGTCTCGGGTTAGAGGACGAAGATGTCCCGTGCGCGTTTCGGCCGGGCTGGTGACGTTTTTTGTACGGGGAAATAATTGGACGGAGCGCAGATTTCTCGCTACTCGAGGACGACGGACAATAGGCACGGGATAGCTCGGTTCTTTTCGCCCAGCGTGTTTGCGCCACGATCGTCGGAGGGGCGCGTGAATTCTTTTTCATCGGGTTAATGAGACGACGAACTCTCGCGTACGGCGCGAATTTTTCTGGCACGCGCGCAATCAATCACGCTTTGAACCGGGCATGGAAATTGTATCTGCGATGTGATTAATGAAGGCGGAACGACGAGGGTACAGGGGCCCCGCGAGTTTCACGCTCGAACGTTCGAATAATATATTGCATGGGCTAGAAAATGGTAGCCGTATGGCAATTGGAACTCGCGTTTTCTATCGTCCTCGAGATTACCGTGATAACGCGTCGACTCGATTATTACGATTCTCCGCGCTTGCGTCGTTACTTTTTATATTCGTCTCTCGTCTTCGCGGAACGATTATTCGTTGCACTCGGATTCATTCTATTCTTGTACCGGGTCTCGGAAGTATCGCAGTATTTTTTAATTTTTTCCTACGCGAGATTTGTAACGAGATGATTTTTTTGTTTCTTGCCGCTCGTTAGCAGTCGATATCTTGTCCAAATTATTACTTGCAGCAGTAGCAATTTGTCCGCCGACTTTGTTATTCATTTGCTAATGAAGTTTCCCATGTCTCCGTTGGCCTTTCGAGTCGAGTAGCTCGCCCGTTAATTTGATCGATTGAAGCTGTTCGCAGGATTGAAGAACGTTTGGATTTCTGGAATTTAATTCGCTCGGCCGTACGCGTCGCGCGCGCTCGTTTTTGGTCGCGGTGTTAATCGCGAGGCGTTTTGGAAAGCAGTCGGTATGTTGATCAGATTTTCACCTGTCAGGAGTTCAAGATGAGTGTGCGAGCACGGAATAGTTCCGCCTGGAACTGGCTTATTCGTTTTCGGTCGTGCTCCAAATAGAACGAACGCGCTTGGAATACTCGAACGGGATAATCGATAAACGACTGCTGTGGCCATTTTTAGCCACGAAAATAACGCCACTGTGCTCTCTGCATATTAACGTTGAACGATCTCGTTCGATTAACTACTCCTTGCCACCTGCAAATCTGGGACACGAATGCCATAAACATCGAGCGCGGCATTTCATATTCTCTAAGACATCGAACAACTTCGAATACCAGTCTTTAATAAAATTAGAATTAATCTGTTTCGAGGATAGCGGAGAGGAAATGAATTTCTCGCAGACTTATTAAATTCAATTGAATAAATTAGTCGAATTATTCGAGGAATTTGACGCCGGCGATATTGACAGAGTTCTCGGCGCGAGGCTAATTTCGAACAGCCGGACGAAAGAAATCGTGTCTCGACGCAGGAAAGGTGGCAAAGGGGAAACGTTTGTTCGCGCCGAAGATCGAACAGGCACGATAACAGGATCGAGCCGCGACCTATTGCACAGGCGTGATGCTGTTGCTCCGCGGATCATAATTTGCACTTGGTCTGGCAACACTTGAGAATGTCTGGGCCCGCGGAATGCCGTGAGAACGAGAAAAAAAAGAACCCGCTTCGGATCCCCGCGGGTGAGGGCAACGTTTTGCCGTTTCCAATGGAAGAAGGCGGACAACAATCGAGTCGCTGGATAGCGAATTAAGGTCGACGTCCTCGACGCCACGAGCCGCGGACCACGATTTTAAAATTCACTTTCGCCATTGCCGCCCTGGACTCCGCGGTGGCCGTAGGGCCTCGCAATTTTTATTAGACGATTCTCGCGATAGTAGTAGGTTGTCGTGAAAACGATTAAATCGTACAGCCGGAATAATATGCGCCGTCGCAATTAGCGCGACGCACTTTACCTAGTCGTTTTAACAAGTGAAATCGAAATATAGCTCTACTGTTTCCGCGACTGTTGGACTCGATTCAAAGGATAACAAATGAAAGAACGTGTTACTGGAACTGCAACACCTCGCACGGACCCCGAGTATCAGACGATCGACTAGAAATGACAGACCGATCGTCGAACGATTATTCGGTCGTCGGCTTGCTCCACCGAACCGCGCTACGTCGAAATTAGACCGTCGAAACCCCCTCGCCAAGGGCCTGCCCCAGGAATCGATATTTCTATCGACATTTCGATCGACAGTGGCGCAACAATCGGTCCAGAACCCGGGGGACGGTAGTTGAACGCCGGTGCACGACATTCCCGGCGAAACAACTCTGTTTCACTTACAGCGACATTTCATCGAGGAACAGAATTTCGTAAGCCACGTGCCGCCTGTTGTGCTACACGCTCGCGGCTTACCACGTGGTTCTTGCGTTAGCGAGCTCGTAACCGAGGCGGATAAATTTGTTTACGCCCCGCGTTTCGCCGAGTCACCGTCGCCGGGGCCTGCTAACGGAGCCTTTTGCTAATGAGGAGACACTTGCGCCCGTCGTGCCGGATTATCTGATGGCACGTCCTTATCGGGCGCGTCGTTTGACGGCGCACAGGTAGTCACCCGGAGGACCTACGCCTCGTAGCGGGAAAAGAATGCTATCGATGGGGGGTTCGGATGTTCGATTTCGAAAGTACAACGATCACGTTGCACGTGTATTCCCCCTTCGAACATCGAACGGGATCTATCGATTCTTTGTTTCGATCCTTCCCTGAACCGAATGATTCTCCTTCGATGTCTCGTCAATCTAGAAAATAATCAGCCCCGTGAATATTTCCGCGGCAACGGAAATGATTCTCATTATTTAATTCTCCCAACGAGCCGGAAAGAAGCCGCGCGACGCGAATGTCCCCTCGATACTGTCGCATGCGCGTACATTTCGAGCGGAAAGCCCTTATTCAATCTGCAATTAAATGTCGCGGGTGAAAAGAGAATAAAAATCAATGACACCGCTCAGCCGCCAGCAGGGATCGTTACTGGGTCGAGGTTGACGTTCAATTAAATCGGCTACGAGGACCACGGAGCGGGACAGAGGAAGGATAAGGACACGGGGACCCGAAGGTTGGCCGAGGTGGTCCGCTCGGGGACGAATAATTGAAATATCGAAGGCTAATTGAGGCGGCAGCGGTTTGGAACGGTCGGAATTAATTCGGATCGAGTAACGGTAGCGATGTGGATACGGACGCACGGTTTGGAAAGTGGCGTCCGTCCTCTCCGCTCTCGTTCGTGGAGCATTTAACGAGCTTTAATTAATTCATATCGGTGCGCGGGTCTCGCGAAATGACATTTATTCGGGCCACTAACGGATTGCGTTGCGGGCGAGGGGAGCTACTTAAAATTGAGCGGACGCGCCGCTTTGTAACCGTTACACTCTCGGTTTGTGAAGCTTGGTTCGCGATTGCAATTAAAAGCAGAGCGGACGTTCCCGATGTCTCGTCGCGACGAAACTCGCGAGACCTCCTGAAATAATTCACGCGGTGTAGCTTCTATCGTTTCCCGTGGAATATTCGCCGCGCGCTCTCGCACCCGTGCCACGTGAGTTGTAGAATGCCTCGAAAAAGCGTCGATACGAAGCGTATCGAGGAAACGACAGGGAAGTCCGCGCAGGCTTGATCCCGCCGAGGGAAATATTGCCAGAGTTATCCACGACCCACGATTCCCGTCGAACCAACCGCTTTGAAACGCTCTGTACACGATGTTCCGTTAACCTTGTTAAAACAAGAGCACGCTAGGCCTGTTCGACAGATCTGGCATTTATGTCTGGTCTCTAGCGAGTTTCATTCATTTCTTATTCAAGGTTGAACGAACAAGCCGCGCAGCAATTTCACGTTACGCCACCGTACTCTATCTACAGGGTCTCTTTAAAATCCCCCCGGGCGAAACCACCGGGTTCCCAAAAAAAATTCTTCGCCCCGATAAAACAGTCAGGGCACAGTGAAACGCATGCAAGAAGCTCCGCGCGATTCTTTCAGCGACGCCTCGCGGAACTTGCGAATCAAGTGAAATGAAGTCAGAATCTACGGGGCGGCTCACCGTCGACGCTCGAAATTTCTGGGCGAATCTTTTACCCACCGAATAAGACGCCTAATCCTCCCCCACTGTATACGCTTGCACGGTTATCCGCATGTGCAGCAGGGCTATAGTCCATACCTAGAATGAGTGATATCGCATTGAATATCAGCCGATAGGATCTCACTCGCGGCTGCCTCCTCTTTCTGGCTTCTCTCTCGAAGCGGCTGCTCGCAAGCCATACCTACTTTTGCAACGTAACGTCGTTCCTACCAGTCCACTCCAATTCGCGCACCCGGGAAGCGTCGTTTCGCTACTTTGTTTCCATGCTGATCCGCGGAGCGTCGAAGATCTCGGGTCTTCCGAGGGTTGGTCGGTTCTGACGGGCGACAGACCCGGGGGGTTCGTCTTCGCGCTTGAACCGCGGGAGGAAGAGGAGGTTTACACGCTCGATTGTTTGGATCGTGGGCGTGGACGGTAGGTGGTGTGGAATTTTGAACGGGGCTGTAGAGTGAATCGGAATATGGGACGCGAGGCAGTTCCGAGAAGCGTACGCGTAACCGGGATTTGCGTTTGGAGAGAAATGGAGGAAGGCATACTTGCGCCGTTTCGTGTGGACGAATGTGGGCGTGGAAAGCAGGAAGTCGAGAGTTTTGAAGGGAGCTGTAGAACGGAGTAGAATGGGACGTTAAGAGGTTCCGAGAAGTATGTGCACAGTATGTATATATGTAGGTGGGATTTTTTGTGTGGATAGGTGGCGCGTGTGCGCTGCTCGGTGTCGTCTCCTCTGGCGCGACTAGGAACATTGGAAAGTCCGTTGTATTTGGAAAAACCGGTAGAAATGGGGTTGAACGAAAGGCAAACGTTCGAAATTGTTGAATAGGGAAATAGAGTTACTGATCGGGGTGCAAAATCTGTGATGTCGTTGATCGTTTATTTACAGCATTACTGTTATAATTTAAATCTGTATTTGTTTAGAAATTTATAGACCTTCCTGGAAATACGGTGGCTCGTAAATCTTTGGAAGAACTTGCTCCCGATTGAAATCGTTCGCGACCGGATTAATCGCGATCAATCTGGCGTTAACCTTTCTCGGATAAAACCTTCGACTTTTTTTCGCTGCGTCGATACGGATCGACCGATGCGCACGAGGTTTCCGCGAGTTTTCCCGAATCGCCAAGATCTCTTTGTCGCGACGCGTTCCTCCGCCTGGAATGCGAAGGATCGGACGCGAATCTCGACGTTCTCCAATCGGTTTCGTCAAGGTGATTCGGATGACAGGCTGACTCATGTGCCGATTCGAGACAGCATTCCATCGGCTTCAGATACATCGAATTCGCGAAAGAGCCGGCCTCGCGTGAATTCTGCACGCGTCCACGCGATTCTATTGGAATTATCGCGCGAGCGTCGCAAAGTCGACGATCCTTGGGAAATAATCGATCCTCCTCCTCGCACGTTTCCGCGGCGGTTATCGAGCGAATGAAATCGTCGCCGCCCGTTTTTCGAGGAACACCGTCCTCGAGTTTGGACATTGAATCGGCTCGTTGAAACTGTGACGCGAGTAGCCAAGCTCGCCGGTTCAAAGTTTTATTGGCCGACGGATAAGGCGACGCGAAAGAGTTACGTTTCCAGGCGTGCCAGTGGCGAATTTTTATCCGCGATAGGATTATTCTGTTCGCGCGACACCATCCGCTGACGGAGGCCGCAGAATTGTAGCAGTAGCGTAACACTCCATTTGCGCCGGCGAGCTCGGGCTGTTCATGAATGACTCAATCTCCTTGACGTAACCGTGCTACTTTACTACGCACACGCCGCGCCGTCGCTGCCGCGCCTCTCGCCGCTCCAGGATCCAGGAGGAACGTCCGAATCTTTGGTATCCTCCGATACCAAAAAATATACCGAAAATATACCGAAAAACAAACAAAAATCAGACCCTCGACGGGGAGCGGATCGCGAACAAGACAAGCCGCGCCGCGGTCGAAGATCTCGTCCAGACGAAGTCGGGGCGGGTGGAACAATCGTATCCCATTCGAACGGCGAATCGGGACGAGGAAAATTCGAGCGGAACACGATCGAACGGTAACGTATTAAAGTTTGCGGGACGGTTCGACGACGATGTAACCCGTCGTTATCGGAAATGTTAACAAGCCGCGGTATCTCGGATGTGTTCGGCGGGGACAATTTTATCGGTCGCGTGGCGAAATTGCACGACGGGCAACGCGAACGATTGTCGTTCGCCGTACGCGAAATAACGCTCGCCGTTTCCTGAAACGAAAACGAGAGAGGAGCACGCGGGATTCGCCTTGGAAAGGTCACGTAGGAGGTGGCTCGAAAGGTCTTGTCGGTTTCACCGGTCGCGTAGACGAGGGAGAAGCAACGGTCGAAGGTGGGACAGGGACTGCCGGCGACGAGGACCGAGTTACCTGGCCTGCAAGAACGGTGAAAGCGAATCTCCATTAATGTGCCTGTAGCTGGAAGACTTCAAAGCTCGTGCACCGTGTTGTACGCGCATAGTTAAGTGCGCTGCCCCGAGGACTTCCGGTCGGCGCATCGCTCGAACACCTGAGACCAGAGACCGGGCGTTTGAAGAAGCTGATGACGGACTTTTGCTCCGCGCGACGGTCGTTAAAGGTTTACTGTAACCCATGCTCCCTTGTGCCTGGCTTTGTCGGTTTCCCGGTCGGGCAGGGAATTCGGTGTAGATTCGGGTGTAAATTTTCCGTCGATAATTTGTGAAATAATAGTCCCCGGCGATGCGGCGGTATAAAAATCGTAAAAATGGTTGACGATATCTGCGGAGACTCGAAGTGTTCGGGGCCCGTGGAATCTCCGGTATTTTTTCTTCCTTTTCACGGCAGCCGGGGAGAAGATAGAGTTCATCGGTGTATCTGTGGCATATGTTGCGCAAACAATAACTTTCTTCGAATTTTAGTTCAATTGTCGATTCAATTTTCACTACAAATTATTAAAAACTCGCGCGATAAAAAATGTCGCGCCAGCCTTCGACGTATCGGTCACCTGGCGAACTGATCGTGAGTCATTCGAGGGAATCATTATACAACTGGGTCAACATTAAACGCCAAGGCAGTTGGCTTGTTTCCACGAAGAGGCGGACATCTCGAGTACAGGCCTACATCCATTATGCGCATAATTCCGTTTTCCCGATGGAAAATTCACTTTTCGCATCGTTGCGTAACAGTTTGCACGATGCCCCCGTTATCGCGGGCTGTTTGTAAACAGGATCTGGAATTAGGTGGAACGCCATAACCGAGATACGTGGTATCCGTTGCGGATCCTGTTGAACGTATGGCGCCCCGTCCTGTAATCGTGATCCTTCGAGGTGGGCCTTATCTCTATAACTGTACCTTGTTCGCAATAAGCTCATCGTCGCCGCATCGAGATCGTCGCTGTCGTTCCACTAAAATTCCACCGGCGAACGTTCATCATCGAGAGTATAAAGCATTTTCGGCGCGACGCGCGCCCAGTCGGGCGTTATGCAAAACGTCCGACGAAATTGATTATGCATTCAGTGAAACTTGCGCTGTTACGAAGAAAGTGCCGTCGAGAATCTGGGCTTCTGGTCTCCTCGCTCTACTAGCCCCTCGAAATACCAATGTGGATTAGACGGAATTACGAGTTCGAATTTACGGAGGCATGGAAGCATCGCTAAAAGATCAATCGAGACTGTCGTAGGTGTTTCAACGAATATTTCCACGGACCCCTCTGTCGTGATATTGAATTTTTATTAGCGCGATTTTTGGCGTTTAAAAAGAAATAGTAAAAGCAATGAAAGATGCTAAAGGCAGGGAATAACAGGTCGACTGGAAATCCTCTCGATCGGACTGGCGATTTTATGTAGCCGGTGTTAGTTCATAGAACGAGAGGGAACCGTTCGAGTGTCCGGCTGCAATTTTCCGCAAAATTCTGGAACGGCGTTGCATACCCGGCTGGGTTAATCCGCCATTAATCGTTGCGGACCCATGGCGCCTGGCACGTATTTATCGTAACGGGAGAATCACTAATAGTCGTTGCGGTGAGCAATCGCAGACCGCCGTGGACAGGTACAGTTATACAGATAAGACCACCTCGAAGGATCGACTGCTTGGCACGTTCGCGAATCGTGGAATTTCCGTAATTCAATTCTTTCCTTTCCAGTCATCTGTCCCCTTTCCGCTCTCGCTCCTCGCGGATACCCGAGTGAACGAAAATTGCATCCGACAAAGAGACCCGAATGACAGAAACGCGATACTGTCCCTTCGTTTTACGATAAATCGCGTCGCGTTTCATTTGTTTAACAATTCCCCCGCGGAATGTGTTATTTAATACATTTCCCCGATCGTGTAACCGCCTGGCAACGTTTATCAACGAACAACCTACGATACACATCGTGTCAAGGACCAGTGTCAAATTTTTCCTCCCCTCGAATCTCGAGGGGGTTGAAACGTCGTACGACAAAACGTACTCCCCGCGATAGCGTCGAAAACTGTCCCACGTCGCAAATCACCTCTCTGGCAGGTTCCCCTAATGACTTATTCACGAGTCAAGAGGAATGAGGGCGGCGGTCGAGTCACGGATCGAGGGAGGGTTGTTTCGCAGGTGGTTCCACCGCGTGGACCGGTGCGCTGGACGCGTCTGTGCCGTTGGTGGTGACGTGCTGGTGGCGGTGTTACGGTAGGTTATGCCTTGCATTCCGCTCGAGGTCGACGAACCAAGACGAACGCCTGCATGCACGCGGCCACGTTGCCCGCTCCTGGCCACTGTCCGGCCTGCCTTGCCCTTTCCTTTCCTTTCCCTTCCTTTCCCTTCCCTTCCCTTCCATTCCTGCGACGGTCTTTTCCCTTTCTTTTCGTCCTTTCCTCGTGAGAGCTCTCCCCGTTCCGGGCGCGACTAAGGCTGCCGCGCGTCCCTGCCTTCGCGACACCACGCTTCCTCGTCCTTCTGCGACTACCTTGGCCGCTTCTGCATACAGACCGATCCTTGTTTCTTCTCTTATGGAGGAACCGCTCACCGTTGTCGTTATCGCGGATCACCAGCAGTGCCCTCTCACCGTCCGACTTTTCCTACTTTTTCTTCAACCTCTATTATCGACGCCTCCGCCGCGGTACAAGAGGACAGAGAAAGTCGTCCGCCCCGGTCCTCCTTCCGATTATCGCGACAGCGTACTGCGTCCAGCCTAACGATCGCGACGAGCACGATCTCTAGGAAATTTTCTTGTTCCGCGTTCTCGAATCGAACGACACTGGACGTCCGCTCCCCTTCCCACCGACATTTTCCAAGAGCGTTCGCAGTAAAATGTTTTTCACGGAGAAAGCGCCAACGTCCCGTTGTCTCGACGATCGTTTCCACCTTGCGCGACAGGGTCGCCCCATTATATCGGATCGGATGACCGCAATTAGCCGGATAACCGGTGCAATTAGCGTAACCCAGCGGAATTTCTTCACTTTCCTTCCCACTCCCAGCATCCCTCGTTTTCACGGACAGTTGCGAAATTCGTTGGAGCGAAATACGGTAATAGTAGTGCGATCTTGTACAAATGTAACGGGCAATCGCGACTGACGTGGACGGAAGATCGATGATTCGGTAGGTACGTCGCTGATAAAGAGGGGAGGTTGTTGCTCATCATCTGACGATGGTCGGAGAAATTTCGTTAAATCCCGCTGGACGAAAAGTAACGCCGGTAACATCAGCGACGCGCGAAGGCTTGAAGTTTTGTTGGTCGATAGCTGTTTCGAGTTATCTCGCCCAATATATTTTAAGAAGGATGGGACACCGTCATAAACGGCGTATCAAGCTTCGAAGCGTGGAATGTTGCTCAGAATTGTTGGTCTACCCTTTCGTCTTTCAATACGACAGCGGCTAATACACTAATTGGTGGGAAATCGGAACAAACGACCAGCGGAATAAATCAAATTGTAGAACGTCAAAACCAAGTTTCTTTTGACACGTCTTTCGCAATTCGCCAGGCTCGCCTCTCTCTCTCTCTCTCTCTCTCTCTCTTTCGTCATTAAAGGTAATGATACAATTTTCAGAGAACGAAAGAAAGCACTCGCTTCACAAGCGGCATAGCGAATAAACGAAACAGGAGCAGGTGTGTAATTCAGTGGTGTAAAAAACTGGACTCGCACAAGCTGCGAACACTTTCGCCGACATACAGAGAGAGAACGAGCTCGAGCATTGTCGATAGCCTGTGAAAACGGCCGGCAGGAGAAGTTCGGCAGAAAAATCTAGAGAGTTCTCGGGGAATAATAAAAGCGTTTCGAAGAGAAATTCTACGAAACGTAATTGAAAGTTTCTAGCATCGCTGGTCTAGTAGAACTGGTAGCCGTTGCTAGAAAGCAAATACACTTACTTAGCCGGGGTCGTATGAAAATTTACTAAACGCGACGCGTAACTCTGACGCTATTAATCGCGAGTTTCACGCTTCGTACGGACATCAGTAATGATGATAATAATGGTAATAACGGTGTCAATAATGATCCCGATTAAATAATCGTCACACGATTCTCTTAATGTACACGATTCACCCAGATTTTCTTTTATCAAGATCAAGGACAATATTCGGAAGGGTGATTCGTCATCCACCAGGATCGCTCGGTCCCGTAATTATCCCACGGCTACTATTGCTCTTAATTAGCTTAATTGCCGAAGGATCCCGTGGCCGGGACCGTTCTAAGACCGAGGGGAACGCGGTTCAGCCGTTGCTTTCGACGGGCCGCTTTTACGATTGCACCCCTTTTGTCGGCGTCCGCTGGTCGGTACAATTAATTGGATGACCGAAGGAACGATAAAAGGAAATGCCATTCCCTTTTCCGGCGGTCAACAAAGCCCTATCTAATGGAGCGGCAGCCTCCAGCTTCCTCGAGATAAATAATTCATTCACCGCGATCTCTATGTTTCATCCCCTTCTGCCCATTCAATTTCCACTGTTCTTCAAATCCGCGACCTGCACCACCTTCCCGTACGTTTTATCTTCCCTTCATTTTTCGGTGGGTGCGAGGCACAATTATTTTTCCAACGCACTTTCGTCGTATCACCCGTCTCGCCCGTTCCCCGTTCTCACCACGCCGTTGATACATTCCGAACCGACCGAGCTTCGTCGCGTTAACGAATTACGCGCATCCCCGAATCTCCGATGATCATCGTCGACGGTTAACGAACGCTCGCGTCGCCCGACCCGAACCCCGAGAATCTCATTACCCGCGCTGAAACAGCGGACGCCGATAGATTTAGCACGGTGATCACTGGATATCGACGCGCGAATAGGAAGCGACGACGGAGGCGAATCTCCGCGATTCCTTTCGGTTTCCATTTTGCCCCAGAGGGCCCGGAGCGGGCCGCACGATGTCGAATTACGGGGCGATTACGATCGCCGGTTCTCCGCTTCCAACCAACGCCGCGCATTTCACGCGCCGCTGCTTGTAATGAGGCTTTTATTTATTGGCGAACAATTTATTAGACGATAAATAAGCGAGCGCGCGCACAGCCCCCACGGGAAGACGGAATTCTTCGCCACGGTGGAAAGGGAGCCGCGAGCTTAGTTTCTCCGTGCCGCTTCAAATAATTTATCGACGAATAAATAATCGAACGTCCCGCGTAATACGGGCCGCGAATATGACTGGAGGATGAACGCGAATCGAATATTTTTTTCCCTTCTCCCGGCTCCACCCAGAATTCCGGTTAATCCGATCGAATCAACCGAGCCATAATTGAATCCCTTTTTAATAAGTGCATAAATAAAGCGAAGCAGAATTGGGTTTGCTCGTATTTCGTAATTTTATACGTTGATATATTGTCGATCGGCTGCCGCGTTTTAAGACGCTGTTACGGTACACCGGCGCGACGCACACGAGCACAGGTAACATCCGTGCTAAGCAAACGCTCGCAGTACTCTGATCGGAACGCGCATAATTCCGTGCTCGAGCAATTGCATAAATAGTGCGCGCTCGTGCGCAAAAGAAATAACGCGCAACGATAATTTCTATCCTTTTGGGGCTTAGCGAGTCCCGTTCCGAATGATACGCCCGCGAAAAAGGGCCGCTCCAAATGGCAGGGGCATTGCTCGAGTTCCGTCGGAGGTCGACTCCATCGCCTGGACGTCGCGGGATGCAACGCAGTTTCGTTTGCGCATTCGAAAGACGGGGCACGTCGGTACGTACACCGTGCACGTGCCCGTTTTCAATCAATGGCACCCTCGTGTAAGAGCACTCGACATTCTCCTCGCACGTGCCGATGGCAGTAACCTCGGAGACAATGACATGCCGACGACGAGCGCGTCGTCGCATGTAAATGTAACCTTTTGCCGGTCCGTGGAAGACGGCGAGCGCCGCGATGGAGACTCGAGTGAAAGGTGCGCGACGTGTCTCGATTCCGCCGGACTGTCGGGACGGCGAGCTTCTCTGAGAGATTAGGAAATGTCGGCTGATGTTTGCACGCGGGAACGTTTCCCTGCTCTTCCATCGTTCGTTCTCGTCGGGCGGATGGAAATGGCGAAACGTGGACGTCGAGGAAACGGGCGAAGAAGTGCGCGTGCCGTAGAAAAATTGGCTACCTGCGTTACGGAGACAGGTGGCTGCGAATTTCCGGGGCGAAATTGACGAGCCTCGCGGAACAATTGCTGAGTCGCGATTCCCGAAACCGAATGCACGGCAAGAGGAAACGGGGAAGCTCGAGGAAGGGATGTCGGTAACAAGATTGTACCTCGTATATCGGTAAAGAATGAGCGTCGCTACAAAGGTGGATTCTTGAAAAAAATTCGGAGAGAATATTTCACGCTGAAAGTGAATAGGTTAAACGTTTAAGGAAAGACTCGAATCAACTCGGTACCAAAAGTCCACGAGAATTATCATCGGTCGAATAATATATTCTCGACTCAAGAGTAACGTCGGGCTCCTCGGAATTTCCTGTTACCCCGTTAGAAGATTGTCACCACCAGATCCGTATTAACTGGAAACGTTTCGCTCCTAACCGAGCGTCCCCCGAAAGTGTTCGAAAGGACGGCTCACCTGGTTAATCCGGAATCGTTGATCGGCTTAACAGCCGATAACCGTGTTGCTCGTTAATTTATCGGGCCCGCGGCTCTGTTGCGCCACGGGGCACCGGGTGTTCACGGATTAAAGGGTGTTCAGGTGGACGATCGAGCTGGAGAGAGAAGCGTCGCACGCGCGTCGAGCAGACGTGGTTGCGAGGGGGTAACGTACAGCCACGCGTAATTGGGACTAATTAAGCGGAAAGCGAGAATTCATTCAACAGCCACGCGTCGAACGGAATCGCGTGGCGCAACGAGCGCACGCTGGACGAAGAAGGATCTCGCGGGGATGACTCGAGGTTGCGAGTGATCGAAGGTTGCACGGCTCGCGTTATTTCTTTGACACGACCGAGGTGCACGCTGCGCTTCGCTTTTGTTTCGCTGCTCGGAATCGTAGTTGCGCGTTGCCTCCGGGGGATGTTTCGAACGAGAGTCGTTCGCTCGTGGTACGCTGTTACGTCGGAGTGGCTTGACGCGAAAGGTGCGTCGCACGATGGCGATGCGATACGATTAGTCGAAACTGTTTCTGTTCGCGGCGTAGGTCCTGCGTCGTAATATTTACTATTCCAACGAGAAACCGATCGACTCTGTCGCCATATTCGACGCGAGTTTGCTAAGTCACCGGGGCCCGCAGCCCGACGCGAGCGTAATTCAGAGGCGACCTGGACTTTACACAGCCCCGGGACAGTTTGCTCGAAAGTCGGCTCGATTTCCGCGTCGGAATGCAACGCGATCGTAATTTCCACCTGCGAGCGGCGCGGCTCGGCGGTCGATTTGCATTCGCGTGCAACAGAGGCCGGTTGGCCTTAGCCGGGACAATTAATCGGCTCGCCGTGAGCTTAAAGGACTGTTATTTCGCGGCGTGCAACGCATTTAAATGCGGTTACGTGTCAGCGACGCGATCCTCGTTTCGTCGGATAAAGCCTGCCTCTCTGGCAAACTTTTCCGCCACGCTCGACGTTTTCCTTGGATACCGCCGCGTGTCCGTCCGTTGTCCGTCCGTTCCTCTTCGCGGTCGTGCGCCAGCTGAACGCGGCCCCGACCTCCTTGCACGAGTTGATCGTGGGTGCGGATATTTCGGACAGCGGGGAGATTAAATTCTTGGCGGCGCAACGTTTTGTCCGTTCAATTTGAACGCTGAGGGAAAGCCACGGATTTTCTTGCACCCCCTGCTATCCGGGAAAGTCAAGTTCGACGAACCATCGATCCTCACGAATCTCCACCCACGTTCTCCGAAACGTTCAAATTATATTTATCGCCAGTATCGCGAGAATATCACCGCCTGACTTTTTTACCCACGGTTCTATAAACGTAACGCGACAGCATCGACAGCTACTCGAACGATTTACCCACAGCTCTCCACGTTCCCCAATTTTCTATGTCCCCGCGAAAACGATCTTCCCGTGCATTTACCGGTACCACGGGGAACCACCATTATCCTTCTATCGTCGCGTTAACGAGCACGCAGCACCGCGCCACAATCGAGCGTAATTTTTAATTATCTCATTTTCGCCCTAATTACCTCGATCGTCTGGCCTAGCGGCGTTCTTAGTTACGATGGAAAGAGACCCGCGCAGAATTTTAGCCCCCCCTGAACGATGGGGTTCGGGACGATAAAAATCGTGCGAAATTCCATTCCTCCGCGGAAAATTCCGACGCAATTTCCAGGCATCCACGATGTCCGCGTTTCTGCGCAGCGCCGCGGGGCGCTTACCTGGTGAACGCGACCTTATTTAGCGCGCCGGGAATTCCAGGCCCCATCCCTTGTCCAGGCACCAGCTTCGGCACCGCGCCAAAGAATTCGCCCGCGAATTCCGCGGGAATTCGTTCACCTGGAATCGCCTCGTTTCGCCGTGCCCCGGCCGAGGCGCGCTTCTCGCGAAGTCACCTGCTGTTCGAGCGATTGGACGACGTTCTTCTCGTTCGCGTCGCGAGAAACGAACCGCTCCCGACGGTTAACCTATTTATTCAGTTAATTGGGTTACCCGAATCCGCTCGGTTCGATTCACGCTGGTAAAGTGACGTTAAATTGGTCGTGGATTATTACGCAAGTCGGCCTGCAGTCTGGCATCACTCGATTGATTTATTTCGTTCGGATAACACGATCGTGGCACGGTGGCACAGGTGCATGTGTACGCTTTCCCCGGTCTCGCTGTTTCGCTTCGAGGATTGTCCAATTTTGATCGACTCCGCGTCGCGGTAGCCGCGAAAGGTCGCCTCGTTAAGCCGCTCGCCGAGTGTTCGTCTTTGCAATGTAATTCGTTGCGTAACCGCCGCTCAAGGCGGTACCTCGTCGCTCGTGTGTCGCGTTTCTACGTCCGGGATCTTCGGCAGCGTCCTTTAACCTCCAGGCTTTACGTAACCGTGCCCGAACGTCCCCGCGATCGGCTTCTCCGCTCGTTAGCTGGCCGAGTGACGAGCGGATCTCGGGCCTTCCAGCGAATTGAAATCGCGCGAACCCCGGGCCGGGGGCCTCGTGTCATCGTTGGCTCGTTAAGAACGCGTCGCACAGGTGTCGCGCGTCGAGTCGAAACGTTTTCGTTCGACGGAACTGCCGTTGCGCAATCCCCGCCGAGATACGTCGAGCGCCGCGTTACTCGCGCCGAAGGGAACAATTATTTCAGGTCGGATAGAAAAATGTACCGTCGATTACTTATTACCAGCGCCGATAGGAACGAACGGTTCTTTTGTCCGCGGCGAGCAAGCGAAGCTGCTCGGCCTCGGTCGACATTCGTTCGCGGAATTCCCGCGGGTAGTTGAAAAAACGCGTCTCTTTAATCTCGTTCCTTAAGCAGCGTTTTCCCCTGTATCCTCAATTAACGGTAGTGACGCGATAGGCCTTCTTCCTCTCTTTTCCTCCACGTTTCGTGCGTCGTCGTTTTATCGACGACCACAGGGATCATGCCGTACGACTCTACGGGATCCTCCCGTATCGACCCCTCCGTTGTCGACGATACGCCGGCCAATCGATAGTTCAACACGCCTTACACACTTTGCTACTTAGATCGTGTCCTCCCTGCAGGACATCCTGCACGATAACGGCCCTGTTCCTCGTGCTGTCTATTGCGGACAGATAAGGGGCCACTTTTCACCGACGGCCGGCTAGTTCGCCGCGGCAAAAGAATGCCGGCAATTGCGTTCCGCTCTTTTCTTTTCCTCCGCCCCTTGAATTCGCGGCCTGCAACAACTCCAGCTCGCGCTACCATTCCATTTTCAGACGGCCAAGTATGGAAGGGAAGCGTGTACGCGTTTCTCGGACGTTTAAATTGCGTGCATAAATTTCCGCCCTTTTTTTTTTCCTTGTTCGAACGATTCCTCGGATTCTGCGTCGAACGACCGCGTGAATAAATTTGCCCCGGCGAAATATCGGTTCGAGCTTCTGAAATGGAATAACAATGCGCTTACCCGCGACGCCGTCGCGCGAGCTTTCGAAACGAAGTTTCTTCGTCGTCGTCGTCGTTAAATCCGAGCGACGATCGTTACCTTCCCGTCGGCCGTTCGGTTTCATCCCGTTCGATGCTCAGCTCCGACGAGCGGTCTCGTTCGCACAGAGGCGACGATCGTTCTCCGTCGAGGGAACGACGGATTTCATTCATCGTTTCCCCCGCGGCGTTCCGTTTTCGTAATGCTCGTTGCGTAACGCTCGTTCCCGAGCAACGATTGCCCTGTTGCGAGCGCGGCGGCGCGGCGGAAAACGGTCGCGGAGCAATCCGACCAGTGGCATTTTATTAAGCACCGCGGTACCTGTATACCTGTTCGCTTCGGGAAACGTGTCTCACGGCTGGGCGACCGGGGCGTTAGGTTTACAGTTCTCTCGGAAACCGCGGCCCACGAGCGGAGGCGCCGCGATATCTGCATAAACGTTTACCTGCGTGGTCGGTGGATTTTATTAAATTAACGGTACACGCAGTCCGGCGTTCCACCGGGCCGCTTAAAAATCCTCCCCTTCCGCTTTAACCGACTCCGTTTCGCTCGTCCCGAAAGGCTTGCGCCGCGTTTCACAGTGAGTCACATACGTTGCCCGTAACCCCTTTACTGTTAATTCGCTGACGGACCACACCGGGATATTCGTTTCCGTTACTTTGAACTGTCGTTCCTTTTTCTTCCGCTCGTTGCCCTTTACTTTCGTCGAATCTATTTTCACGAAGTCGCGCGGAGTACTGTCCAACGAAGAAACACTTGACGAGACAACGTTTTGCGTTAATATTTTTCGACCAATCTCGATCGTCGATCGGTTACCGTCGCGGATCGTTCGCAAATGTTTCCGCGATTACCATACGCGAGATGTTCAACGCAACGCCGACGCTCCGGTATACCTGTCTGCCCTTAATAATTCAAGTCGCGCACCTTGGGCTAATCAATTCACGGCCCGAACGCGGCTATACCGGAGGTGGCGTTGCGATTCGAAATTAAAATAGAAGCGGCGAGACCCCCCTATCGACAAGTGCGCGCACAGCTGCTCCAGCTTAACGCATCGGTTCGATTTCTAATCTTCCGCGACCGACTTCCGGCCCCGTGAAATACGTACGTCACGGCGCGAACGTGCCCGCCGCTGTAATTGGTATTGCATCGGTTCGCAGCTTCCTTCGTGCGACGTCGTCGTCTCGCGGTCGTCCCCGTGGCCGATCTGCATAGACGATTATGCGAAAATGTCGACCTATAGGACCGGTAGCACCGGCAGGACAGACGTGTCGTCGACACGGGTTTTCTCTGTGCAGACGTTAGGGGCAGCGAAAGTAGCAAAAATTTGCTCAACTTCGATTTGGACCCTCTTGTCCCGTGTATTATATACGGGAACTGTTCTCGTACAATTTGATACTCGTTTCGCCAAATTTTTCGTCGTCGCCCTTCGTCGTAACGTTCCGTGGACAAATTTCTCTGCGCCCCCCCACTGAAACGTTCCCCGCTTGTTCAACAACCGTGCAGCATTTTACAAAGGACCTTAAAATTTAACGACGTTCCTTACGAGCCTTGCCCCGCAAAGCCATTTGTGCGCCTAAAAATCTTGTACCTTAAAAGCAGAAACTGGTTTGGCTGTTATCCTGCCCTAACTCGAATTCGTGGAAACCCGCTCCGGTCTATCTAGATTGTCTTCCCCGAATAGCGTACATTGTCTAGTCTTGGAAAGCCGACGGTTCTCTTTTGTGGAAGGAAAGTGAAACGAAATGCGTTAAAACGCCCCTCGCCCCCTGTCGTTCCCGTTTCGTCAGCCTCTCGTTCTCGTTCCCGTTCGCTCGCGGCGCTCCTCGTCCTGCTTCTATTCCGCTTGCTGGCATTGTCCTCCCGGCGCGAGGAGTAATGTAATGGGCCCCCGTTCGAACCGGCTACTCCATTGTGTCGGGATTTATTGAACGCGGCCGGGTACAAAGGTTTGTCACTGCAAATTATGATCCGTGCACGTATCCTCTCCTCCTCCTCATCCCCGTCCCCCCTTGGCCATCGAGAAAGTCCACGGCCAATTATCGTCTTTCCACTTTACGATCGTGAAACTCGTGTTACGTTTTCGTATTCACGGACTCCCGTGTCATCGACGCTCGGGAAATCGCGAAACGAACCGGGACGCACCGCGGTTTGTACATTTGTTCCAGGGAATTACCGACTCGATTACCTCGCTCGTCCCATTGAACCGTTCGCCCCGATAAAAGGAAGAATAGACTCGCGATGGATCGTGGCCGGTGTTTTTAACGGTGCGAACATTTTTGCACGCTTATGCAAGCGGTTTTAATTGCAGCGATGCAACACGATCGTAAATCTGGGTACGGCATTCGCGGAGACCTTTAAGTTTTCCACGCGGAGGAACGAATAATTAAATGTGCACATTTTACGATCCTAGTCGGTTGAGTGAAAGTTTTGTCCTCCGCGTGTGCACGTTGCTCTTATCCTTCGCTCGCCGTCGTAACCAATCGCCCGCGGAATTTGTACAGATTTAATTGAACGGTGCTTGCAAATGTTATTCCGCCGCGCGGACCTTGAAACGCGCTACGACATTTCCAATTTAAAAGTGTCCCGATTGCAGGATCTATTACAGATTTATGGAAATTCTCCCAGTGTCGGGAGTTCTGTATTTTCTCGTTTTTCTTTCTGTTTTGACCCCCTCTCTCTCTCTCTCTTTCTCCCTTACGATAACGGTACGTCGCTGCGTTTATAGAGTACGTATATTGCAAGGCAGAAATTACGAGGTCTTCCGCTACACCTTCGTTCTGCTTTTGTAAATCAGCCGTATCTGGCCGCGGATAAATTACAAGGTGCTTGGAAGGCTAGGCCCACGTGGGCGGAATGCTGGCACGACGGCGAAATTCGAATATGCGTCCGAGAAAGAGAGAGGGAGAGAGAGAAGAGAGAACTTGGAAGCAGACGGAGAAGGAAATCGGGGTGAAAGGTTATCGAGCCGTTCCTGTCCGGCCGTATTAAACTCAACGACGTGACGTACATTCAGAAATCTGCGCACCTTGCGCCGGTAGAAGAGGAGTCGCACGACAATTTCGAAAGGATTCATCCAAATCTCGCGGTGATATTTCTCGTTTGTCGTCGATTACGAGCAGAAAAATCCTACTCAACGATTCCGAATTGAAACGAGAATCGCGCGGACCCGTCGAAAATTCCAGCGAATTCTAATCCAACGATTTTCGCAGCCGCGTTCCCCGCGAGTTCCCGTCCACGACACCGCAGGCAGGAAGCGGTTTTCGAGGTCGGGAAAAATCGGCACGGTTATTGCTGAAATTATTCTAGCCGCCAGAATCGGCACACTTGACCTCTCCGCACAGGTGTGGCCGGTTGAATAATCGTAGAAGCGACGAATTATCGCGGTGCACCGCCGCCGGAGCGTGAAGATAAAAATCAGCCAGTCGTCGACACGCTGATCATCGCCTCGCCTCGGGGGGAATTCGCCAGGTATTTCACCGCGGCGCGAACCATAGCGCCGGGCACGCGGTGACCCGCGACACACTTGCCCGTTTCTGGATAACCAGATCCATATCGTTTCAACGCTCGTTTCTAATCCACCTGGAAATTCCAACGGCGATCGCTCGCCGCCCCGAGACCGCCCGTAAACGAACAATGATAGACGAGCCGCGGTTTCATGATTTCGCCTCTGGACCGAGTATTTTACCGGACGAACGGTATATCTTTGTACGTTGAAATGATCTACTCGTGCGCTATTTAACCCGATAATTGCACCACGCGCGCGTATTCTGTATTTATCGAAGCTGGATAATTCCTGCTTGACCTATCGCGTTTCTTCGTTTATCTCCAATTTTTACATTTAGACTGTGCGTTTCTTTTTCCTACCTTTTTCGTACGTTCGTTCGTCTCCCATTCGTTCGAAGCTCGTCTTCGATCGTTCGCCTCCCCGCGCCCGGATCAACTTTCCAATATTTTTGGACGATCGTCTTTGCATAAGCTGTATCAACCTTCGTCCTCCGCGTTCACTCGAATTCCGCAATCGTGTTCAGCAGGTTTTGTCGTGGTCTGAAACCGTGGGCCCCCTCCGTTCGATTATCGGGCTCTCGAATGTTCATCATCGACTCGTCGAGCGCGACCTTCCCTACGATGATTTATCGCGTCGTTTTAATTGGCCTGGCTCTCGCGGCGCCGGCCCCCGATGCGTTCCGTTTAACAAACGGTTTAATTAGAGGGGCCGGCGATTTTCCCGCCGGAGAGAAAACGTCCCGCCGCCGCCGCCGCCGTCGTCGTCGTCGTCCTCGTCCTCGTCGTCCCCGTAGTACGCGCTAGATGAACACGCCAGATATTTTGTAACCAGTTAGTCACCGCGGCTGCACGCCGCTTTCATCAAGGTCGAGGATTTCTCCTTCGACTCTCGTCGTTCGCTGATAACGTCGAACCAGCTCCTGTCTGCGGCTCCAGATTCCCCTGTTTTTAACCGACCTCGCTGATTTCTCCTTCGGTCCCGGCTTTTCTCTTTTCTCCGACGCGACGCGCGGCTCGACGCCAGTTCGTTTTGCGTTTTCGTCGGTCGATTTGCAATGCCAGCCCCTGCCGATAAAATCGAACGAGGCCCAATTATACGTACACGGTCGAGGGGAGGGAAGAAACTGTTCCTGTCGCGCGATCTGTACAGCAGCAATTCTGCTCGCGTTTCGAAGACGAACGCGCGGAAGTGGAACGAACGCCTCGTTCCTGCACTAGTTCTGTAATAAGCACGCCGTATAAGAACAGCGATCGTATTAATAACGTTTCCCGCAACCTGTCGCTGGTTAAACCGAATAAAAACCTTCGTTAATGTTTGTCCCGGTGGGACGCTCGCCAATTAGCCCGACACCGTCTAAGCAAGACCGATCGACGTTCCTCGGCGTTCGTCGCGAGTTCTGCCGGCGACTTTCACTCGACGAGAGCGGCGTGCTTTCTCCGATGCACCTGTCCAGCTTTAATTAAAAGCGGCCGGACAGCGTCGGGTCGATTGGCTCGTTGCTTTTCGGATCGATCGGGCGTCGATCGTGACCGCTCGCACCTGTGCCCGCCACCGAGATCGCGATCGATTCCGCGTAAACTCAACCCGTAACGGTAACTGTTCCCGTGCCCGGGGAACAGCCGCGATCTTTACCGTAACTATATTTGCATTCCCCGGTGGAGAAGGTACTACGAGGACGCCGATCGACGGGCTGGATCGATTAACCCTCACGCCACAGAGGACGCGTCCCCGTATATTCCGCGTACAGGTAGAGCGATCTAAGCATTCACGCGTACGACTCTTCGGGGTTAACGAATAATCACCGCTGGCACGAGAACGCAAGTGTTAATCGTCATCTTCTTATCGCGTCATCGCGAGCACGATCAATAAACAAAATCTCCGTCTCCCCGTCCGTCGATCCTGGACGTCGTTTAATATCTTCGTCGAAGCCGCCTCCTGCTAGGGTCTCCCGGTCGACGACGTCGTCGTGCCGCGAGTATATACGTATCGCGCGTATCATGACTGGAAGGGAACATGGATCGCGAGGGATACGGTCGACGATAGATAATCAACCACCAGGAAGTCGAAGTGAAGCTGTAACGACTGATCTCGTCGTAGATTATCTCGTCAAGGGTGCCGGGAGGCGCTGGCGGAGCGGAGGGAAGAAAAATAGTCGCGGTAATGATTAATTAATGGATCGTTCCGCCGCTGGTGGAGCCGGGCGACGCGCGGGTATCGAACAGAGAAAGATGGCTGGCGAGGTGTTCCTCGGGATCGGTCGATCGATCGATTTCCAACGCGTACGATGACGGCGGGTGTTTCCAGGCGCCGATGGGCTGGATAGATCGAGCCGCGTGATACATACGGTAAATTGATATATTCGCGCAACAGGAAAAACAAGCCGGTAGCCTACATTCTTGATAAGACACCGTGACTAAACGTCGGCCTCGGTGCTGGCCGGTCGTTATGGACGGTTAAGTGGTCGAAGATAATCGATAACCAGGAAGTGCCCGGTGAAATTGGAACGCTACGCCGACCATGGTGGACAGGGGATCTGGCAGGCAAGGTCGGGGAAAACGGGGGCGGAATGTCTGTTTCCTTGATCGGTCGAACGTTCGCGGAGGTGGCACCCGTTAATTGGCTCGCGGTGAAATAAACTGGGTCTGCGTGAAAATTGTTATCGACGATCCGACGCGAGCGATACACTTGACGGCGACGCGCAGTGCGTCGAACAAAGCATCGAAGGAACGATCGGATACAGAAATTGGCAGATGGTCGATTTTCCGCAGCGTGTCGATCGAACTGCGCGGCCGTCTTCGTCGTAGCGCGTACCTGCTCGTACTCGCGGAAGGGAGTCTCGGAATTCCAGCGACACGACTATCCTCTGGGATCGCGGGGAAACAGGACGGGGCTCGAATCGTGGCCGTTCGATCGCGGAATCGCCGGCAGTATCGTTTGGGTCGCGTTACCGTTGAGGTCAGACTGGTCCCTTCAGCAACCTCGCCCATTCTCGGTCGGTACACGGGGGCCTAAGTGATAGCGGCTGACTATGCACGGGTAGCACGCCACGCTATGGCCACGCTATGGCCACGCCACGCGAGAATCGTGAGGTAAACACGGACGCGAAGCCGAAGAAGATACAAGCCGATCGGCGACCAGGAAGTCGCGCGGAAGTCGGCGACGCTCGGCGCCGAAGCTACCGTGTCACGAACACCTACCGTCGCTCTTTCACCCTTTAACGCGGACCCCGTTCCTGTGTACGAGCAACGCTTGTGACGACGGGCGTGCGAGTCCGCCGACGGGGTCGCGCTACTCGCGTCCTCGTTTCCGGATGGGCCGACGGATCGTTTCGCAGGGAAGACGATTGTCAGCGTGCGATAAATATGTATCTTGCTGTTCGACCGAACGAGTCGAACGATTCGTCAACGATGGAACTGAAACGCGGAACGCGATTGCCCTTCGTCGCAGAAGTATCCGCGCGATTGTCGGCGAGCCGTCGCGGATCGAGTTTCGACCGCGGGCTCCTTTTCGGCGGCGTTTTCATCCCCGCCAGCGTACGCTTTAATAGCTTTATTCATGAAATCGCCCGGGTTACACGCGCATCGAATTCGCGCGAGTCGCATCCCGCTCTAAATCGCGATGGTATCGCCGAAGACGCTACGCGCATCCTCGCGGTGAACATCAGCGCGCCATCAGCGCGTGCTCGCGCGATAATAAATTCGTCCGCGTACATTCTTGACGCGAGTCCGTACCTACTTGCGGCTGGTCCCCGCTGGCTGGACCGCTTTCTAACTTCCGTAATCGATGGATCTGCTGAGAGAACGATCGCGCCGCGATAACGACGGGGAGAACGGCTCGGGAACTGGTGTTTTCAACGCCTGCCGCGGAAAGGTTTCCGGGGACTATTAAGCGAGCCGGTGACGCGCCGGTAACGCCGGTGACTCGGGATTTATATCACGAAAATTACGGCAGGGGAATTTTTTCGCCGAACGCGCCTCGAATCGCGAATTCTTTTTAACGCGCATTCGATACGCAGATGTTTTATATTCGCGCGACCTGCTCGTCGATTGATTAGTTAAGCGGAATGGAGTTGGGACACGGGGCGGATTATTACGGGGTGAGATTTTCCGCGCACGCGACGGGAATAAAAGTTGCATTCCTTCAGTTTCGGTGGATCGGACCGCGGGTTCGCGGGTAGAGAGCGTGTTTCACCGCGTATCGTTTCACAAGGATCTCGGTGTCTTCAGTTTTGTCTCGCTCGCGCAATTTACACGCAGGAACGTAACGAGACGCATGAATCATACGCAAACGCTCTATTGTCTGCTGTTTTTACGACTCTACTATATTTCTCTTATCTGTGCATCATTGTACACGCTGTGCACTATCCAGAAAGTCCGGGCGCCGATTCTAATTATACGAAAGCGAAGCCCTTAATTTATAATAATCACCGTTCTCGCGACGTAAATCGTGATGCACGACTCGAACGGCTATTTAAAAAAAATGGTATTCTCCATAGAGGGAACACGTTTCATGAAATTCGTCGAAACTGGTGTTCTCAGAAAACTTGGGAAATAATCCAGTAGAAATGGTCGCATCAATTTTTAACGAGCCTCGCGCCCGTCGTTTCTAGAAACCGTTGAACCCCGTGGAAATAAGAGATTCTTTCAATAACTGGTACGGGACAATTCGATCGCTGTTCGTTCAGTTCTATTCTATGCGATCTTATTGTAATTGCGCACAAGTGTTCCCTTTGGTTGTCGAAATGTTCACGACCGTCGGAGGTACAAAAAGGATTTATGTCGCGTCGAATAGAGTCGACGTTATTTGACGAAGTGTCCAGAGTGATCACTGTCCCCCGATAGTGGCGACGCGGAATTCCTCGCGTCACCGGTGACAAAGTGGTATGTTCACCTTTTTGCCCACCGTCTTGTCGGGGAAGCATCCCGTCTCGAATGATCGACGCGACGCTCGTGCGCCGATGAAACCAGGAGTCCTTGATCCGCGGGCGATGCAAAACGATTGTCGCTGTACCCGGAAGAAGGTGCGGCAGGTCAGCGTTCCGAGACGGTCCTCGTTCCGTCGAAGCTCGGCTCGTCCTTCGGCAAATCTGTTAATCGTTCGAAGCTCGAATATTGCGGCGAAACAAATTCAAGGGGGCGTTTGCGTGTTCGAACTTCGAAAAGGAACACACACGAGCGAACAAACAACCCCAAACGAGCCTAAGAAACAGGGCTTTTCTAAATTATTCGAGGACATTTCTTTGCCCGTGGACTTTCACGCGGCGACGAATGGGAATCATTAATCTCCGCCGAAGGATCTTGATACACGGATACACGAGAATCGAATAACACTGTCCTAGAACTTTTATGTACACCTTTTACGGTCTCACAGTCGTAAAAAATAATTCCAGGTAAGTGGAATTCCAGAAAGTGAATCACGTTCCCCGTTGTTCCACGCCGTGTCGCATCGGGACAAGTGTTAAAAGAATAGACCATGTCGTTATCTCGGTCGTAACCGTTCGGAACCTCGGTGAGTTTACCCATCGATGATCGGAACGGACGGAACGGGTTCAACCAGAAACAGCCTGCCGGCTGGTGGGCGGTGTTAACGACCGGCTGTTGAAACCAGGAAGATGTGGTAGGTCAGGAATATGCGGGTCCCTTGATGCACGAAATTACGATGCACGCTCGAGAACAGAACCTATTCCCTCCGCAGCCACGATCTATTCTAATTGCCGGTCGCTTTGCCGCTTTTGCACGCGTGTAAAACCGGACAAGTAGTCCGGCGTATTATTCGACGCCGGAAACACGCGGTCAGGAGCACCGCGAGATCAAGACAGTTTTTCTTCGGAGTACGGCGCACCCTTCCTTACGCCTGTGTTCCTTCGTCGCCCGGATACTTCCCAATCAATTCTTCGCGAACTGTCCCTCTAGGAGTGTAATAATTTCCAAACACGCGTCTAATATTTAGCTTCTTTTAACTTCGTTTGACGTCTCGCGATCAGCCTCAAAGACACCCCCCCCCCCACAATTTATCCAAACTACCTCACAGATATCTCGTAATGTTCTTCGCTGATACGCGCCCGATTTCGCTTAAAAGTCACCGCACCGCGACCAGCCCTGTCGTCCGTTCGAGTATTCCAGCGTCGAAACGCGTACACCCTCGGCACGGTGTCGCGAAATTTTCGCACGTTCCCCACACGGGTCTATTCAGGCGAGAAGTCCACCGTAGACGAGGCTGCAGCCAGCGTTCCACGAGGAAGAGATTACGGGCCCGTTCCGTGCTTTCTCTCGCGCCGTCTCAATCCCCCGGCATTGTTCGACCGCTTCTTCTTCTTCCTCTTCCTCCACGCGAGATCTTCCCACGCACGTGCCGTGGCTCTCTCGTACGAGGCCCGGTGAATAATTACCAGATGAAGATACCGCCGCCTCGTGTAGGCTGAAATCTCCACCTCTCTTTCTATCCACATTCTGTGCCTTCCGTTCGTTCGATGGAGGTGGAGTTTCCAACGGTACACCAGAGGTGCCTGGATCGACGACAAAGACGACGACGACGGCGACGACGGCGGCGACCGTCGCGGGTAATCAACCCACGAGAATCGACCCCTGGTGAACTATAACCGCTTCGGGGGTCTCCCCGTGGAAACCAGTCGATCGACGCGGACACAGTTACCCGTATCTACCTGGCTGCGTTTCATTCAGCACGCCCACGCTTATCGCGCCGCGACGTCGTCCGCGCGGTGTCCAGGGGGAACGTTCAGTGATGCGCGGAGAGTGTCGGCGATCGTTGGCAATTAATTGGGGCACGGTGCGAGAAGGGAACGCATTCGTTGCTGCGACAGGGTCGGGCAAATTTCTGAAGGGTTAAGCGTCGACGCTTCTCAATCGGTTCATTTGTCGGGAACTTGAGATCCGACGGAGATCGAACTGAGTCGCGATTCCCTTTTACGCGAAGCAATTGCGACGAAAGTACATAGGTGGGAGAGTATGGTTCGGGAACGATGCGACGTTTGGAAAGGAGGATCGAAGAGACGTCCGTCGATGGTCGTTGATCCTGGACGTCTCTCTCGTAGATAACTTTCCGGAAGTTTCGAGCCACGGGGCTCGCAGCACGGTAGCTTACGATGCCAACCTGTCACGCGGGTAGGCTATCCGACAGGGTCGATAGAAGTTAGAAATTTCGCTAAGTGTCAGGTGTCGATTTCGTCGACAAGTTGCCTCCTACACGCGGTGGCCGCAGATGTGGAACGTCGGTACGTCCACACGGCGGCGATATTCTGTCGCGACGACGCATCGTTTATTAATATCGCACGAACGAACTAGCCTCGATATTCCGCTTTGATTATTGTTCGTCTTCGCGATATTTCAGGGATACTTCGCACGGTTATTACTATCAGCCGGACGGAAATTCGCAATGGCCGGCTGCTGGCCAACGCCACGGCTTCTTCGCTTCTATGCTTTGTCTCTAATTAACGTCGGCGGCCTGCTAATTGTTCAGCTGCAGCAACGGGGGGACCTTAGAGATTCCTGCGAATTTCTTTCGCTCGGTGCAACGAGGATTTCTACGAAAACAGCATTGCAAATCCTTCGCGTGCACGTTCGCGAATCCGAACGGTTTAACGCTTTTCCGAGTCCCCCGCGGCGACGAATTTATGCTCCGATCGAGCAAGCAGTTGCTCCGAAATAGCGACAATCTTTGTCATCAAGCGCAGAGCAGTGTCTGCGTTTAAAAATGACTCGAATCGCGTTCTAACGTAAGCGTTTGTCTATGTTTCAGAGATGGCAGAGAAGATGGTTCGTCCTGTACGACGACGGGGAGCTGACGTATTCTGTGGACGAACACGTGAGTGTCATTGCGAGCACCGCTTAAGTAAAACTTCCGTTCAATATATTCGTCCCGCACGGCCAATCGAATCACTTCAGGCCACCGTCGCTCGGGGTACACGAGGCGCAGTGGAAATCCACTTTTACAAATCCGTTTGCACCCCTGCGCCGGTACGGTTTCGTTTAACGAACGTGATCGTTTCGTCGGGGAAACGTTCAACGCGCCCTTCGAACCCTTCGAATGATCCGACCCTTTCGCAACGTTCGAACATTATTGTCGGGATTAATGTTTCTCGCGTTGCCTCGCGACGACTGCGAATGCCTCTTCGCGGTCGACGCTCCGAAGGACGACGAGATTGGTATCGCACAGAAGGGAGTTCACACCGCCGCGGCGCCTGCGAACTCGTTTTCAAACCCGCGACGCTCGATTAAGATTCCTGCACGCGTCGTCGCGAGCCCGCTCCGCTTCGCTCGACCCCAAGCTTTTCGAGCATCCGAATTCAAACGAAGACGCGCGATCCGCGCAAGGCATACAAGCGCGGAGAACTTTTATAACAGGACGGAGCGTGTACCGTTTCCTCGCGCAAGAATGGCCCCGGTCGGCGGAGAAGTTATCGCGAATAAAATCCCACGTTCGAGACGCGATTAAGCAACGCTGTCGCGCGCTCGTGCAAATGTTCCGCGAACGTCGAACGGTTATCACCGTTGAGGAATCGTGAACTGTCAGCCCGGCAGCGTTATGGCAGGCAGTGAATCAAAAGCTGCCCCTTGAAACGGCTCCCTCGGAGTCTGGGTGCCGCGAAAGGTCGAAGTCAATTGTAGTTAGCGGCCGTGAGCCGCCATCATCGCCACCGTCAATACCATCGACATCTCGACCGGACCCGACACGACCGTAGGGAACGGCCACGAATCTCGCGGTTACGCCGCTTCCCTTACGACGTCGATGGCCGTGCTTACGTCGGAAAGCGTCAGAATTGATTTAAACTCGGAGCGATGGCCGCGATAAAGGCTTGCTGACCGCGTCTTCCGCGGTCCCCTTCAGGAACTTGGCGGTGTTGGGGATACAGGAGAAAATATCGCGGTTATTGTCCGTTTTCGAGGGAGGCGCGACGGAATTGATAGAACGGAGGGACGGATGGATATTCGAAGAGCCTTTGGGAACGAAGCGGAATTAAAGAGCAGCGATGGTTTCTGGGTTCGCAGAGTATTATCCTCGAATTTCCACAGCTCGAAAATTACAAGCGCCTCGCGAATCCCTCAGGAATTTTGCGAATACTCGCGGATGCACCACCGTACCACAGTTGTCGCGTTCCTCTCGCGTACGAGCCAACGCTAACCGGCCACCGGCCGCTGGCCGCGCGAAGAGGAAATTAAAATAATGACGTTCGACGAGGCTGGAAATACGCGTTAAAGGATTCGCGATGATCGTCGGTCCATTCGCGCTCGCACGGCTTCCAGACAACGCGGCCGTCTTCGAAGCCAGATTAATGATCCGGTCGCGAGTCTTAAGAGGGCTATTCGTTTCGGCTACGATCCCGGTCGAAAAATGCGAATGGATACCGAGGTACGCGCGGCGGAGATGCGTGCGCCTCCCTTCGACGCACTTGTTCTCGAATCGCGTTCCAAACGTCCTCGATGGGAAATGAGAAATTGGGCCAGATAATCGAATTTATTCCGACAGGAGTTCTGGGCGCTTCGTCGGGACGGACGTGGCAACGAAATTTCTATGATGACAAAATTCTCGGGCGATTTTAGTGTCGCGTTGGACCGGCTCGGTAGCTCGACGAATTCTTCCTTCAATCGATATTCTATATTACTTCGTCCAACCGTCCGTCGTCCCGAGTGATTACAATTAATCGCGATTTTCAATCTTCGCTGCAGCCGTCGCGCCTTCCGCGATCGCGGGCGATTTTAAAGCCCAGCAACGCGCACCGGAGATACGCGTACGAGCTTAATCGAATCTCGCGCGCCGTATCCCTGTCTCTGCCCTCGGGATAAAAATTCCCCGCCTCTGTTAGAACCTGTTACCGTCGACGAAACTTTCCTTCCACGGCGCGCGATGCCTCGGCGAGCGTTCTCGCGGGGCAAAAAGGATCTGAAAGGCAAACGAAGCGTCCCGTCGCGCGCATTTATCAAGGTTCTACGAACGGGACAGGCGTAATCGCTCGATAGGGCTGGCGTGGGCCCAATAATCGATAGTTAATTGGAAATGGCATTTCTCAAGGGAGCACCGTAGCTACCGCGGGTTCGTCGAATGGCTGCGTATCTCGCGCGAAATGGCCACCGGTGGCCAATTATGCAAATCCTCCCGCGGGAACAGGACGGAACCGGCGCGGGGATTAATCGTTCGTATTGGAACGATTAGCGGGCGTTCTTTCAATTATCGGTTCGGCGGAGGAGGATTTCTAGCGGCCGGTCTATCGACGAAATTGGATCGCGCGATCCAGCCGTTAATTACGCAGCGGCGATTGTCGCGATAGAACCGCGCGCGAGAAAGCCTCGTCCTCCGCTCGGCCCGCTTCGTCCTCTTCGCCGTACGCTTCCTCCGCTTATTCTTATTTCACTTTCTTTCGTCGCCGCGGAGAGGAGACTTGGAGAGCTCGCGATCATTCGCCACGATTGCTCGCGCGCCACGGCCAGCCGCTTGATTTACGCGCGCCTAATTAAATGAATTAGCCACTTGACACCGGCATAAATTACGAGCGGATTGGTTCTTCTGCGTCCCGTGGCAGCCTCGTAGCGATTCGAGTAGGAAACGGCCGAGGGTAAAGGATGGCTGGCCGGCAGCGTTGTTACCGTTCCTGGTCGTTTCTGCGGGATTCTGGAACGGGAGGAGAAGTCGCTCCATTCCCGAGGGATGTGAATATCTAGGAGCGTAATCCGTCGGATCTGAACGTCGAATGTCGCTTCGACGGGCAACGTTTCTATCGAAAATGAATAGAAATGATATCGTCGCGTCTGCGCATCGTTTCAAAGAACGATCAGAGCCCGACAGATAGAGGGAAACACCGTTCCGCTGAAATTCCTTCTCCGTTTGAAACGAGGCACGCCGGCGAGTGCTCGATTAGTCGCATTACTCACGTACGACCCGATATTCGTTTCTTCCCGAAACAAATCATTGATTTATGAACCGAGCCGGCTAGGAGTGCACCAGACGACACGTGCCCCGTAACGAAGCGTATTTCTCTTCGTTCGACGAGCACGACTTCCGGCAGCGAGGCGAATCGTCCTCGCGAGAAGTTGGCCAGCGGGCTTTACGGTTAACCGCAATTAAACTGTACTCTAATTGGCGGCCGTGCACCGTTACGATATTAACGCGGGCAAAAAGGAATGATCGACAGAGTCGTAGGCGGAACAAAGGCGTCGTTAACGGCCGCGTTTCCACCGGTTATTATTCCCGACGCTATTACGCTGCACGGTTCATTAACATTTATCGACGACGCAACCGTTCCGCCCCGCCTGGGCCGACGGCTATCGTTTAATTGGGGTCAACTGATTAACTCGCGTTTAGGCGGAGGATGTGTGCACGTAATACCATGGTACGCGCAAGAAGAAGGGGGTTCCCGTTCGCATTGTTTGTCCACGCTGCTATCGATCTCGTCATCTACGATGTCGTCGGCGTTCTGCGATCCTGCCACGTTGAACGACGACGCGTTTCCCGTTGGCCTCGTGGACCGACCGGCTCGATCGCGTCGACCACACCGCGAAAAAGGTCCCTCGCGGTGGCGATTCGCGAAATAATTTTCTCGAATTTTCTATATCTTTCTCGCTGCTCGATATTTCCCTTCGAACGTCGACCATTGCCCTCGACACCGAATCACGCCGTCGCGACCAGGTGGAAATTTTGCGCCCGGAGGCAAAGGCGGGCAACGCGAGTCGCCACCGCTGCCAGAGAGATACGGGCGCCCCTGATGCTCGACCGTGCAACCTGTTCGAAGCGAACTTGCATGGGACTTCGTGTTCAACGACGGCTCTAAACTAGATCGAGCCGGTGGCAAAAGTCTGTGTTTAATGGGCAACAACGTTGCTGCGCTTCTTGTCTGCCGTTCGTCTCTGTTCGATCCTTGGACTCGGCTTCCCCTTCGTGTTCGTCCTTCCAGCGAAGCCGTGCACACGGTCCTCTTGGTGAACAGTTAGCCGGAATACGGAAGCTGGGCTTCTACGGTTCAATGGAACGTGACTGCGTTGCATCGAATCGGCTGTCGATTCGACGAAATCGTCGCTGCGACGAGTTTGAAGCCGCTCGAAGACTTTCGGGAAACGGGAAGAGGAATTTTTGACAAACGTTTTTCGAGGGTGCACGAGGCTTCGCGTTCCTTACCAATTCGCGTCGTACAATACGGCCGATCGTATTTCCACGGGGAACAAGACTTTCCGGGGAACGGAAAACTCGTTGGCAACGGCGCGGAGTGAGGAAGACTGCCCAAACGAATCTCGTTTACGGTGGGGGCTGAAAGTCGTTTAAAAAATTCTCGAGGGAGAGGTGTGTAATTATCCGAGCGTGATGGACACTCTAGGCGGCCCGAGTATCTTCGGTGCCACCGGCTCGCGCGTCGAACACCGAGCAAAATACGCCGGCGGATTTGTCGGCCACACGTTGTCCTCTTCTCTACGATTTTTGTTATTCAACGGTTCTCCTTCGCAGTTCGTTAACAAAAAACATCCCACTCCGGAATGAATCCAATTCGTGCTACAATTATAAGTCTCGCAATGCCGTCGATTTTCGCCAGGCAGCAACAAAAAATTGCAAACCGAAGAAACCAAGCAAAGATCCAAACTGGTCGGGGAAGATCAGCGGCGTTATCCTATATACGTATCTCTCCAATAGAAAACCACGAAACCCACGTTCGCCGCTCGAAGCTCGCCCATTTCTATCCGCGAACGAATCGCGAACGACCGAAAGGAATCTTCGACGCAGCGAGAAGGAGGAATAGAAAAATAGAGAAAGCAGCGGAATCTTTGTCGCTCATAGCCCTCCGGTCAGACTCTCCTCGAGTAGACGCTTTTGTCGAATTTTCTGTAGACCGGCCTGGCAGGACTGGTCGACCTCTGCTCGTCGCTTTTTGTTCTTCCTTTTCCCGCAGACATCCTGCTGTCGTGTTGCTCCCGTCCATTTGCGGCTCGATCCGCCGTGGACGAGTAAAGGAGCACGAGGGATAAAGGGGATCCTCGGGTGGGACGAGGTGTTAGCAAACCGCAATTATCGGTAATGATAGACCCGCAAGCTCTAGCGGGGACAGTTATTCGCCGCCATATTGATGACCGGTCGCGCATGAACGAATGTACGTGACCCCCGCGGGATCATTGAATCGTACCAGGATCCCCGGCTTTCCGTTAACTCCCTCGGAACGCAGAATCACGCGGATGCAGCGGATTCCCCCGTCCGTTCGCTCCATCGGCCGTACCGCGAGATAGACGAACAGACGAGGATCGTTCGAAGAAATCGGCGAATTCGCGAGACGAGAATATCCCTTGCGATTTTCTTGTCCGTCGAAATCGTGCGCTCGCTGTTCCGCGTTTAATCTTTCTAAGGAAAGAAGAAGCGATCGACTTTGCGCACGCGCGCGCGACAAAATAACGTCAGCGCGTTTCTGTGTTTCCGTTTTCCTACTCGCGGACTCGACACCCTCGCTCCCCTTTTTTCGCCAATTTTTAACGCGAAGAATTCCACGGCCCACGACGGCCCCGCGCTCTCCACACCCTCGAAAAGAAACGCCAGCCTCGCAATAACGCTCCGGCTTCTTCGCCCGCCCCCCTGTCCCTGACGCGCCGACGATAGCTCGCGATTATTCCCCCGGTCGTTGGCAGCGATCGGCCGGTCCGCGAGCAACCGGTGATAATAATTATCGTGTTACGATGGATGACTTTCTCATTCGTCTGTTGCGCCGCAGCTCCGTCGTGGTGTGTGTTCACAGAGAGATATCGGATCGTTTGTCTCGAACTGTCTGCCGCTTCCGTCACTGGCCCGCGCACGGGATCAGCCTGCAACAGCCGCGTATACGTCGTTACTCGAGCGGATTCCTATCAGTGACATGCAAATCGATCTCCCGGCTCGACCTTTGCTACGAAACAGACGTATCTCTGGTAGGCGGTGGTGTATCTACCGGCCACGACGTACATATTTACGTGCAACTATCGTTGACTACGATCTGTACCCTTCGGTGGAGCTCCGTTCCACCCTTCGAGACGAGCCTCGAACGGGAGAACCACGTCCGGTGGGGTTTCCTCGGATCCACTGCGCCGCGGTTCCCCTCGTTTGGTCCGGCCGTTGTTTTCTCCGATCCTTGGGGAGGATTCGGGGCGGTCGATTATTAACGATTATTCATTTTCGGTCACCGCGTATCGCGCGAAAGCTGCAGCGAGGATCGCGGAGGGATAGAAGTAAATATGTCGGTTAATGTAGGTAATAGGAATGGGCGAATTGTACGAATATTTTTAGTTGGCACGCTTACTTTCGATAATAGAAGATTCGTTTCGTTCCGCGCTCTGCTCTTTTTCTTCTCTCGTAGAATGTCGTAGAACGATGGTCTCTAAGCAGCCACGAAGATATCTTTACTCTCGCTGCTCCTCGGAAAGAATAAGAATGCGTCGAACCGTGAAACCAGGCCGAGCTTAAAATATTCCCCCGAAACGAGCTGCACCCTCCGCGAGGCCAATCCTTCTTTATCTCGCCCTCGAAGCCGCAGAATCGACGGGCCCCCGGCCCGTCTACGTCGGTAATCGTCTCGAAATTTCGCGAGCCCTATTCTGTCCCGCTGAAGGATCCTCCTCTCCTAGGACAATGAGACGCAAACCCCCCCTTTCGCCACTCGTTCGGTTCATCCTCCTTTTGAAAACCGGCCTTCAGCCACGTCGAGACTTTATTTGCCCGGTGGTCCGGCTCTTTTCTGTTCCCTCGTTCTCCTCTTCGCCTCCTCCCTCCTCGTCTCCCTCCTTACATTCTGGTCCGGATGCTGCACGAAATCGCCGGAGCGTTCGCATCTGTGAGATCCGGCCCCGTAGTGGCGCCCAAACGAGTTTTAAATTGCACCGGCTGGGCATTTGAATGCGAAAACACGCGACGATGCAAAATGGACAGCCTAAACGCACAAGATCGTCCAGTCCCTCTGTCTAAATCTCTCTCCTCCACCCCTTGTCCTTAAGGACCGGGCAGCCTTTCGGTCAGCGCCGTGGCGGCCGCTCACCACGTGCACACGACGGCTTCGCGACGTTGCTCGGTGTTTCGTCGACGGGCAACAGGTTCTTGATTAGAACAGAGGTTCGTCAGCGTCCGCGTCGCGCTGATTTTATGCGGGCTTTAAATTGGAGGAGAGGTTCATTGTTTTTTTATTACCTCCAGTTGCTCCTGCTTTTATGCCGGAGAATTAATTTCATCCCTTCGCTTTACATCGAGCCTCGTAATTAGATACAGCTTCTTCCAGCCGAATCACTTGCCGATCGGTTCGATCGATTTGATCAATTTTAGTGCCCGGCGTTTGGTCAAACGGGTCTAACGTTTTGCGATCGAAAGCTACGAAAGTAGCTTGAACGAGAGCTCAAGATCCGCGGGCTGTTGCTCGACAAAAATCCGCCACCGAACGAGCGTGGTTCACGCAAGGAGTGTAATATTTCCGTTTCTGGAAGCCGTGGAGAAATCTCTGCCGACGACGGCGACGGACCGGAGACAAGAGCAGAACGGATCAGGACTGGCTCGTAAAAAATTCGTCAATGAGGCCACCGCGTGGTGGAAGCGGTTCGGCTTCGCGCGAGCGTCGTAACTCAGATTAAGCCTACGCGAGTGCCGCGAGCGGCGCATAATTTCCGATCTAAGTCCGCGGCGCGCCGGATCTACGAGGGGCCCCGATCCCGTGGCGAAAATTCACGGAATCGTCTGATTTACAGCGAGCGGAGTATGCCAGCAACGGCGACGAGTTACGGGCCGCGTAACGCCCGTTCAAAACAGTCGTACGTCTCCCGAATGATAAATTCGTGCCGACGCTTTTATTCCGCGTCGTTCGCTGCCCCCTCGATAGAGTTTGTCGCCGGCCTCGCGGTCCTTGAATTGAATCGGGCCCGAGATTCAGCGGTGTCGCGGATAAGTTGTGAACGCGCGCGCTCTTATTTATGGAATCGGCCGTGAAGCAAATTGCGAAATAGAACGGCGAAGTTTATCGGGTGGATTGTTCGGGGAATGGTTAACTGCGAAATAAGGTCTTTGCGCTTTTTCTCGTTTCGAAGGACGGGGAGGGGATAGCGCGATCCCGGGATCAATGTCTCGCATTGAAACGCCGCGAACGGTTCGTCTCGCGGGGCCCAGAAAATTGAAAGAAAGGAAGGGAGAGAACCGCAGGATCATTCGAAGGGTGCACGCAATTTTATCCAACGATCCTTCATCGAAGGTGCGGCGGACCTGTACCTACCTGCGCCACGCAGATCCTCTTTCGACTCGTTTCGAGCCCTCGTTCCGCGCGTCGTTCGAACGAATGATTCGACCAATCGGTCCAACCACGCCGGGCTGAAAAATTCAATTTACCGGCTGTCCAGTTTGACGAGGATGAGCCGGGGATATCTCGCTCGGTGTTTCGTGCAAATTCGCCGTTCCGGGCCGGCCCGGAGTTCAGATCGTCCTAGATAAAGGTGGAGCAGTGCTCGGGATAATTTCAGGTCGGGTCGTGGCTCGCGTGAAACGTGCACGTCAGATACGCCCAGCGCGAAGAATGGCCGGCGAATCGGGCAGGACCCCGAAGAGCAAGTCCTCCTTGATTGTATCTGCGCAATCTGAATTTCTTTTTGCTCTCTCCGCGAAACCGATCCCCCCTCCTGTTCTCGCAGCGAAGATTCGCCCGTATCTCGAACCGCGCTCGCTGTCTCGCGGGTCCTGCAAAATTCTGCACTCGTACCGTGGAACAATATCCAATTGACGGAGTGCGCATGAGGATAGCGTACCCGGTCGTTCAGAGGTTTACGAACGGCCCGATAGACAGCGGAGAACCGGAACTATAATCGCTCGTCAACCCTCGCCCATCCCATAGCCCCGCGTCTCCCACGCGATCCACCCCGTAGCGAAACGCGTCGCTCCGATTTCACGTTCGGTGAACCCGTGTAAAGAGCGAAAAAAAAGGGGGCGTTTAACCCGACCACGGGCGGTCGACGAACAATCCTCTCGCCGCGGATTGCTCATCCCCGCGGGTGTAAGCGGCCTGAAAAGGCCGAGGGTAGAGAAGTTTCTGTGGGGGCAGGTGACAGCCGGGTTTTCCATCGAGTTGGCGTGAAAATAACCTGTCCCCTGGCTCCCTTGCCCGAACGTCCTTTGATGCCCGGAACTGAAAGGGGCCCAAGCGGCCCGGCAAATTAGCAGCCCCTTTGTGCTGCCACTCGTTCGCTGGCAGCCGCCGAATTCGGGGTTTAAATCGCGCCGGTTCGTGCTGGTGCGTGTGCACCTCAATCGAGATCCGCCGTTTGTTCTTCCGGGAAGATGTCCCTGGACGGCCGAGAAAGGATGGGAGGAGCGAACCATTGGGGCATCCATGTGGCACGAAACGATATCTCTGTCGGGACGTTTTACTGTTACCCTTCTTCAAAGCGTCGTCCCCCCCTCAGCGGCAGGGTCGTAGTTGTCTTGGCGATTAAAAATTGCAAATGCTTCTGCGGTCGAGAGATCGATCGTTTCTCGTCACGAGATTTCATTTAGCCGGGCAAGTTCTGCCCCCGTTCTGCTCCAACGGATTCGTCCTCGCCTAATTCGCCCGTTCGATGTAACCGAACGAGCAGATCACTCGGGAAACCGTTTCGTCCCGTTTCGTTCGTGGTCTTCGGCCCGTGGAATCGGGTCCCGCGAGCCACCGCGGTGTCGCCGAGCTGCAAATTAAAGCGTCGAGTTCATCGAATCGGCTTCGTTAACTCGGACCATTGTCCCAGAAGTTAACGGGCCGGAGTCAATCGGCGTAGCAGTTGCCCTCGAAAGCCAGCGAGGAACGACAGGTTCGAGCGTTTGCACGAGGTCGTTACTCGGTGGCCGTTTGAATTAGACGTAGAAGGGACGATCGGAGCACGGCGGCGTTGTAGGTCCTTCTAATTGCATCTAATTAGATTAGAGGACTGTGTTGTTGTCCGGTGTTGATCAGGGTAGCGACAGGTCGGGCCGGCCTGGATCCCTGCCTCGAATTAGATTACCATTGGCTCTGTTAATCGACACGACGTAGGAAACGCGGACACACGCGCGCATACGCAAACCTGCATAGAGAGGCCAAGGGAACGGCGTTAATTGAAAGCTCGAGAGATAGAACTTGTGCACCGGGGGGGGGGACATTGCACGGTGTTGCGGGTTGTCCTTTTGTTTTTTAAACGAGTAGGAACGGGAATGGTCCGTCGGTGTCGGCGATGGACACGATTGGGTGCTTTGTTTTATAGAAGGCGAGGCATTTGCCGATTCTTTCGTTACCAGAGGGCGAGGGTGTTCGGGCGGGTGAAGCAACGCGAAGTAAGAACACCGAGCAAGTATGGATACGAGTATAATAGATTATCGTATGGAGGAATTGGAATGTTCCGTGTGTTCGTGCGAGGAAGTTGCTCGTATGCTCGGCAATTTTCCGGGTTCTCCGGCTTTTTCACATTGCTGTGACAGAGGAAGAAAAATGAAGTACTAATTCCAAAAGGTTATAGTGTAACTTGTTTTGTCCCGGTGTTTAAGCCTTCAGAGAGATTGATGCTTGCACGTAGGGTCGTACATCTTAATGTTTCCAGTGTACGCCGGGCCGAGTGATTAATTGTGTAAGGAAGGTAACGGTACGGGGTTCGTTGCATTTTGACGGGAATCTTCTGTGGGAAGTGTTATTTTTCTAAGTGGAGCCATCAACCTTACCATTTTTCATAATCTTCCGAGCAGCGCTTCGAGCGCGACCGAATATAAAAATAATGAAAGCCAAGGTCTCGGGCATTCGGCATTCGTTACAAACTACTTTTGTATCGTTTGTACAATTTATTCGTACTCGTCCTCTACACCCCCCCCCCCTTCCACCTCTAGCGATCCTTAATCACAAACGCGCGTACAATTTTAAACACTTCACGTTCATCCACGGATTAAAACAAAATACAGAAACAAGATACGCGCGTATCTATTCGTTTGCCCGGGCATTCCAGTAATAATCTCCGCACACCCTCGTAACTCACCCCGGTGTTCGCCAACAATATTTACCAGAATTTGTCATATCAAGTGCCAGGGGTGGGCAAAGAAAAAAATCGTCAGATTTATCGCGTCGTGATTCACGCGTACAACCTGAACCTCCTCGGTTCCCCTACTTTCCCTCGGTCCCTTGACAAGGAGAGACGGCAAAAGTTCTTGTTTCGTCCTTGCTTATTTCTCCCCGTCCCCTCCCTCCCGTCCATCCCTTTTTCTTTTCTTACTGTTCCACGGTCTCGTGCATCGAATAGCCACGGCGTTCCTCGCAATCGCGGTGCAACGAGCCTCGCGCCATGTTTCATCGTTGCCTCCGCGAGCAACTCGGTTATCTGTCGGGCTTCATTAAGAGGGTCATATAGCATTCGCGAGCAGAAGAAGGTCGTCCGAGCGGAGCAGCGCGGTTCAGTTCAGAGCTTTCCTGATTGTGCACGTCCGACCGTGCGCTCGGCAGATACGTACGATCGTGCTTTTCGACCCTTTGCACCCGTTCGTTCCGCCGGCTGCTGCGCGATTTATCGCGTGTTCCGGCCTGTTCCTCCTTCGCTATTAGCTAAGGGGGGGGGGGGACTGCGGTGCTTTTAGCGGTCGGAACTTTAGTTTAGGAAGCAACGGCGAAGAAACTCGAGCCGCGAGGCGCTGCGAAACGGAAGGGCAAAGTGGTTCGAGGTTTCGAAGACCGCGAGGGGTGGATTCGCGGGGTTAATGGAAGCTGTCCGTGCATTTCGTTGGATCGTACGTTGCGCTTATTTTGTTCGCCGGGACGCGTTGATTTCGCGTCGAGAGCAAGGCGGCACGGTCCTGCGGTATTTCTAATGGCGAATATTGGAAAATGAAAGTTTCGGTGGCTTCGCCTAAAAAGAAAGCGGCTCGTCGAGGGTCGGTGGGCGACAATCGCACGTAACGCGTCGCGTCCCGTGGAATTACCGTCGATTATTAATGGAAGGGAAATTTTCCGCGTTTCCATCGGCCACACGGATACGTCTGGTCTGTCGGCTCGAGGCCCCCCGATGCCAAGGGACAATAATTCTTCCTTGTTAATTACTCCGCGAACCGACGTAAATCGTGCGTTCGCCCGGAGCGATCGTTGAAAGCGGATGAAGGCGGCCCGTGTAAATTGTACATTAACGAGGAAGCCGCGGCGGCGGTGGTTAAATTGGTGGCTGGAAATCAATATTTTATCGTGCCGCCCGGCGTCCTATCGCGGCGACGTCGTTGGTTTCTGGGTGGTCAGAATTCTTCGGCGAACGAAAAATTCTGCCGGTCGCGTTCACAGGCCCTCCTGGACAACGGCCGGGACGACGGGGACGAGCACGAGGACGGGGTTGAAGTATTTACGGTCTCGTCGAGACAATGCTCACGCACCGCCGCGGATCCGCTTGCGTGCGTGGCCCCACCACCTCTCGATTCCTTCGATACCTTGTCGAGCCGTACCGACACGCGGACAGAAAAATGCCCGCCGTGCGTGTCTTCCGGTTGCCGTTTAAGGCAAATATCCCCGGCGTTTCGAGTCGCAGCGGACGGACTCCTTCACCTTTGCCAGAGTTGCGGCACCCTCGGGGAATGGAACATCGAATAATTCGTTGGCCGGTCCGCGGGCGTCACTGGAAACTCTCTTGGCGAACGGTTCGTTTCTCTCAATTACTGTTTCAACTGTTTCGTTAGGAACGGTTTGGTCGTGAATTGAGAATGATGGAAAGGTACCGGGGCAAAGTAGATATAAAATGTGAACGAAGATTAGATGGACCGGAAATGTGTGAATGAAGGAAAATGCAGGAACGGTATTAAACGACGTAGATGCGACACCGACGAAGCAAAGGTATTTACGAAGAACTAGGAAATTCAGCTGAAATCAGGGTCTGTTTGTTAAAGTTATGCTCGATAAGTAAAATCGTTCCGTCGGTCGTCGAACATTTAACAGATAGGGAGATTGGCGGATGCGTACAGGCGGATAGAATCGCGTGAACATCTCGTCGTTTCATTTCCGCGGATGGTAAAAGTACGTGAAAACGACGGCTGGCAGAGTCGGAGGATGAATCAAGGGGACCATTATCCAACGTAGCGAGCGTTCAGCCGAGCAAGTCCCATTACCATTTATCCTGGCGGCCGTGTGCCGGAATCGGAATTCGTACTTTTGCGGAGAACGGACCGAGCGAATTTATAATAACAAGCAGCCCCTTTGTTCCGCGGATCGTAATCGGTATCCTGGATTCCCGAGGATGCGGCTCGGACCCGGGGAGAAAGTTTCGATTACGATACGAGCGTAATAAACTTCGATTCATCGATTCCTGCGAAAGGGGAATCGCAAAAGCTGCAGGTTCTTCGTAACTTTTTGGAAACTCGAGAGGCACTTCTGCAGGCGATCGATCGAATTCTTATCAAATTCTTTTCGCTTATTGTTTCCATACGGCGATAAGAAGAAAACCGAAGTGGGATGCATTGCTCGAATTCCAAATATCCACCGCCGCAAAATCGATGTCGAAATTTTCTGATCTCCTTCGCGATGCAAGTGGCTTAGACGTCGGGGCTGTAGAATTTTAAATAAATACAACGTTTAGACGAATCGACTGTTCCGGTGCACAAACTCGACCTGTCTAGTACCTCGAAGCATCCGAAGCACCGGCGAACTGAAAGAAGAACAAGAAGACGCCTAATCGCGTTGGCAGAGGCGCGAAGCAGCGTGAACGAGGAAACAGCTCCCAGACAATTAACGATGAGATCCACCAGCGACGCTTCTTACCACGTTCCTTGCGGTAGCAGGATCGACGGCGCGATTCGTATAATCGCCAGCGCTCCTCGTTCGTTCGAGGGAATATTGCCCACGGACACGCCATCGAGAAAAAGGGGCCGACGAGAAAGGCCAGACGCAGGATTTATCGCGTCCAAAGTATTCTGAATTGTGCACCGACACGTATTCTTTGTAATATTGTTGCTAGTTTTCGTTGGATGGATGGGTGTTTTGTATTCTTCTTTCTTCTTTTTTTTCCTTTGCTCCTTTTGGTAATTACGCGGCGACAGATCATGCGTCACAGACGCTAATGAGAAACGGGTTTAATGACACGGAGCTTGGCCAATATTAACGACGATGGGATTCTTTTAGATTTGATTTTTGTTTTGCTTCGGTGGATGGGAAGATTTGTAAATCCTGGCGTTTATTTAAGTTTGTTTGCAGCAGTTTGATTAGATTGTACTTAAAATTTCTTGAGCGTATCGGCTTCATTGCTTTCTCTTGTTTGCGAATTAATTAATAAATTATTATATATATATATATATATCGCGTTAAATTGGAAGGTTCGACAGCTCGGCGCACGAGTTCGATTGAATCGTTCGATACGTATTGATAAATTTAGGAAGGACTGATTCGACAGAGGTGATCGTTACAGATATACCTTTTGTGTCCGACCATAAATATTACATTCGAGGACAGAGGTAATCTAACGAATTATGTATTATGTACCTGAAATCTCTCCGAGCACACCTCCATCGAGAGGCATCGTTATAATTTTCTAGATTGATAGGCTAGATGGACGAGCAAGATAGATGGAGCACAGTGAAAGTGAGCCTAGGAAACTGGCACTCTCTAACTGGTAAATAGATCTACTCGCACTCGAGCTCGACCATAGTAGACTTAGATTGCCCCCAGATCGTAACATCCTAGCTCTATTAGCTCTGCGCCGTGGTATCTCCAGATTAAATTAACCTTACAGCGTACATACTACTCGCCGATTAGATACCGGCCCCTCCGCGTATTTCGTCAAATTAAATTATAATTACCAATACGATCTCTATCGATCCGAAATCGGGCCGCAATCAATAATGTGCGATAAATCTCCCGCAAATTAAATTAGATCGGCATTGATGATCTCGTTTAATACCGCGACGTATAATCATTACTGAAATACCGTATTAACGGGGAAAATTGGTTGTTCGCGAAAGTATTCTGGAAGCAAAGATCGAATCGCACCCCTGCGAATCTCCGATCAAATTCTGCGTAACGAACACTCCTTGCTTGCCGGTTTAATTTCAACGGAACCGCAACGACTTTATCTCGCCGATCGCGTCCCCCGATTGTTCCACAAAATCGCGCCACCCTATCGATCGATACGCGAGGCGTTTCCCTTCGCTTGTCCCTCGTTTCCACGAGGTGGAGAGCCGGATACCTGTTGAGATGGTCCGTCGTCATCATCCGTCAGAGCGGTGCACGCTCGTTGGCTTGCGGTGGAAACAAGAAACGCCGGTCTTGTTCCTGGTAATCGGGCGCATATAGTTGGAAAGAGCTTCGGGTTATAGTTATACTGGCTCGACGTACGCTCTGCCCGCAAGAAACCACCGGAGTTGTTCTGCTCCTCCCTTCGATCCCTTCGATCCCTTCGATCCCTTCGATCCCTTCGAGTTACTTATTACCGGACGAAAAGGGAAGATCGATACGAATTAGCATCGGCAGAAGTCGGGGCCGGACTCGGGAGCAGATTGCTTTTGCAACTCGCGATGGATGGATCTGATAGATCTGTTTCTGGCGGATCTAGATTACGGTTGATCTAGGGGTATGCACCGGGGTAGAACTGGATTGCGCGAAGCGCGGGGTGCGCCTTTCCTCCTCGTTTCTTTTTGCGGTACGCAGCTGAAGGTAGATTGAGTTACAGCGGGCATAGAAACGTACAGATCGTAGATTAAAAATGTATTACACCTGGGACGAGTGGTTGAATTGTGTCCGCGCCGTTATTATCGCGGGCCTGCTCGGGTTAGATTAAATCGGGATTACATTAGGTCTAGGTTGGGCTGATTTACACGCCGGGGTTATCTCGAGTTAAGTTGCTCGCGCGCCGATGATTATTCTTAATTAAGTTAGATCGACGTTAAGATTATTCGAAATTAAATTAGGACTAGGTCAAGGGGACTCTAGTTAGTTTAAATAGTTCAGGTAAGCTCTGCCTGGATTTTTCGCTGCTCGTTACACCTGCCACTCGAGATGCCGCAGTAAATTCCAGCTGGAAAAGTTACCTACGCTCCTTCTATTTCAAAGCGAAAGAAATTCAAAGTTCGTGCAATACATATCTCTTACGCTTACGCTGTATTCAACAGCGAACAGCCGCGGTACACGTTCTAAACAAATATCATTACAAAGCGCGATTAACCAAGGCTAAATTACTCAATGGAAATTTGCTCCAAGCTTCCTTTGGTGGACTCTTGCGAAACGCTGCCTCGGATCGTAGGTACAGCGCGCAATTCGCGTGCCGGCATTAATTAATCGACGGCGATTCTTTAATGACCGTTTAACGTCGCTTTAACGCGGCGTGGTTCCAACCGCAACGCGTTACGGCGAGAAAAAAATGGGTATTCATTGCCGTCCCGATTTCCCGTTCTCTAAATCTTCGTCGATACCAAGTGCCGCGAAACGGTTTGAATGGTATTTTACAGCGATGCACGGGGAATCGAGGGTGACTACGTCGGCGTGCCGGCGAGATCTGGCAAAAGGTAAAGGTATCGTGGATCTTGTTTGTTAACGATAAAAAGAAGTGCGAGGTCCCTTGATGCATGGAGGTCAGGCGGGTAGTTAACCGTAGATTGCCTTCATAGAATTGCGATAGAGTCATCAGCGAGTGCGAACGGGCTAAAAAGCCATCGCGTGGTACGCTAATGTCTCCTTCGCGAAGCTATCAGTCAGCCGCGAGTCGAGCGAGTTCGTTCGAGTCGGTATAGATTAGGTAACAGCGATCGCGGTGTTCCATTATTCGACGTTCTCTTTTTGTGAATCTGCTCCATTGGAGGAGAAAGATATACTCCCCCCCCGTGGCCAACTGGACGTTTTCAAATTAGGAAATAAACGATTGCCCCGCTTCCGGCGAGCTTGCGCACAGAGGCGAGAAAAGTTGTGCCTCGAGAGCCGCGAAATTTGAGAGTAAATGTAATTAACTCCGGCACGCTTTACAGCGATCGTCGCTTCGATCGAAACGAAACGAATCGAACGAAAAGGGAATCGCGAACGCAAAAGAACGCTGTTGTGCAAACTCCGCGTGACAAATTCCAAATGGCGTCGCGTACCCTCGTCGTCCCTTTCGTTTGTTCACGATACAGCTGTCCGATGTATCCTAATTGGTGCGTCAGTCGTGCCGCGATATTTCACTGGCCGCCGTATCATATCTCGTTTGCCACGCATCTTGCACAGAAAATCGGTCGCGTCGTCTATTAAGAACGACGGTGCCCGACCGCGGCGATACAGGCCCCCCCACTTCGCGCGTCTGTCGGCCCTTCGATCGATCATCGCCGACTTATTTTCCCCCGGTCGAACGCAATGGAAAACGGGCGATCGCGTGTAATACACTTTTGATTGTATTTAGATGCGATTTTAAACGCGAGCCCCGGCCGCGCGTTCATCAATTTCCAAGCGGGACTCGTTAATTCGACGCTCCGGCTACCGGTTGTTGGTTTTCGTCGATTTTTCATGGGTTTGTTATGCCGCCGTGCCGCCGAGCCGTGTCACGGACGGGATGTTTCTGTGTGCGCTCGCGGTATCGGGAACAGGTGTTTTCTGCGGCTGAGCCGGGGTGGTTCTGATGAATGATGGCTCCAGTGGTCTACGAGCTCGGCCGCTTAATGTCGGATTCCTTTTTCGTTGCATGTTTACGGTGTTTTCTTTCCGCCGCTGACGCAGTCCCACGATGTATAGAAAGGAGGTAAAGATCGGAGATCGCTCCGGTTCGGACGAAGCGGACGACTTGCGCGATTAAAAATTTGCGCGGAGAGTCGCGCGGCTGAATTCGAACCGCCGCGTAGCATCGCGACGAAAATAAATTATTGCGACGCTCGGCCCCGCGAGCACTTGACTCGCCATCGAGGTGCATTTGATTTGATCGCCGCACTCGGACGAGCGATTCGAAGAAGTCAGCAAGGAACAAGTGCCCAGCGGAGCGCGAAAGCAGCTCAACAAAGTAGCATCTCTCGACGGGCAAAGTAAAATGGGCGCTCTCCGCTCGAAACGAGAGGGATAGGGCTCGTTGGCTTGGAAAATTCGTCGGCGGCTAAGCACGGTGGAATGCCGACCGCGATTCAGCGGCCTTGTCGCGGCAACCCGCGCGTCGGTTCTGCTCGACGTCGCGTTTCGATAATTCCGAGGGATGCGAATCAGCTGGGTGCAAGGTACGAAAGAACGATGCGCGAATTGTAGTGGCGACCGATAAGACTCGTCGAATTAACACCGGTGTATCAACGAAGCAGTACGTTACGCCAGCAAATTCTTCTTCCAATATTTCCGGCAAAGAAGATTCAAGTAGCTCAGTGAGCCAGAAGAAGTTGGCAAATTAATTGCGACGCAGGACGGTGCAATTTGATCAGCACGAAAGGCACCCGGTTTAAAAACACTGCTGTAGCTTCCTTAACTTATCATGTTGAAAAAAAAAACGTGCCGTCTATGGCACAATAGAACTGCAACGACAATGGTGCCCGTTCTGCGACGCAAGATCACGCTTTATCAAATCACCAAGTACGTATCGCTCGAGCGTCTCTACTGATATACGAAACATTCGAACCATTTCCATCCTTTCCCTCGGAGCGTGCAAACCCCGAGTACCCAGGCTTACTCCGGCAAAACCACGTCGCTCAACTCCACCCATTCAACAACAATCACCCACGGTGGAATCACTCCCCGTCTCGTTTTACGAATCGTTGGTCGCCCAACAAAGCCCCGTCGAGCTTCGCCATTCCCATTTCCCCTTTTCCCCGTTCCCGTATCCTCATCCCTTGCCTCGTCCCCGCGATACCAGCCAGGAGGACGAGCCGAAGAGGACGCGGGCAAAGGGTAACTACGTCTCAATAGACCGTGCACATCTCGGTAGAGCGAACAGCGGAGACTCCTAATATGGGATTGCACGCAACAACCACCGTGGAAGCCACGGTGCGACCATCGCGAAAGAGAAGAAGGGCGGTCGAGGCGGTGGGAGGCAAAGAGCGTACTGTAAATTATTATTGCCGCTAGTTTCTTGCCCGGAGCCGGTGCTAGAGTCTCCGCCGGCTGCGACGCAGTCCGCCGCTACTTATCCCGCAGCCTATCCGTCCCGCGAGCCCTATTCCGCCGAGCTTGCTCTTCTTCTGGTTTCTTCGAGCGCGTCCGCTTCCCTTTCCCGACGCGTTCCTTCGCCGCTTCTGGCCTGCGCAGAATTTGTATTCCAAATATTACTCTTGCGCTGGCTTGCCGTAGGATTTCGCAGTAGCTTGCACGTAGCCATCCGCGAGATTCGCCGAATTCGCGGTTCTCTACGAAAATATTTCTGCAGCTGATTCCGAGTGTGAGGGGGAAATTTTCCGCCTCGACCGAAATGACTATTTTGCTCAAGCTCGATTTCAGAGCTCGAACTAGACGCGTTCACCTCTCGTCGCTCGACCTCTCGGCCTGGACGTTCTCTTCCAGGAAGGAAGAGCGGGTTCGATCGCGAGGCGGTTCTCTCGCGTCGCAAAAAGTCTGGTGGAAAGCGCGGCGATTTCCACGCGGCGTAACGCGCCACTGGGATGATCGCCTTTCTGGCGAAACTGTCCGGGCATAGCAGGAAGTCCGTGCCTCCTCCGAGAAAGGCGGACCGTGGAATTCTGTTTTCTTGCGGGTCTCTGGGAATGCCTGGGCACCCTGGTTCTTCTCGTTCTCTTCGTACTGCTCGCGTCGAAGATGTCAAGGCCCCCGGAGCCGAGCATTGTTTCACAATGGAGGCTGTTGAAGGGACGGAAGGGAAATGTTTTTGTTTGGGTACGCGAGGATATTCGAGATCGGGATCCCTTCGAGAGAGCGTATCGAGGAGGATAGATCAGCCGCGGGGTTAACGACGGGACGCGGTTTCGACACCTCTGAAACTTAGGGTTTAGCGCGAGCCTCGACAGGTGTCGCACAGGTGTCGTCTTCTTATATGAAAGGACCTCGGGAAAATTGGGAAAATTCAAGGACGCAAACGTAGAAGGGGTCTTCGAAACTATTCGGGAAAAATTGATCGGCGTTTTTCGTTCTGCATCTCGTTGCTTGTCTTTCAAGAAGCGGTAAAAGGGACGAAAGAATCGCAGAAAATTTCTTCCAGGGGAATGGCACGGCGAAGGTATCTTTTCTTCATGATTTTTTTTCTTCGTCGATGCTATTATTGAAATGGAAATACGTACATATCGCAAATCAAAATTCCATTTATTAATTAATACAGCACATCGTCTGGAACGGACTAAGTTACATTTTCCAGTGTGGAACAAGTGGTCCGTATGTCTCTTCCCGAAATTTCACCGAACTCCTCGTTTCACCTGTTCTGCCTGTACCAATATTGCGCAACGTCTGGCGAATTCCTCCGTGAATATCCTCTCATTAAGCGCAGCGCGTGCATAGATCGCGCGTGTCGATCGTGTGGCTCATCGATGATTCACCTGGCCTCGCGGGAGGAGAGCACCTGCACGGAGGACTCTTTCTCCGCGGGTCGTGACACGACCCCCTATTTTCACCGTTACGCAATCGGAGATAGTCGAAGGCGGTTGGAATCCTCCTCTGGCCTCTTCCTGACTTTCGTCCAAATGTCGTGCGAATCGCCGTTGCTCGTTTTCATCTTCGTACACGCGTTGCGTCACCGGCGCATCCACCAGTTACGTGCCCGACGAGAGAATCCGACGCTGCGTGGAAAGTAAATTGGCCTTTGTTCCACGGTTATTTTTCTATTTTTTTCTCCTCGCCAGCAACGATCCGATCGTAGTCGAGATCGAAGCGCAACATTATGCTCGCGTGGCCCCGGGCGACTGTGGGATTACGTTAGAGGGATTGTTTGCAGGAATGGGGCCAATCGGGTATTTCTTTGATCGTCGTGAGATTTGTTGTGCGAAAGGTTTGTTGGTCGTAATTAGACAGATGGGCCTGGTTGCGTCTTCATCATTGTTTTAAACACCGGAGTATCGAGTTGCTAATACGTCCATGCATTGCGGCGGATGCCTGGTAAGGATGATAGCGTCTTATTTAACTCGATTCATTTACTTCGGTAAGAAGCGGAGATCGATAACGACAACTGACAACTTATTAAGTAATTCATATTTTTGTACAATCGTGCGGAAAACGACGAATCATTTATCCGGCATTTAATTCTCCGCTGTCCCAAATGTCTTCGCATTATTTACTAATTACACTACCATTATGCTTGTACAATAGAAACGGCGATAATTGTTTGACCCCCCCTTCTGTTATCTTATTCAACTGCATCGGCAGCCTGGTCGCGGCAGTCGTTGATTGATCGACGTCTGAATAGCAGCCATCAATTAAAACGATATTCGCGAAAATCCTGGCGAGCTGTCTTCTCGCTGGCGAAACGATCGCTCGATCCTCGACTCCCGGCCGATCTCACAATAAACAACGCGGCTTGCGATTGTGTCCCATCCTCGACACGTAATTATACAGGCCGTCTCACGGTTGTGCAAGTCCTGGGCGAGGCCTCCGCATAGAATATTCAAGTCTCTTAAGTTTCGTCGACTAGACAATATTGGTTATGCTAAGCACAATCGTTGTCACGCCTTCCTTCGTCTTTCTCCTCAACGCGGTGTTTCTCTTTGTTTGCCTCTTTTTCTCTCGGTCACGTTTTCTCTTCGTATCTCGAAACTTGCACGTCCGTTTCCTTTCTGCTCAAATTGCACCGGGAAAAATTGCATTACGAAGAAATTCGAAATTCCGGAGCGCAAAATAACGAGCACAATTATCCGAAGAAGGGTACGACGCCGGCAATTGCCCGTTCGAGACACTCCAGGGATTCCTGCAGAGTTCCCCCGATTTTTCTGATACCGATGCCCGCGGCCCTTTCCCCGGGAAATTTCGCGATGACTATAATCCGCGTGCGTCCAAAGGCAGCATAAGTACGCGAGCCACTGGCACAGTAGTTGGAACGAAATTGGTATCCCGCTAGTCGATCGGCCGTAAACTCGACGAACTGGACAAATCGCGTATCATCGATCAGAACACTGTTATTCGCGTCGACTCGAGGACATCAAAATCGGTCCGCGCGAGTCAGCCGAGATTGCAATTAACGAGGGACAGGTGTGGCGGGCCAATATTTTCTTATCGTCGCTTCCAATCGAATCGACGGGAACATTCGGATCACCTGGAAACTTTCGACGACGAAACCGAAGATCCCCGTTTCGATAGTTCCTTGAACGCACAATCTTTCGTCGAGTAACCGCGGGTATTCGTGTACGAAAAAAAAAAATAAATATTGTTAAAGAAAAGAAAGGAACAGGGAAAAAGAACGAGGGGAGACTTTCGATTGGCTCGTCATTTACATTTCCAGCGTACAATTATCGATAACAGCGAATGGCACGACGATGGCTTTCGACAAAGTCCCGTAATAACAGTAATTATTTCCAAGATCGAGTCACTTTCTCGTGTCCCTTCCAGCCGTGACTGTCGGTGATCGCTGCGGCGAAATCAATCGGGACGATTTTTCTTCGATCGTGCCGATTTATAGTGCTCCGCTTCCCTCGTAACGTCCCTATGATTTCCATCTATTTTTTCCGCGGCGAGCCCCGACAAATTTTCAGCCATAATAAAGATCGCGTGCGTTTAAACGGAATAGCTGCAAGTGAATAAGCTTCTCCCCGTCGATCGACAACATCCCCGTGGGAACGAGGATGAAATTGTGCTCTTAAAATTGAACAATTAGTCGGTGCATAAATTGGCCTACCTTGATATCCGTGTAAAGAGACGCATGCATAATTCGCGATAGACGTCAGGCAAAAACAGAAGATTATTCCAATTTATTGTAGAACGCTGATTCGTTCCGTCGATCGAATAATATTTTCGCCGGATACTCACGGGCGCACGCGAAATGAATGAGAAACACGGCAAAACAATCAAAATAGCTGCACGCGGCCCGCGGCTTTATCGATTCCCCGTCTGTTTCGAACATTTTCACTTTATCGCGCGGCAGACGAGCGATGCCACGAATCCGCGGACGCTCTCGCAATTAGAAAGTACTCGCGCGTACTCGCGCGTAATCGTCGCCGTAAGATAATATCGTGGAGATTTCGCAAGCTCGCGTACGCGCGCGCGCAGTACGTTTCTATCTTTCCTCTTACCGAAAGAGAGAGAAACAGAGTGGGGGTTGAGGTGGGTCTAGTGACGAAATTACAACGAGCCCCCGCGGTACAGCGACGATCAATCGATAAATCGGACCGCCTTCTCGTTACCTGTCATTAAACGCACGTGGACGTCGCGTCGGTAGGTGAAACGAGCCATTTCGAGCGATCCCCCTGCAATCGAATTGTTCGTCCGCTGCGCCGCAGAAATAGACGGCGACGCGGCGAAAAACGAATCGCGCGCTCGCGGTTTCGAGACTGGTTGGAATTGCGATGCAAAACGGAATATTACATCGCCCGTCGAAATATCGGCGCGGTGTCGTGTCGTGGCATTGGTAATTCAGCATCGAGACAATTAGTCACCAGCGTTTCGTTCGGCGTCGCTCTTTACGCCCTCGAATGTATCAGTTGCATTCCGTTCGACCCTCCGATCCACGGTCGTCGATCAAAACGTCATAAATCGATTTCTCCGCTCGCCTGCCTCGAATCGCTCGCCCGCGACCAAATATTAAATCGTCGAACTGGTATATCATTCGACGGACAAATGGTCCGGCTTATCAGCGGGCTGAGCTCGTTGCGATCGCGAGGCACGTGAACACGCGCAGCATAAATCGCAGCCGGCCGGGCCGATAGGAATTGCAGCCGCGTTTCTCGGCACGCATTATTCGGCGCGGCGTAATCGGTCCTCGTTGAATCGGTTTTCACTTCGTCCGGGTTCTACGCGAGGAAAGCGCCGGGCGGCCGATGGGAAATTGTAATGGACTTCTCGACGTACATGCGCCGAGTGAAAGTGTCCCGCGTTACGTTCGGAGCGGAACGCCGAAAAACCTGCGCGTAAAAACTGGTTCGCGTCGAACGTCCGCCGCGTGAATAATCGGTGGGGCGCAGTTGCGTAACGGGGGACGCGCGTTACGAAAAGTGACGAGGTGGAACAGGTACTTCTCGAGCGAAGCCCTCGACATTTTCTACGGATAAGTTACGAAATCGCTGAGGGACAGGCGTCTGCTTTATTAGCGCGTCGTAGTGGTTGGTAGGACTCTAGGTGAAAGGTCCCCTACGTTCCGCGATAGTACGTTTCGCTTTGCTTGTTCCCTTCTTTTCTCCCGTACCGAATGTACGATGTTTGTTCGTGTTGGCGCCGTTGAAGCTCATCAGTGCGAGCCTCGACAATCGACCGATACATCCATCACGAGATAAGGCAAGGCTATTAAGTTTTCCTGTGGCCGCCCGCTGCCTGCCACTTTGATACGGACCATAATTCGCGAATTATTTGTCCGTGAAATAATTTCTGCCCGCGGAGGACTCTTTCTCGGGGGCGTAAAAATTCGAAATTATTATTTACAACTCCTCCCCCCCTGCGGTACGTAATATGTAGCGAAAAATTCAGTGCGGTCCCTCGGCCGATACGTCCACTGGATCTTCTGCAAGGGCATACTAAATATCGGCGGTACCTTATCGAAGGAACGATAACTGTCGATCTATCCGTTTAAACCCGTTATCCCCGGCTCCGTTTCATTTAAGCGTCACTAGCGGAACAGCCTCGTAGTCTCGGATTAATTTTAATTTCCTGCCTGTGGGAGGGGAGGAAACAGTAATGGAGCAGTGCCGATAATTAAACGGGCATCAATGGACCACGATAATTCCGGATCCATTGGTCGTAAAACTCTCTTCCTGCGATAACCCGGCCCCGTGTATCGGATCTTTTAATTACGATCGCCGGTCTACAACACAGTTACAAATCACGAATAATCGTATCTTCATGCCGGCCACCGATCCACTGTGCGTGCAGCCCCCTGGTATCCTATATCCGCGGCATTATCGAACGATCGTTCGATTATTTTCGAACGATTTTATTGCTTCTGCTGCTTCGTTTCTGAAACCTAGCACACGCGCCCGATACGGTGTCGCAGTTTATTAATCCTCCCGATTACTCGAAACGAACGGATTCTTCAATGGAATGGCAAAAGAATCACCAGGCGCGTTAGAGAATCGATACCACGGCTGGCTCCTGCTTCCGTGCCTCGTGGACTTCGATTAGAAGGATCGTGATTCGATCGTGACTCGATCACGATCCTTACCTTGCGTCCCCTTTGGATATTAATTGCGCGTTGGACGAACGTAAGAAAGTCGAATATCTATACCGGACGACTATGGTTCGCGGAGGGTTGTTAGCATACAATGCTCGAGTTGCGTGCACGCGAGGACCGACGGGGAAAGGCAACGCCCTCGATCGTAATATCGGTTCGCCGTGAAGAGTCCCTTCGGGATATTTCAATCGTGGGTTTGGCATCCCTTCGCGCGTAGCGCTTCACGTCACTGCCGACTCCTATGCAATGAATCCCGATGCTGCGTTCAGCGCGGAATCTTCGTTACGTTTTCGACGTTCGCCTGCTGAATGGGCGAACGCGTGCCAATAATTTCGTCTTCGTTGATACTTCTCCGAACGAAAATAATGTTTCTCTTTCCGACGTCTCGTATCTCGAAACTTCGTCGCGAACCACGCAAACTTTTCGGTCGACCTCCCAATAATTCTCGCCGCTGCTCGGTGATCGGAGTACCGATCGTTCCGTTCCAGGAACACCCGGACCGACTCCAATATTCATCGAATACCCGACGAGGTTGTACGTCGAATCGCCGTCCCCAAGACAATTCCAAACAATTCGCCGTTGCCCCGTGACTCCTCTAATCAGCGAACTAAAAAGGACGACGGAAGAAAGCGGGGGGGAACAAGGGTCGTCGCTTTCTCCGCGGCTAGACCGACGCTAATCCCACGCGTCGCTTTATTATCCCTCATTATCGGGACACAAATTATAATCCGCAAACAGCGTTTGGCGTTTATGGTGGCAGCACCCATGAAAACTAACCGGCACTCTTTATTCCCCGGCGTATATCGTTGAAGCCTTCGTCGGGTCGAACAATACATTCGTCCCACGCCGCGGCACCTCGTGCCACGCCGCGCCACGCCACGCCGACTCCTTCGGCTCTCCGCCGGCGCGCAGAGCTGAAGGATCGCGAGTGTAACACGTGTACGATGGAAACGGCCCCGTGAAACGCTCGCGGAATCTAATTTATTGGCGCAACGAACGTACGCGAGGGTCGAACGGCCGTAGACAATCGACGAGAAATTAAACTGACCGCCTTGGTATTCGTGGGCGTAATTGCTGTGACGTGCGCCGGCGATCGCGACGAGGAACCGAGGAACGCGTGCGATTTTTATTCCCCTCGGGATTGGACACGGACGACACGTACGAGCGATAGGATCGTTCGACGGGTCGGACAGTTGGAACTCGCGGGCCGTTTGGGAGTTGCGCAATTGCAATGGAACATTGGAATTCTCGAGTGTTGGGGCATCGAGCCGAGGGAGCTCGGTGTCGAGGTATTAGACGGCTCGGTGGGCAGATTATCTTGGTAATTGGATCATTTGAACGCGTAGTACGCGTCGATCATTTCGATCTGACAAATCGGCGCGAGGAATTTGCGCCACCGCGATGTTTCGTTATTGCGATAATAGATATTCCACTTGCCCGCAATAATTGCGTCCAGAATTACTAACCGTGACGAGTTTTTCTAGCCGCGTCTGTACAAGGACCGTGCGCGAAACTGGTTTATATTTCGGAAGAAGTCCGTGGCACGGAATATGTGGACGAAAACCGTTGCGGCGGCGGGCGCAGAAGCTGTGCCACATCCTCTTTTGTCGTTCCCTCGGACAAGCGGCGCGTCTCGAGTTTCGGGTAGAACGCGGCCAGCGTTGTTCGGGGATTCTGTGGTTTCCGCGACGCGGAAACCGATACAACGCGTCCAAAAGGAAGAAAGCCCCGCGATGCTTCTTCGTGCACGCCAGTCGGGAAGCATTAGATCCCCGGCGATTGGGTTTCTCCGGGAGCGGGACGGGAAAAATCGTCGCGCCAGACAGAATTCGTCGAAACTACCCGTCTTGTTCCACCTCGGTACGTTCGCTTAAAGGGAAGGCATTTCTTTCTGTCAACGAGTAGAGAACCTCCGTCGTACGCTCGCAGAACTTCGTTCGAACCGATAATTACTATCTTCTTCCGCCCGTTCCCAATGAGCTCGCGATTTCTGCGTCGCGCGTAATCGTAACTTGGTGGTATCGCGCGTGTATGGGGCGGTGAAAAGGACCAAGCTTCGATTAAACGAGCGGACCTAAACCATTCGCGATACCTGCGTCCGACGCGAGTGTCTAAAAGTCTGTCGTTTAAGCGTTCGAACGACCACGGTATATCATGCGGCTGGAAGAGGAGACAATCGTCGAGCGAATCTCGATAAGTCCCGAATGAAACGACCACGTTCGCGGCCCACGGGTCAGACCTGTCGTTCTCGCGGCTTTCTGCGCGTGCCATTGTACAGAGTCGGAAGGGAAAACGGCGTCGCTCGTGCACGCGTCCGTACCGTCGCGACGCGTCGCTTTCCTACGAGATCGCGGCGACGCGTTCGGAGAGACCCAGCGTACCTCGTGTGTCCCACAGTCGGCGTGGGTCGGCTATTGTTCGCCGATAGGACGGGCCCCGTTTCCCAGAGAGAACGCGCGCCGCTGCGAAATCCGATTTGCGAAACCCGATTTGCACGCGGTTACCAATGCCACCTGATAATCGGCGCGGCACGGAACGTCTGCTTTCTCGTTTTTCCACGACGGCTGGTACGCGCGTCGATCGAAACGTTTCCCCCGTATGGAATCCGGCACTTTTCTTGTCAGCTCGTTGCAACGATGTTGCGGTGGCCGCGTTACTTTCGCCGCGCGTGCGGACGGTGCTCGAATCGTTTGTTGCATTTCTTTTAACAGCGGCAGGGGATTCGTGAGCGGGGCGTCGGATCGGGCGTAAGTTCGTTTCCACAGAGTCGACGAACGTTTCCCAATTCACGGGTTCCCCGGTCGACGAACGGATCGTTGCGCAAAGGAAAAACGGCCCTTCGTCGGGGATCGATCGTTGCGCAATAACCGATTCGGAGTTGGACGGATACCGGTCGCGCGGCCGTAATTAGCGACAAGCCGAGCGCGATTAACGTCGTTACAAATTAAACAAGCTCGACGCCGCTGGCTCGAAAAAGTTTCTCCTCTGATACGGAATACGTCGCGCGAACTGCGACGCTGCCCGACGAGGCTTTAATTTAATTTTTCATCGGTTTTCCCATCGATTCCATGTGCGCGCCGCCAGTGACGGTTGTTACGAGTTCGCGTAACTTCCGCGCGCTTCCAGCGAGACAGATAATTCGCGGCTTTGGTAGACATTCGTAGAAATAAATAAAAGAAATTATCTTGTTAACTCTGCGCCGATGAAAAAGCGGTCACGTTCGAGGGTATCCCATACATCGTGGCCCATTAATATTAATTACTCTGCGGTACGAGGAGACGAGGCTCGCTGGAACGGAGAAAGGTATAATAGGAGCACGTTCTCCGTTTGTGTGTTGCGTACGATATTTACATTGTAACGGGTGTCCGATCGAGTGTCGACGACCCCGATATCTTCGGTTATTTATTCCGTATATACATTCCACCTCGTCGAACCGCTAACGCGATACACACTTCTAATTAGTAGAACGGCCCGCCGGCGTTTTATTGCGCGGAGTTATTGCCGTCATTATTTCCCTGCCTATGGAACGCTTTTTGCCCGCGATCCATCGTGCCCGTGCAAGCCTTTTCGACGCGTTATCGAGGGCCCCGGCACTTCGCCACGAACGTGTACGTACATACCTGCGCGCGTAACAGCCGGCGTAACGGGTTTCGGATTTTATTTTCGTGAACGAAAGGCCGACGGAAGTGTGTCCTCTTATGCAATTGATATTTAACGTTACGCTCGTTGAAATTTCGTCCGGGCTGGGGAACGCGTAACGCGATCGTGCCTGCCGGGCGAAACAGTTAATCGAAATCGACGCACGATTGGAGGAAGAAAAGATCCGAATCGCCGTTCCACGCGGGGGAATAGTCGCTGAACGCGGGACTGGCGTAGGGGGGAGCCGAAAAAAGTAAAATAGAAACGAGAAAAAGGGAACGACCGAAGAACGGTTCGGATTAGATTGAACGGCGCGAGCCGCGGCTCTGAAACGGAATGTTCCGGAATCCAATGAATTGTAACGAGCGGATCGTAAATTGGTTGTTGGAGAGCGTAAAGAAAAAAAAAATGAGCAGATTTGTTGGCGGTCGGAGGAAGTTCTCTCCCCGCCCAGGTGAGTGCAACGATCTCGAGTCGGTTCAGAAATGGCATTTCAGCGGCCGCTACGCGTACACCTGCTCGCTACGTACGCCACGGTAAAATACACACGCGCGTGCACGTGTGCGCGCGCGCGCGTGTAGCACAGGTATCTAGTATGTCGCGAACCGCCGCGGCCACTCGTTAAGATACACCCGATTATAGAACATTACCGTGGCCGGGTGGTTGTAATCGCGGCGCTTGCATGTAATAGAAACTGTTCGGGACGAGCGAATACGGATACGATTTGCCTCGACGTTTAGAGCTTGAATCCTCAAACTTTTGACATTTCACCGCGTCCTTCTGCTGTTACTTTTACCCGCGGCGAGGTCCGCCGATCTCCAATGGGATACTTCTTTTTCACAGGCGTAATTAAAATTCCACGCCCTTGACGATTAACGATAATAACAGTGATGGCAATATTTTATCGCCGCGCGTCGCCGCGGAACATCTACGAGCAGGGGGACGTGAACGGAGGATGCAGCAGCGATCGGTAATTCCGTCGTCCTCGTTCGTCGAGCGTTATCGCGAAGGCCGGGACGAATTTTCGAAACGAACGTTTCCCTCCGAGTTGTTCAATTCGTAAGGAATTTTTCGGCTCGCCGCGGCGGTCGATTCGCTCGCGGGGTTAATCGGCAGAATTACCCCAATTATCTTTACGGTCCCGTTTTCGTCGGCGAGGCGTGCATACGCTCGGCCACTCGGAATGAGTAGAAACGGTCGCTAGGTAAATTTATATTAATGCACTCGTCGGGAGGCTCGGGCGTAAAGAAGCTAGCGTACTCGCTGTAATTGAGCATCGCGCTGGCAAGGGTTAACGATCTCTTCGCGCCGGCATGCGATAGAAATGGCTTAAACGGTGCAACGAGCACTGGAGGTGTTCGCGTGTCAAAGATTGCTGCGCGTAGCGCACCGACCACATTCGCGGAATCGTCTTGTCCTAAAACTCCGCGAAGCACTTTGCCGGTATAGTTTGATAAAAACGAAACGAACGCCAATATTTCCAGCACGAGCTACGAACGAACCGGGCGAATTTTCAACGAGAACCGATCTTTCGATTCAGGAACGTAGACATCGCGCTCCGTGATTTCTGGAGGTCGGTAGTCGGTGTACGGAATGCAGAATTCGGACGAGATATGGATTACGAATGTCGTGGACCAATTGAATCTCGGTCGACAATCTTCCAAGGATCGTCGAACTCGCGAGCTTGAATTATTTAATGAAGTTGTAGTGCGTTCAGCGAATGATTCGCCGGTTTCGCTCCGTTCGTTCCTCGGCAAATTGTGTTTCCCACCTGAAATTCCGATAACCTGCCTCAATTATGTGACAGAACGGTCGCGTACCGCTGTTTTTCCCGCAATTAGCCGGTCTTCAACGGCGAAGCGCGTAATTTTCGCTTAATTGCCGCGAACGCTTTTTATCATGGTCCCAACGACATTATATATGTGTCTGTATACTTCTTTGGCGCTCGAAAACATTTTCACGAGTCGAAAATCGTCGTTGCGAGATCCTGCTGATTAGCATGGCGATTCAAGTACGAAACGTTTCGTCGTTCCACTTCGTCTTTATTTCTTCCATGAAAAACCAGTCGACGAAAGCAAAACGATCTTCAGGAATGAGAAAGTGCGTTCCACGGTGCCCGGTACGATACTGACCCTGATAAACTCGCGATGCTGCTCGAAACTTAATCAGAACGTGCATTATTCGCGACGCCTCTTTTCCTTAGTCGTCGTTTTCCGAAACAAAAAGCAAAGAAAAACGAACAAAGACAGGGAAGGAAAGAATCGACGAACAGTAACAGATATCACGGATATACTTTGCGGCCACTTTTGTTCCACTTTATTTTTTCTGGCGACACATCAATCATTTTTCTCATGGAATATTTCGAAATGAAAGGAGCGAAAGTACTCCCAATTTCTCGATCATTTCCTGCACCATTCAGGGGACTCGTCAACGTCGATCAAACAATTGGGAAACTTCGGATCGGTGCCTTTTACGTTCTTCAAGGTCCATTCGTTCGGTTTCGTTAGAATTTCTGTACTTAGAACGTCTCTCCGGCCTCCCACTTCTCCCTTTCTGATACAGTTTTCCGGTTCGATCGGCGATATCTGTTCGGGGGTCTGGAACGTTCACCGTGGGATTCGCTTGGAACTGTTGAAACGACACGTGACCAGCCAATCTCGTGATTTCCTCGTCGCCGTAGGTCTCGCTCAGGAACGACGACACCTGCTTTATGGTTCCCGGTATATCCTGGAACACAACGATTCTTTTTTAACACGTTGACCGCCAAACCACGGGTTATCTCGTGGTTGCTTTCCGCGAAGAGGTGTCTGTTACGTAAGCCAGCTACGAGATGATTCGTAACATGCTTTTTAAAATAAAAGAAAAACATTCTTTAAGCTTTTTGATGATTACTATCTACTATTATTAAAGGTTTTAATAATAGAACACGATTAAATCAAATTGGCTCTTTAGACTGGTATCGTGAAAAATTCTGTGACAATCGACGCGTTAAAACTCTGATATATATGCTCGTCTCGGAACGCGCGGTGTCTGTGTACCGACTTATACTACTTCTCCATCCGTACCCGCTCTGGTAACACGAATCCGTCGACCAGTGCTCGCCCTTTCGCATTCTCGAAACTCGTATCGTTCGCCACCAGCCGCGACGGTACCATCGTCAAAGTGCCACCCCGAAAGTTTCCGCGAAATGAATTTCGCGTTTCGCACGGCTTAATTCTAAGTCGTCTTCCATCTGACCCGGGCATACAACAAACGCGGACGTCCCTCCCCTGAAACTGGAAAAGCCTTTCAATTTCCCCGCGAATTTGCCGCAAGAAACTGGCATTAGAACGCGATTCGGTGCCACACGGTGGAAACCGACCGGCGGTTTCAGGGAACATTTCGAATCGGGACTCTCGTTCATCCGCGGCTCCAGCGGCCCGAGCACCGTTGCCGTGCGATTTCCTGGCGTGTCTCGCGAACAGCGTCGTTACGGCAAAGTAAACGATCGCGGGAACGACGAATAACGGTGCGCAGCGTGAAACCGAACGGTGTAATAGCGTTCGAAACAGACGGCGAATATGGTTACACCGGCGAAAGATTATTGCCGGCTATCTTGCCGGTAACAATGTAATGACGAAATTGCCGCGGCCGTCGTCAAACCCTTTACGACCGGGCTGCGGCCAAGTTTCCGCGGTAATTGCTCGGTATTAATTGTGCTCGATGGTAATTGCGACGGGCGTTTCGATTTTAGAGTCGCCCGACGTTCCACCCCGCTCCGTTCTGCAGCTAATTCATTGCCGCGAGATTGGCAATTTTCTGCAGCTCGTTCGCTTCACTTCTTGCGAAAATTTTCCACCGCTTATCGCGCATATTTCTGTTTTTCTTTTTATGCATCATTTTTAGAAGCACCTCCCTTCGTTCCATTCGTTCGAATGTACGCGAAAACATCGAATGTTTCGTTCCATTCGCTCAACGGTATGTAACTGTCGGGCATCGTAATATCTCCTGTATCTTCATTTAAAACGAAACAAAGTGTCAATCGAGAATCGAGCGTCGTTCACGACGCGAGTTGCGTGCATTCGGGCGACGCCTGGCGTCGCGACACGCCCCGCCATGGGCCAGCAACCAGGAAACGAGGCAGACGTGCGTGTGCATCGGGTATCCTGCGCAGCGTGTTCGTTGCAGCCGTGACGCGACAAACGAAGCTGCCTCTGCACGCCGTGCGACATCTCGTATCGTGCATCACTCGCGTTCCGTTGGCCGGCGTATGAACACGCACACCTGGATCCACGCGAACGAGATCTTCGCCGTTCGCGGATGGATCGTCGCGCCACGCGACACTCCGGTGGTGTCCGCGGGCATTATTGGCGTTCCTCGATTGCAAACGCGACCGTTGGATAGGAATCGGTGGACAGTGGATGGTTCCATCGCGAATTTCAAGAAGGAAGAGAGCAAGACAGATTCGCTATCCCGACGAACAGGACGCTCTTCTTTGGGGATTGGCTCCGCAGTTCGATACTGTCAGGTAGAAAAGACAGTGATCCCGTTTAATTTGTCGAGCGTTGCGCAACTCAAGTTCGATAAACGATCGCGATCCGTGCATCAATTCGTACGAATAACCGGGACACGCGACGGATCATTGAGCGCGTCTTATCGGCGCTCGGGGTTATCAGCGGTGCACTGGAACGTCCAGCACAATTATGCCGACCGTACGCGACCGGTATAGTCCGCGAGACGATGTTGGTCGTTCAGTTTCAGGCGACTGATCGTTTCGAAGTCCGTTCGAGCGATCGATCCGTCCGACCATCAGCAACAGCCACCCGGCGGAAGGTCTGGCTCCGTTGTTGGTCGCGTAACGCGTGCTCCTTATTCTCCTCGCTCGCGCCGAAGATTATCATTAAGACGTTCCACGGCCGGCTGCCGCTGGTCTCGCCGGCAACAGAGGATACAAGATAGATGACGTTCAGGCGAAGGTTGAACCACGAAGAAGAAACAGGAGGGCAAACAGCTAATCGCGGGATTACGTGAAATTCATTTAACCCGAGGAAGAACGACGCGTCGCAGGTGGAGTGTCTATGCGGGAAAATGAAAAGGGCTTTCAATCCCCTGCGTTAATTGGGGGAGGGTGGTTTGGAATCTGCTCGTTGACTTTATAATTGGTCAATGTTTATCGCAGGGACGAATAGGAACTTTGCGCGACTCCATGTATCAATGGAATTGGAAATCGTTAAAAGTTAAGAAGATTTCTTGAATCGTTCGATTCAGATTCAGCGAATTCCAGACGGCTATGGAAACGGTTGGAAAGAGATTAACCTAACTCTGCGCGCAACCAGAAACCATGGAAAGGGTGCAAAAAGTTCGATAGGTCGGGGGATAATTTTCTATTCGTGCCGTTCTTGCCTGCGAAACGTTGCGCGTAAACGTAGGAAAGCAGGTACGCAATATTCATCGAACCGGGGGTCTACGAACAGAAGCGGAACGAGCCCGGGGCAGAAAGATGATCCACGCGCTCGCACGCGCGTGCGTCTCGGTACGCGACTATAATTGCGAGCAGGTGGCACCATTAATCTTGCGGCCACCGTAACCCATTTTCCCGGCTCTCTGCCGGCCGGCCACCGCTGTCGCGGATAATGAAATAACGAAGCAGGCGTTCGACTCGCGGTGGACTCCGAGTCAAACGAACCCCACCCGATGGGCACCGTGAACGAAATCAATTTTCACGGATCTCAATGATTTATACTCGAACCACGCTGAATAGGCGCGCGTCCGTTGATCGGGGCCGTGGCCGGTGCTTGTCGAGGTGTGTCAACATTCGTGGCTCGCGTTTAATTTACGCTTCTCCGTGGGGCAGTGAAATATGGCAGTGTGCATCCTCGAGGATCGCAGTGATTACCTTGGGTTGCGCCGACTGAACGAATTGAAATACTTCGGTGCTCGACAATTTTTCAGCTAACCGAAGGTGTCACGAATCGGAATCATTGTTTCAAGGAAAGCTTTGTCCAAACGGAGCGCATGAAAATGGAGGCTCGATTCCGTTTACAGTAACATTCTTTATTCTCGGTAACTCCGTTTGTTCTACGGCACACCCTTTGCGCCATCGAATGAAAAAGGTGCGGGATACCTGTCCCAGATTTTCCGTCACTCATTTCTACACCGGGCTACAGGTGTGCGTTGGGTTACGTGAACGGTGACGCAAGCACCGCGCGGCCAGTCCCGAAGATGAATGTTTACTTTTCATCTTGGAGCTGCGGGTCGTTTTGTGTTCCAGTAAGTAATTGGTTACTTTTAAGGGAAGCGCTTGAGACGAGCACGTTGGGCTTTAATATACAGTTGAACACGGCCCATAAATTACCCGACGGCTTCGAAAAATCCGCGCGCACTCTTCCTGGACCTTCAGGTGAATTCCCACGTAACGAGTATCATGACGCGTCCGCAGAATAGTTTTTCATCCTCGACGCATACATCATAAAATCACTTTGTATTCTGTAGCACTCCGTACATGGTGCCAGCGTTCCTGTATTATAATATCAAGCTTGCGGGAATCTCTCAACGTTTTCGAACTTACCTCCCGCAGTAATATTGCGATACAATATAGAACGTATGACAGCTCTCCTAGCTGCATCACTTTAACACCTGTTCCAATTCAAATTCCAATTCTAAACACGTCGAAATTACAACACAGTATCGAATTAGAAACATCGCTAATCCCCCCTCCCCAACTCATCTCAAGCAACCCCTCTGTATTCTCACCCTAAGTACAGAACGAACCGCCCCCTAGATCCTCCCGTACATTAATTCGTTGGTCGATCGCGGTCAACGCGATTAGTACCCACCTTCCCAACTAATTGTAAGATATCGTTGTTCAATTTGAACGCTCCAATGTGCTCGATGTTTCGAAACTTCTGGATCCTCGGAGTCTCGCTTTTCCGTCCATCGATCCCCGCAGCCGGATCAATAACTCGCGAACGGTATATTCCTTTCGCCTGCGACCTTCGCCATTCCACGATCGAATCGAATCTCTCGGGGGACCTTCGATCTCCGCCACTATCGATCCCCCGATCCCGTTGCTCGTCGCCATCCGCGCGAATAGAAGGCACAACACTCTCGTCCCGTGGAATGCATCGCGACGCACGCGTGCGTGGATGATCTCAAAGGTTAACGATGTTCCACGGTTCCACGGTTGATCTGCCTGGGTCGGATAAAAGGTGAGGGAACAGTCGAGCGTTCGTGAATTCTGGAAAAAGGCCGAGGATCAAGGACGTGGATCGCTCGTCCCGTAACCAACGTGCACGGTCCCCCTCTACCCCTCGAGGAACATCGTTTTCTACGTTTGCGCAACGAACTCGACATTTTCCCCTCTCTCGTATGGGCTTTCGCCTCTTCTGCCGATGATCCTGATCTTATGTAACGTTTTGTTGATCGCGAGGAACGCGTCGGCGGTGTCAACGGGTAGCGGTATTTCGCGGGATTGCGCGCACAGCAGGTAGAACCCGGTGGAATTTTCTACGCCGCGGTATTACGTTGTGCTAGGTATCGTTTCCGTGGCTCGATCGAGCGGGGGCAAATTTTTCCTTCTAAATTGTCCGGGCGATTTGTTAGATCGGCAATTGTTCTGCTGAAACGAGCAACGCGGACGCGCCGTAATTTTAGAAATGAATAGCTCGAACAGAAAATGAGAGGTGCGCTTTAATGCCTTTCTTGCGAAGAAGCAAATGTGTACCCGTTCAATAGTCCTCGTCACTTCCGGCGAAATTCGAACAAACGTCCTTCCTCTTCCGTCGAGCGGATAGAGTTGAAGATGTTCGGTTCGTTCGATCCTTTTTCCAGACGGATTATCCGCTCGAAGGCTGTCTCGATCGACGGGCGAACGAAAACGAAATTGGAAATGGTGAACGTCGAGGGTAGCAGTAATTGCTGTTCGCTTCGGATCGTCCGGTACTTCGACACGGTGCTTCCGTCTGCACACGTTCCATCAGTCGCGCGATTCTTTATTCAGCGTATGGTGGCGCTATTATTGCCGGCAATGTTTATTAACCGAGGCACACGAGCCGGTCGGCACGCGCATTAATCTTGCAGCGGCCGGTCCGCGAGATAAGCAAACGCTCGCGTCACTTCGACCGACTGTCTGCATATTATTTACGTCATCGATAAATCTTCTTAACGTAACATTAACACACCGTTCGTGATAGAATCGTCGGCCACGATTAATCGACTTCCGCGAATCGGATCCGCGTCCGACCGTGGCTTCGTTGGAAATGAAAATCTACGATGGGCGAAGAAACCTCCCCCGCAAGAAGCTACGAAACTGTTTTGCTCGAGCAGAAACAGCGATTTTGTGTTACAGTAGATGCTCGAGTGTATTACGTCTACCTGTCTGCTTATTCACTGGAGGGGAATTTTGAAAAACATTGCCCCCCAAAGAGCAATTACGTTTAATGTAAGAGAAATCACTAATACTCGAATCGAAGTCTCGATTAGGTATTAGAATAATTGCGTAGGCGTGTATATATTAACAATACCGTGCTCTCTCGACCGTGGTCTACACAAGAATGCCTTCCTTTGGCAAAAGCGTCGGTCTTGAGGACGCCTACGTCACCATGGCCCTGTTTAACCATTTTAGGGTTCGCCCAGAAAGAAAGCCACGCTAGACGAAGACAGCGTGCATCGGCGAAATGCACGTGGCTCGCCTCGGCCGTTCCTGTACCTCGAATATTCTAACATTAATGCGAAATGAAACTAATAGCGATGATAATAACGGGCACGCTATTCCATACGAATAAACTATCCACGTCGCAGGAAAAGTGTCCTAATATTCCAGAAGCAATCTTCCATCGCCTCGTTCACAAACAGCACCACACTTTCTCTCCCTCCCCCCAATTCTAACACCCCCTAAGCCACGTTGCTCCCATTAATCTCCCGTACAGTTAACGTCGACCACCCGTTATCCACCGCGCTGTTAATGAAAACAGCCACGGGTACGGCGCGGATAGGCGGCCGCAATTTGTAACCAGGGCGAAGTCAATTAATAAGGGCATAGAGCCAATTAATTTCGTTGCAGCCGCGACGATAGACACCGGGCCGGCCTTAATAACGGCGTCTAAGCCGCGGAGATTTATTAAACGCGAAATTTTCACGCCACGCGAGTCCACGATCGTCAATGGTGTCCCGGGTGGTCGCGTGGGACGGCTTGATGATCGTCGCTGAATTAAATCATCCGGTTCGTCTCGACGAGAGACCCGTTGATCGAACGCCGACGCTCCGGTGTACGCGAACAGTTGCAAAACGCGGATTCGCGGTTCGCCGTGGTCGCGGGTTCGTCGAGCACGCGTTTGTCGGTAACCTTTTCGATTGAACCTCTCGCGAGTTGCCTCGCAACGGTGCTTCGGTGTGTCTTTCAACGGGCCGGACGTGCGGGGCGGTTCTGGCGCGTCTGGATTCGTCGATCCGGTTTGTCGCGGAATCGTTGGGTCGCCTGAGATGTTAGAGAAATAGTTTTTTTTTTTAGATCGGTATTATATTTGAACCGTGTCTGTCGAAGGGACCGCGCTTCTGATTGAACTGCTGGTCAGCGAACGGTGCAGTACCGTTGCTCTAACGCAATTGTTAACTGAAGGAAGGAATCGGCGTGTTGCGAGTAATCGAGAGACGCGATAAACATTGCCGTCAGTGGAATACGTGTAACGCGAAGCGTTCCCCGGCTGTGCTTCCATGGCGTACGGTCGTTTTTATCAAGCACGCGTTCATTATCAGAATTACGGCTACATAATGGTATGAGGGGGAGGGAGGAGGGTCGATCTCATTTCGAGGCTGCTGGTCTCGTTAGCGAGAGACTGTTAGAAATTCCAGCGAAGGTGCGCGGCGTGTGGAATCGTCCTGCGTCGAGGCACGGTTACGAGCCTCGACCCGCTTGCATTCCGTCACGTTACAGGGGAGGAGTAGTTCGCGCCGCGAGGAAATCCCTGGTATTCTAATCAGTTTCTAACACCTATACCCCGCTGAACGTCCGACAAAGACGATCGGTAGAAGCTGGCCGATCGCCAGTTCGCCTCCGCGTCGTAATGATCATTCGGGGAATATTAAAAAGGATTCGAACGCATGGACTTTTCACGGCTCGAATAACGATGGGTCGTAACCTGAAATACTTACGAAAGCAACGGCGATTCCGTTTTATGTTTACGTTTTTATTTGTTGCCCTGGTAACAGGCCGGTATCGTCCGACGCAAAATATTGGAAAAGGTGCGTTCAGATTTCCCTTTGTTTCCGATTGCTGACAGGTCGAGTCGATTGCTACGTGAAACGACGTGAAATGAATCGGGTGGGTGGAATTAATGTTGGTTAATTGCAGTTGTAGACGAAACGGAGCTCGGATCTGTTAACTTTTCAGGCTTTGCTCGCGCGTAATTCATTATCTCCCTATTAAAGGGTTAAGCTAGCTGTTGGTTACTTTAGAAGTCAGTGTGCAAGTAGAAGCAACGGTGGCCGTTGGAATAATTATAATTACGCTCTAATACGGCCCGGGTCTACTGCAGAAGCTCGGCCGCTTGCACGTATAACCGTGTGACTTAGGATTACCCATAGGAGCACACGTGTAATTTAGATCAAGTATAAGTTCTCGGGGCAGCGCGTAATTTAGATCCTGGTGCCAGATACGCGAGGAACGCGAGGGGACCGGCTCGCAGCCCTATCCAATCACAATTTAGACGAAATTACACCGCGGCGATCTCGCGTACGTACCGTCGAAGCGTTGCCCGATCGGCTATAACTCAGGGCTAAGCATAACTTAATCCAATTACAATTCCGCGGCATCCGCGAGGTCCCATTCCGCAGTGAATTCGTTTTAACCGAACTAATGACGGACACTGCGGCGATACGTCATTTTCTCGTCGAACGACAGGATCCGAATAATAGCGCTCGTGCCTCGTCTATTTTATTCGGTAAAAGTAACGCGCGTTGCTTCCCGTTCGTTTATTGCTCGGAAGCCAGTAACAATAGCCGACTGGCCTATTATTCCATTGTTCTATTGTCTCGTAAAAAATTCTGCAGGCTTCTGGTCGCGCGATAACTCGTTCAAGATAGATTCAACGAGCGGGGGAAATAATTTCGTTCAATGCGCTGCCTCTGACGCTTCGAACGTTCTCTAATTCGTACCCCTTGGCACCACTGTTATCGCCATTATCATCGCCCCAGCTTTTCGAAAAGCCCCAACGACTGGTACCCTGGCATTCTGTCAACTATCGCTCGATCAAACGAAACGTCCCGGGGACGGCACCGGCTCCAACGCTGTTTCCAATTTACCCCCGGTCATCCGCGAGCAATCGAGACGGACTATTTGTCGCGATCAGCTTGAACTTACGAGGGGCGTCGGTGGCTGTTCCCATCGGTCGCCCGATGGGTTCCGGTTTTGTCGGTCGTTTTTCGTTACGCGCGAGCCTTCCCAGTCGCGACCGTCGCACCGGTGGGACCTGTTTTCACCGATGAAAAGTTACCGGATCGTTCGGTCCCCGGACGACCACGGTACACGATACGCCCAACAGACCCCCGTTGCTTTTCCAGATGGAACTGGTCGACCGTGCGAGAAAGCACACACGCGCATACGCGCGCACACACACGCACACAATCGAAACGCCCGAGTTCTCCCGCAGAAAAAGCTCTCTCCTCCCTTCGCGATCGTTATTCGTTTTCTTCACTCCGTGCCCCGTTCGTCCGTTCGACACTTTTCTTCCCACACGTTGCCCCTTCACGCACCGAGGATTCGCCGGGAAGCTTCCTCCGTGCCGGGGGCATTCTTTTTTTAGGACACCGCTCGAAAACTTCGCCCCGTAAATTACGCGAACGAGAACACGGTCGCTTATCTGACGCGAGATCGGACACGAGATCGGACACGGGGCCCGGTGTACGCGGGACAAGGAGATGGAAGGTGAACCGCGAGGTAAGGCGATAAGCGTCGCTAATTTCCGTAAATTCGCCGGCGACTCGAGCAGGGCGTATACGTTTTAATTGCCGCAATTAATTAGACCCGCGATCGAGAGTCAGCCCCGCGTCCCTGAAGAGGATATCGCTGGCAGCCTTGGAACGTATTCGCCCCCGGTTGGCCTTGCCGCGACGAAGGGCACGGCGTCGCGGGCAGCTGTACGAACGACGACGCGGAGCGAAGAGCAAATTGCCTGCGAAACGTCGCCGTACGGAAGAGGATCCGTCCCCGTCTCCTTCCGAAGGAAGCGGCGGCAGAATTGAGGGGGGGGGGGCGGCGACGGAACGACGAAGAGGGACGATGGAAGGGAAGGAGAAGTCGCAGGACGCGGAGGAAGACGAAGAGACCGCCACGGGGCGCGACAACTCGTGTTTTACATAAGTAGCGCGGATCTTATCTCCCTTCTGGTACACTCTTGGACACCGCAACCGGGTCACGATGTAGCCGGGTACCAGATCTTGCGGGTCCTCGACGACCCGGGCCAGCCAGATGTTTTTATTTTTGACATCCCGCCCGGTCGCACCTTTCGTTTGCTCGTCCCCCTTTTTTCTCTCTCCTCCTCCTCCGCCTCTTTTTTTCTCCTCAATTTACTTTGCACACTCGCCACCTTGCTCGCGGCACGTTTTTCCCCACCTGGCCCCCTCTCAGCGTAATCATTTCAGCGGCGCGCGTCCTCTCCCGCGTCGTTGTCTTACTCTTCGCTTCGAACGATTCTCCCGTTCTTGCCCCGATTCTGTCTTCTCCCGCTCGTCGTATCGGCCCCCGTTTTCCCTCTTTCGCACGTGAATCGCTTTTTTCTTTTATACGTCGAACAACTTTCACGAAATATCGTCCGCCGCGGGCCGATCGGTCCCGCGAAGCTGATGACATTCCGAAGGGCCGGCCGTTCCAGATAAATCAGGAAGCTTGCCCCGAAAAGAAAGAAGTCACCGCCGCTGATAAATACGTCGGACGGCGTAACGACTTGACACGGGGCCACGACGCATCGTTTATCAACGATTAATAAATCGAGAAGCAGCGCAGGCCGCGCTCGAATTACACAAACTGTCCCGCGCAATGATCGCAATCGATCGGAGAAACAATTGCGAAACAGCCTCCCCGACGGATGGATCGCTGGATCTCGACTTTCACGGAACCACGGGGCACGTGGCCAGGTTGTCGTGGGCTCGCCTTAACGCCACCCACGTAACTCGCCACACGTGGCCGGTGCTGCACTGTATAAACAAATAACAAATTGTAGTCGTCGCGCAACAAAGCGGGCCGAGGCGGGAGCGTTGGACGTTTCATGGGTCGGCGTGTACGAACGTCAAGTGTACTTAATTGCACGGTCTCCATTCAGCCGTGGCAAGAACGCGGATAATAGAAAGTAAGACCGTGGACGACGGTGCGCGGTGAAACGGGCTGCGGAATTTCGTCCGCGCCGCGCGCCGCCGGCCGTTTCTAAATCGCGGGGCCCCCTTTTCGCCTCCTGTCGTGCGTCGATTTCGTCGTCGACACGGTGCCAGATTTCGCTGAAGTTGTCCACACGGCTCGCCTCTTCGGCGCGGGGAGCACGCGTCGTTCGTTCGGTTAACTCGCAGGCGAGTGTGACTTACCCTCGACCGATCGCGGCCACTCGATTAACCGGATAAGCTTTTTCCGCCTCGCGATGGAAACAAATTTCTGCGTCCCTTTCGCCGCGCAACGATGAAATTGCGATTTCCTCGCGGACAGCCTTGCGTCGTGCCTGTGACCGCCACGTTGGATAGGACATTGATTTGCTGGTAGAAGGGTCGCGAGTCGCGGGGTCGGGGATACTTCGTTAGTTGGGGGTGGATTTTTCGCACCGATTTCTGACGATTTCTTACGTTTTCTGACTATTGCGGAACGAACGCATTTCGTGAGAAATTTTTCTATTTTTATCCGGTATCCCGCGGAGGAGTAGTGTCTGGTTCGCGTGAATTTTCTAACCCCGTCGGCCTGTGTAACGTAAATTGGAGAGGTTTAATCGGCGATAATAGCCCGGCCAAATTTATCGTCCCCCGTCGCATTTATATGCATAAGTTGCAAACGAATAAAGCACATAAAACGCGCGAACAAATTGAGCGCAACTCGAACACCGACCGGTGCGAAACACCTTTTAATTTCGTCCGCAGTTTCGCAAAAATCGAGACTTCGTTTCCCTCCGTGTTAACGATCGATTCTGGCAATAAAATACCGATACCCGAGAACGGTCCGATTTTTCTCGCCGATGGAACACGGTGCACGGCGCCGAGGCGCGTTACACTTGCAATTCACGCCGCGATTCCGCGAAAGCGAGGCGAGGGAAGCGTGCCGCCGTAGCGGATAGAAGCGAGACCAAAAGAGGAAACAAAACGATCGGGAAAGATCGGGGAACGAACCGTCCGTTATGGGCGAAGAAACATCGCGAGGGTTACGCCTTAAATTATCCGGTCCGCTCGTTTTTAAGAGTCGCGCGGCCGGCCGAAATTCGTTTAATGTAGATTTTTGCGCGGTGGAAGCGGTTCATTAGCCTGCCCTCGCAATAAAAGAGGCTGCTAACGGTAAAGGTTCGTCAGCGTCCCCTTATACCGCTTAATCAAGAGGCGCGCGAGAAACGAGATGCGTCGCGCGGTTAAACGCGGTCGTTCGTGCGATCCGGGGGAAAGGAAGAAGGGAAAAAAGAAGGAACGAAACGCGGAAGAAGGACGGTTTCGGTTGGATTCGCGTCTGTTGCGACCGTGCCCCTCACGGTTTGTAAAATGCAAATTTTTGTTCGCGTGCACGCTCGTTCCACCTGCTAGAGGAACGTACGATCGCGGAAAAGGTGCGCGTGCTCGGATCAGCCTGTAGTACGTTTCGCAGGGCAATGTTTTTTGATGTCTGCCGTCGGGGAGGATGAAAAATCGCGGACGAAGCTTGTGTACGCACGCTCGGAGTTACGTTTATGCGTTGCATTCTTGCTTCGTTTAATTATGAACGTGTTTCACCGTTCTCGCGAGTCGCGCGTCGCGTGTTTTTATTTCGGCTCCGCCGCGCAACGGCGGCATTATATCAATGATAATAATGATAACAGTAATGATTATTGCGACGGGGGTTACACGGGGAGTGGAGTGCGGGTTTGAATAATTGTATGGATATTAATGGTACGGGGATGGAAATTAAAAGTTACGCCCGTAGGTAATTAGACGGGTGGAATGAAGTAATTGGTATGGACGAATTGAATTGCGCGTGGAAGTGTTACCCGTCGGGGATTTAATCAGTTTATTCATTCGGTGCACTTTTTTGACGAGAATCATCCCCCGTTTGATTTTGTATCGCGAGGTGTAACTGTATTAGCGGTGGTACGATGCTGACACGATACTGAGTATACGTCGCACCAGTGCAATCGTACCGCGCTGTTATAATTATTATAAGCGTGCACAATTCCGATACCCTGTAGCGATGTTAGTAAACGAAGAATTCCACGATCGACAATCCGTGCTATCTGTTACATCGAATCTATCCAGTTTCTCACTTATTCCCTTTCGTTCCGATTTTAATTTATCTTCGGCAAACGAAGTCCGTCTGCCCATCTGTCACCGTGCCTTCACTGACCGCGTCAATCGAGATCGAAGAGATAATCGACATCGGTGATTTCGAAACGGAGGGACATTTTTCACCTCGGCTCCGACCTTTTTCCACGTGGATATCCTCCGGTGTGCAGTCGCCACGGGCTATTACACGTTCCTGGCCTGCGAATCGCGGTCGCGGCTGGATTTCACGACGTCGTTTTCACAGATCTTTCTTCTCGCTAGAAACTTTCTACGACCAATAAGGAAGCTCTATTTTTTTCCCTCGTCGTTCTACGATAGCAACCGGTAATCGTTGCGCGGAGTAATCGATTGGAAACACCGGCAGTGCCCTGTTTTTTTTTTCGTCCCAACGATGTGCGTGCCACGATTCTCTGCACTTTCGTTCCGAGTCGTTGTTGATAATGATAATTTTATTCATGAATATTAATTGCTGCCGCAAAGTTACAACGCTGTATATACACATGTATACACGGCGGTGTAATAAAATTGTTGGGCGAAATGCTTCCAATGGCCGGGGCGATATTTTAATTGGGAAAATCTAATTACATTCTGCACTCGTGTCAATATCTGCGTACGCATTAGTTGTAAGCAGGACGTCGTGCGCAGTAAGATCGTGGCACGTTATTTTCTGAAATTATTCCAGCTCGTGTTATCGATAATCTGAGATAGGTAATTGCATAGAGTCTCGTCAGAGACAGCGTCCACCTTGGTTTTTGTATTCGAAGCTGCCCAATTACTTGATAACCTGAATAGCTTAATTAACCGTATCAATCTAGTGGCACCGATCAACGGGTTCGGGTTTAAATCGGAGCCGGCAAATTATTCAGCAAATAACCACCGACAACTGACATCCGACGATAGCCGGACGATATCGGGCAGCTCGAAAAGAAGTTCAAATCTCTCCGGCAATTGGAAACTTTTCCACCTGAATTCGTTGAAACTGGCCGCCGATAAAATATACCGCTTTCAGCCATCTCGATTCGGGATAATTATTAACTCGCACGAGTGCTTTCCTCCGCGAATATATAGTCGTTACCCCCCTTCCTCTGTGTATCGTTTAATCGCGCAACTGTTCCTCGAATATACGGTGCAATAATTTATGTAAACATATCGGCCGTAAAATATTTCCTCTCGCCTCGAAAACACTGTCCCCGTTCCATCAATTTGTCGTACGTTTGTTCACCCATTTCTACGCGTCCCGTTTGCCATTAATGTACGCCAAAATCCCCACGAATAATTCCCCGTCCACTTTCATCCCCAACCGGAACAAAGGGAATTCCGTTCGCGTTATCGGTCCGATACTCGGACAGCCATTACGAGCACCCCTCCCCTGTTCTTCTGCCTCCGAGAAACGAAATTGTCGACGGCTACCTAGTTTCCAGCTATCGTCGCACAGAAATTGTCCGTGCCGCGTTTTACGAGGCGAAAATTGACGGTAATCGCATTATCCGGAGGGAGGCGGCGCGTTTACGAGTGGCAGAATAATCGAGCTCGGGTGGAAGAGAAACCCGGGGGTTTCCGGTGCGTGGCGCGCGACCAAAATCGGCGACAAAGTAGCACCTGAACATTTTACTCGCTCCACCTTGCCACGCTGCCCCGCGGTTTTTACTGTCGCCGGTATACGACGCACTAAATTATCCCGCGGCAATAAAACGCGAGGCTGGACGCCGGTACGCCACGCTGAACAAATAAAACGCGAAATTACAGCGAAACCGGGCTCTCCTCTCGGTGTCCGTCTCTCTCGGCTGTTAAGCATCGCTCGCATCACCGACTCGGGATTGTCAAGTTTGGATGATTGATGCTGGCGTATTCTGGCGGGTGTTAGAGGTGATCGATTGATAGAACGACGCGATCGATTGCTTCGTTTTAATTGGTCGAGAAGATCGTTTCTCGGACGGGGTATTTTAGGTACGCAGATTTATTCGAGCCTGTAATAAATTCGGTCCCCGGTGACGCTGGTCGATACTCTGTTTTGAATCGTTATCTATGCGCGAAAGGTATCGAACGAGGAGAATTATCGGACGATTAATGAAATCTGGCATTTCTGTTTGCAGCCAGAAACGGTTCCACAAGCGAGGATCGATATGACTCGCGTGCTGGAAGTCGCTGCTGCCGAGGACATCACTGGACATCCGTATAGCCTCGCGATCACTTCACCGGAAGGGGTTACCTTCGTGAAAGGGACTTGCCGCGAGGAAACTAGATGGTGGGCTGACGTGCTCCAGGTCTACTCCAGGAACAAGGTTCGTTGTACACAGTTTATGCGTTCTAACGTTTCGTCGATTTCGGTTAATTTTAGTTTAGAGTTTTAGTTAAATTTTAGAGAATACAAAAATACGAAACCCGTGCGACACCGCAGCACAGAATGCAGTCGATAGTCGCGTTCAATGAAAATTCTGAACACGCCCTGTCAATATCTTCCGGCAACTATGTCGAGTAACAAACAAGCACCTAGGGGAATTTCGACCGGCTGGCTCGGAACGGAATATCCGAAGAAGTTGGATTCGAACTCCTGTCGAATCGCAAATAATCCGGGGCGCGTTCGAACGGCAACGAATTACACGTTTCACGTGGCCGGGGCTCGACGCGAAAAAGAAGTCACGCCGACGGGACCGCTGTCATTCGCTGATTACGGTGCTCGCATAATCATTACTACATCTCTCTGCGTCATGCTTGTTACGCGTGCAGTAATACCAGTCGCGTCGGCCTGTCTCACCGGCGGAAATAGCTTTAATAAGCGCACCCGTTCGAACGACCGCGTTCTAGCGAGAAACGAATCGTGACAACGCAGTCGATCCGAACATTTTCCGCGCTTCTATCCGATCCCGATTTCTCCCCAACGTTTTTCTTCTCCCCGTGGATGTCGGAGGCTCGAAAGTGTCAGATTGATATTTCTCATTCGCATTCCAGCAATTATTATTACAGTTTGGTTAATCGCGCAGTCGAACGTGCATTAAAATATACCGTATTTATCATCAGGATTTTAGTATTATTAATATCAGCGAAAGATTTTGTTTCTTTTTTAAATATCCACAATTCTATCATGACCAAATCTGGTAACCACGCCAACAGGTCCCGGTTAATTCTACCGGTGAACTCGTCCCTCGAACTCCAATCCTCTTCCTCCACGGTACTAATCACGGTTCCCTTCGTCTGAAAAAAATTCGCCAATCATTCAACAACCGGAACCGTATCATCGTTCAGCGACAGAAAGCAACGAGGACGCATCCTGTGCGCGCACCGGCAAGACATCTAATTCTCGGTTATCGCGACGGAATCGCGGATTATCGTGACGGTGCAGTTAATCCGGGCGGAACGACGGAACAGTGTCGATAAGCCGGAGAGTGGAAGGAAAACGAGCTTGACAAAAGTGCGATAATGCTCGATCATTAGCGCGAGTTGTCGCGTTGTCGCGGCGTCACGCTCGTTACAGCTCGAAATAATGCGCGCACCGCGGCGAAATTGCACCGCGGCCGCAACACCTATCGCCGCTTTTCTGCGATTCACTGGATCGTTCTGGCTGCCCTCCGTTGCTTTCTTATCGCCGCGCCGGCTGCTACGGCCATGCCAGGGGGGCTGAAGAGGGACGACAATGGCGGTGAATCGCGGCCGACGTTTGTTAATCCGGGAACGGCGACGATTCAATTCCTTTCTGAAACGACCGAAGCGCGGCTCGGGGTCTGACAGGTATTCAGAGCGGATTCTGAGGCGCGTCCGAGGATTAGCTGGACGGAGATTGTGGATCAATTAATTTTAATTGACTAAAAGTCGACGGCGAACGATTCTCGATTAACAGGGGGGTGCTGTTTGGACGGGCATTGGTACAGAATGCTTTCCTTCGATCTTGTTGGATTTTATTCCGCATTTATTAACGATCGCGCAGTGTTGCATTCGACTGTATTATTCGCTTGTATATTTTCGCCGACCTTCCAATTTATATAATTACATTTTGGACATTCGTTTCTGCTCGTTTATCGAGTCACCTTCGGGAGTCGCTTTACGCCGAGACGTACGATTAACTAGCATTCCGCTTGGAACGTCTGACGAGATTCCATCGCAAAGAAGCGATCAATTAAAATCCTCTATGTAAGATAAAACATTCTTCTGCCCTTTCTTTCTTCTTCTTTTTTTTTTTTTCTACATCTCACTCCTTTGTAATACCGATCCCCTCGAGACGACTATTTGTCTTCTGTAATGTGCAAACTTGCCATTTGCAAGCAGAAATACCTCGCAGCGCGTTAACCGATGAATTAACGCCGACGTTGAAACAATAAAAGAGCCACGTCGATGTTATCTGCCGCGGGATCAACGTGTTTCGCGATCCCTCGATAGATCGAGGTGCTCGGTTCGAGAATCGTGTTCTGTGTCGTCGGAGGACTGTCATTTACCGCGTTGCCTGGACTCTCGGCAACGAGCGCGTTGTGCAAGAGATGATCGATGGCGAGTGTAGCGACGCTTCTCCGCGCTGCCAGATAAAAATCGGACAAGCCCCTTAAATCTGCGAATTGTTGCACAGTTCCTACGATTATCGGGGCGCGCGAAATTTATATAATCGTCGCGGGCAAATTTAACCGAAAGTTGAAGGCAGAATTGAAAAAAAAGAGAGAGGAAGAGGCAAGAATTAACGAGGGCCAGGCCATTCGCCTCTTTCGCAAATCTTACAAGGTCGTGGCGGAATTCGATTAATTTCTTGCTTAACAGGGAACGGATTAACGAAGATCCTGCGGTTCCTTGCGAATTCGCGGATAAATAAACGGAGGTTCGATCGACGCGTCGTCCGGCTGGCACTCGATCGATCGAGAAACGTCGCCGGATCGGGATCTCGTTGTTCGACTATTCGCGACGGATCCATTGCGCAAGTAATCGAACGGTCGACCAAACGGAGAACGACTCGTCGTCCCTGCGCGGACCCGCGCCATCGGTGTAAACGTACGATTACGTTAAGAGGCCAAGGAAACGCGTGCGAACGCCAACACGCTCGCGCGACGCGCGCGAACTGGTGAACGCGTACAGGAAACCGGCATTTTATTTTCTTCCACTGGCCACCGGCTTGCGAGAGCAGCCCGAGTGCCGCGATACGGAGTAAAACGCACGTCGAGATCTGTTTCTGTTCGCGAAGTGAAACAGGCTGTTCGAACACCTGTTCGTTTCGCGCTCTTAAACGAGCCGGACTCCTGTTGATTGCGAAACGATTCGAGTATCGGAGGAGGGCGGAAATCGCGGTTCGCGTTGGTCGCTTCCTCTCGTCGCGAAGATTTGACGCGTTCCTCAATGCGAATCGAGGAGACAGGGAGGAAAATGAAATCTGCGGTTCGATCAATACGCAACATTTTAATACTTAATCGCAGCTCCTCCGGCTTTCAAGTTGCTGAAACTTGGCCAACACTGCGCGCCCCGTAAACCGTTCCCGTTTATTTTCACGCGTCGGATTATTCATTCGGTGGCACCTGTGCAATTTTATCATTTATATTCTACGAAGCATCCGAACCGTGTTAAATCATTCGCGCGAAAATAAATGTTGCCGCGAAAGGTTTAATTAGTACCGATCGCACGGCCTCGCGACTATGTATCGAGGAGCGAAAGGGCGCTTGATTAATTGAAATTGAAATGTGTTTCAGGGCCGGCACAAAAGGAACGCGACGTTCCCCGGGGGACAGACCACCATTCTTCAGGTCACTCCGACGATCAGGAGTAAGTAATTGATAACATTCCCGGTTTTTCAGTAGCGTTCGAATTAATTGCCTCCCGTGTATCCAGTGAAGAAGTGATACGCGGTATTTATAGCGTCTATATAATACGCTTTTATTTTCCCCGCGTTGGCAATTAAGTTGGGGTAGTTCGATTTAATTAGCGGCTGTAAATAAAAAAAGAGTGTCCGATCGATTAAGATACCGTTACAACGATTATTCCACGCGGTACCGTCATTTCCGTGTAAATTAACTTCGAATTGAATCTAACTTCCGTTTCAAGTTGTATGCCACAGTCACAAATTCCACATCTTTACCAGCAAATATTATACGACTGCGTCGAGATGAACGAAAACCGCGATCCCTTGATCTAACCGCAACCGGGTATCCAAGAATTTTCACGAAAAGGGAGGAACGATAAATTTGCCAACACGCTGTCGATATCAATTCAAACGTAACGCCTTAATTGCCACGAACGCCTCCCCTATAAACGCACCCCAATGGTTCTCCCCCAGCGGAGCATCTCTGTTTTACCACTCGACTCCGACCCCATAACAGACCCCCTCTAAATCACCGCCATCGCTTCACTCTTCGCAGGCAACACGCCGAACCCTCCTCGACCGCGCTTCAACAGCTGTCGTTCGGAGCCTCGAAGCAACACGTGGATACCGGAAGCCAACGTCTCCGCCGATCTCTGTCCGTCGGTCTTCTCTTCTGCGTCGTCTGCGGTGACCAGCACACCGGTGACAGCGTCGAGCAACGCGACAATCACCAACGGGAACACGGAGAACAGCAACGACCATCGAACCAACCCCAACGCGCCACCCTTGAGAACGAGCACACCCCTGGAGAACGGCGGCACCGGTTATTTAGCGTCCGTACCCTCGACCTCCTCCATGAACGGAAGCGTGTCCAGCGCAGCGTATTCGACCACGTCGACGTCGACCGCAATGTCCACTGGGGCCTCGTTGACGGAGAAACCGCCGATTGCCCCCAACGAGGGTCGAACTAGTTACAGGGACCAGCCGGCGAGCAGCGCGTCACCGCCGACAAGGGACAAGCTTCGAGCAGAGGACAAGGCCAGGCGTAGGCTGAATCAGCACGGGGAACGAACGAGAACCGCCTGCTCTGGTGAGAAACTAGGTCGGTATACTCGAACACGTTGATAGCCGTGTGACGTGTTTGATTGCTCCCGACGATGGGAATTGACGAGGGGTTGAATTCGTTGACCATTTTTGCGACGAGCATTTGGTGGCAGGGGCGGGCGGGGGGGGGGGGGCAGTGAGATTACGTTTCTAGACAATGGTTGTTCGTCTGAAATGGTACCTTAGTATTTTTGTTTCTTTTTTACACTTTTGGAGAACACATCGACCTCGGGTTATCTTCGATATTTTATTTCTTTGAATAAATTTCGCGGACAGTTTAGTATTATCGTTACGGTCGAATATCTGAACGACTGTAATACCGTTCGCCAAGCGGCGCACAGTTGTACGCTTATACGACGGGATCGTCTTAACAGCGACAGCGTACGGCGATCCTTTATCCGTTCCCAAAGGAAAAAAATCACCAACACGATTATCCAGTGATACGTTTATTACATTATAAACAGTAACTGGCGCGGGGTGGAACGTTAAAATTTGCGTTACGACCACTAAAGCCCTTAATTAATATCCGCGTACACTTGACCGTAATTTATTGATCACCCTATGGAGCAGCTCTTCTTTCGTATCACGCGAAGTGTTTTTTTCCGCTTCTTCTTTTATTTCCCTCCATCTCTTATTCCCATGGTGCACCGTCGTAAACTATCCCCCCCCTCTCTCTCTCTCACACACACACACACACTCTCTCTCCTTTAGTCGCGGCGGTGTTAATCGGTTTCACGTCAACTTTAATTGCATCGCTGCTAGGGCAGGGATCTAGGGAGGGATTTTACTGCGGCGAAGAATTCCGAAGGAGATCTGGTAACGCGATTCGATTTTACTCGAACAGCGCCGCGTTTCATTCAGCGACCGAGAGAAACTGGGTCGTCGACGATTATTATTCCACGCGGCGATGATTGGCGGGGACGCGTTAAATCGTACCTGACCCACATTTCCATCGTGACAATTGACGGCATAAACAAAATAGTTAGCGCGTGCCCGCACAATTGCCCGTGCGAAAATCCAGCCGATTTTGCGCCGGGCGAACCACATTCGCGGTCCCGAATTCCTCCGGAGGAAATTCTAGTTCCGCGTTGATCGAACAGCGTCGACGATATGAAGTACAGTATGAAGCGTGGGATCAAATATTAGCTCTGTTACTATTTAAATGGAGTTCACTGAGAGTGCAATAATTTGGTAATTTTTCAACACCTGGACGTGTTATTGTACGCGAGGTGTTAGAAAATTGTCCGTCGCGGATAATACGCGAACTAGGTGATAATTGATCGGCTTGTTTAATTGAAACGAGTGAAGCACTCTCGTCTAGAAAAATGCGAGACAGAGACGGGACTCGTGTCAAGAGTTTAATTCTGAATGCGTGAAAAAGTCATTATCGGTGCAATTTAATTCTCGGACAGAACGGCTTCGCGTAATGCGTTTAAAGTCCCCCGATAAAGTGGCAGAGTGTCTCCGGCATTCTCAGCGGAGGGAGGAGGCTGGAATTGTTAGCGAAATTAATCAGCGACTCGTACTGGCGCCTGCCCCCTCGAACGTGTTAGGGAATTCCAATTAAACGAGCGAAGGGTTTTTCTCCGTGGCGTTTCCCACACACTGATATCTTGTACCTGCTTTCCAATCGACGATAAGTTACCTTGTCGTTTTCAGTGAGCTACGAGCCTTTAATCGCGATATGATTCCCCCTGGCGTTCGCGTGGCTACGGGTTCTCTGCTTCGTTGCCTGCGATACGCCTTTAAAAATATTTGGAGGAAGTTCCAGGATTGGTTTTTCGATCGTCAGACAATTGCGGATCGTTCCACGCGAGTACGATAAAGATGGGGAAATAAATGTATTAACCCTTTGCGTAGCAACGATTTACTATTATTTATTGAGATGTTTCTGCTTACGGTTAGTAGCAACAAAATTCCTGTCCGCAAATGAAGATCAATTTTTCGCATTTTATCGAACGAGTGGATGCGCGCAACGTCGAAGATAAATTTCGATCAACATTCTTAAACAACAAACGCCGCCGTTAGAAACGTGAATCTCGTTCGAGAATGAACGAATAATTAGGCAAAAGGCTCGTTATTTACGAAGGGTCCGCGTAATCTTTCGTTATTCATCGTTCGACATAAATCTCTGGATCACCTGTGGAACACGGCAACGGGTTCTCCTGGTCGTTCCCTTGACGCCAATCTAAATGAAATCTACGGATCAGACAGGAGTGCAGAGATCACGAAGCGCACGGCGAGGAGAACCGGTAGATTTTCTCCAAGATTGTGCGCACGCAATTACGCAACGAACGGGAAGCGTAATCACACCTGGTGAATCCATCGGTATCGAAGCTAACTGTGCTAGTTAGAGCCTTATAAATCTCGAACACCGGATCCACCGTTCGCCGTACGTGCCCCCCGACTTTTCTTCGCGCGACCGTCCCCCTCGCGCAGTCGAGAATTTTCGCCTTGACGCTTCGTCGACAATATAAGTCCCAACGAATGTTCTCATTCTTCTCGGTAACAATAACGACGATATAAACGAAGGAAACCCCTGTACCTTGTTAAAAAGAAAAACGAAATAGGATAAAACTCGCACGCAAATAGCCGAGGATAGGGATCAGAATATTTGCGACTATACCGTTGACCTGCACTACTGAAAAAAGACACGACCGCCCGCGTCGTTGACTCATACTACTTAAAGAATGTTCCACCGTGGCGCTGATCCGCGCTACCGAAAATGTTGCGTCCGACGTTAACGCTTACTCGCGTCACTTAAATCATTTCTTACTCCGTACACCTCGAGAACGTCCGGTTATTAATTATCCGGCAGTCGATTAATCGAACGGTCGCGCTTTACCTCGCTCGTATCGCGCCGTTAACCTGCCGTGTCCCAAACGGGAAAAAAGGGTTCCATCGGCGAACTCGACGAGGAACCTTTTCGAATCCTCGCCTCCTTTATTTCTTTCTCCCGTTTGATAACGATCGGCAAAGTGGGTAGCGCTCCCGGAAACGCGTTTCTCGATTTTGCCCGTGCCGTTGCCGCTCGATCATCGCCATTAGAACACGCCGGGCTGGCGTTATTGTCCCGTGACGGATGATTCAGGATGACTCTGTCGAACGGGACAGAAAATAGTGAACGATTTGACGTGTGCCGCAGATGACGACGCCTGCCGGAGGATCTTGCTGGAGCACGAAAGGGAACGGGAGGGCAAGTTGCGGGATATCGCGGCCTCGTTGACCCAGCCACGCGTCAGGAGGATCAAACCGAGATCCTCGGAACCGACCAGGGACGTCGTCGATGCTGCTAACGCGGCTTACCAGGAGAAATTCGTGAGTATCATTGTTGCGCTGCTTCCATTTTTTCCCCCTCATCGATTTCGAATGCTGAATGAAAAAATCGCCGTGTCTGTTCAACGAACATTCGTAAAGCTATAAATTCTAGAAAGCTGAACGCGTCCATTCTGTTACGTGTTTCCGATACCAGCTGTGGTTAGTGGAATTCGTTATCGTTGTATCAGGAGAAATTTTTGGATCACATTCGACCAACCATTTCACCAGCCGTGACGAGAACAACGCGTCCATAATTCCTCTCTCGATATTTCCTACAGATCAGAGGCGATCCCGACGGTTGCGGGTTGGACATATCAGGTATCAGGTATTCCCCTACCTCCGAACTGAGGGTCGATCTGCCAGCGGAGGACCTGTTGAACATAAAGAAAGGCTGGCTGATGAAGCAGGGACTGAACAAGGTTCGTTCACCGCTTGACAATTTCTCGTGTCTCCCTTCGCCCTATCAATAACGCTTAATGAAAGTCAATATATGCATCGAATCCTGTGTTCCTCAGGAATGGAACAAGCACTGGTTCGTGCTACGCGGCTGCGGCCTCATGTATTACCGAGATCCCTGCGCCGAAGATAAGGGTATCATGGACGGCGTCATAGATCTGAATACCGCTACCGCCGTCACGCCCCTTCAAGTCGCAAGAAATTATGGATTCCAGACTGTGGTGAGTGTGACCGGCGGATTTGCGCGCTGTGATTTACGATAATTAGCATTCCGCACGAGCGAACGAATCGAAACAAACGGGGATCCAGTTAGACATTGCGGTAGCCGCTATTTTCTGCCGATCTTTGGCAAACGAGCGCAACTCGAACGGAGGAACGGTTTTCTTGCGTTGCTCGTTAGGACTGTTGTCCGTTGGGGATGATCGAGTAACGGCGAGGCGAGTTGCGCCCAAAGCTGGTGAAAATAACAGAAAATAACAGTCGGACAGAGGACTGTTATTGAAAAATGGATATAAAAATTTGGCGATCCAAGAGGTTGTTATTTATTTGTTTAAATGTACTTGAAGTGATTGCAATAATTTGCCAGGTTTCGTGGGAAAATTTCGCGTTGCAATGTATCGCACTTTATTAGTGAAGTCTCGTTGCTCTTGCAAGACGATTTATCCTTGTCCCATCGATCCTGTTTGTCATTCGATATTCATTTCTCGTGCATCGAAACATATTTCAGGCGCGAGGGTAAAACGGTTGCGGTTGAAAGAAAAATGCAAATAGAAAGTGCTCCGTTGGCCATCGATTAGACGAGAGTTTAAATATCCGTGACTAGTCGAAACAGTGAATGGGCAATAATAGCAATGGATAATCAGTGGCCAGGGTTATAGTTAGCCATGAATCTCTCGAGGGCTTGCTGGTCAATTGGATTGCCGGAATTAACTTCCGTGCTCGGGCAGGGAGTGGCTGGAAAAAGTCTGTAACTCAATTTCACGCTAGAACAGATCGCAGAGCTCTTCGTTTATTCGTGTCACTGATCTCCGTCAACTGTTGCATCCCGCTCTTCGCCCCACATTGACGATAACGTTCTCGTTTTACCGCGTTCTCTGTTTCGCGTTCAGTTTTTTTCTTTTCTTTCCTAATCCTTCTTTTCTCTGCGCGCATCTAGGCCTGGGACGATCGAGGATCTACTGTCCTCTCAGCTGTAACCGCCGGTATACGAGCCAGCTGGATGTCCGCTATTAGAAGAGCTGCCAATTTACTCGATCCTGATAATAATAATGATACTTTGACGGTGTGTCAGGATGGACAGCAAGATAACACACCCCAGTCGCCCACGGCGTAAGTATAACGATGTTATCTAAATGTCGGGTCACGGGACAAGTAATTTAAGTATTCCGCGTGAAATTATAATGGACAACTTTTGTAAAAAGGAGAAGCAGAAAATTTTATACGATTACCGATTCCATTGGTATCGTTCAGTCGTATAGAGGTGCAAGTCGATTAAACGTTGAAGATCCGTTTCAATATGTCTAGATCCATCACCGATCGCGAGAGAGACTCCGTGGTTCCGTCGACTTCGGTAACGCCACGCTCTGTTCTCTTCTCCTCCGACGAGGAGTACCGTACAGCCTCCGAGGGCGGACGAAGGGAATCCGGCGACTGGTCGGAGGTGCCCGTATCACCGCCTCTCGTAAGAAACGGCGACTGGTCCGCCGGACTAAAAGGCTCCAGCTGGTCGGACAGCGCGAATCACGAATGGTCGGAGTTACCACCGTCGCCGCCGCTGACCAGGACCGCTTTGTCGCGAGTGAAGGCACGATCCAGATCGAGCTCCAGGTCGAGGGTGTACAAACGAAGTCGTAGCTCCCCGCCGAGCTCGAGAAGAAGCACCTTGGACAGCGTACGATCGGAGGATCTCATGATGGCCTGCTGCGAACTGGGCGAAGACGAGGAGCAAACGAACGGGCACTTGCAGAGCGCCAACGAGAGCCCTCTGATAGTAGAATTGCTGGAGAACCAGGTTTCCCTGTTGCACAATCAGCTGGACCAGAATCAGTCGCATCCAAGCACGCTACTAGTCATTATCGAGCGTCAGGAGAACGAAATCGAGAATTTAAAGTCGCAGCTGAACACCGCCAGAGGAGACGTCGCCAGCGCGGAGAAGGAACTGTCCAGGCTGAGGCAGCAGAAGGCCGAGGCCTCTATAAGGGAGAAACAGGTGGACGAATTGTTGAGCACCATTCAGCGAACGGAACAGCAGCGTAGCAAGGATCAGGAGGATTTGGAGAAGATGAAGAAGATGTACAATAGGGATAAGGAGGTGCTGGAGTGCAAGTTGCTGGAGACAGAGGCTATTCTTAGGGAGACCAGCGAACGATGCGAGATGCTTAGCAAAGAGCTGGCGACGAGTCACAGGACTGTGGAACATCTGCAGTCGGAGATTGCCTCGCTGAGTAATAGGCTGTCGCAAGGTAACGTGAATAGAAGACGGGGGATATTGTAAAGAGAGGTGGGACAGAATGGATGTTTAATTGTATGGTTCGTGGTTACAGGGATAGACGAGAACGAGCGTTTATACGGCAAGGTTCGGGAATTGGAAGAGAAGGGTGGACTGTCTGCTTCGAGGGAGCGTGGCAGGAGCTTCGATTCGCTTAGCGATTTGACGAATATCGAGTTGGATCTGGACTTGAATTCCCTCGATAAAGAGAGGTAATTGACAAACTTGGGCGCATTTTGGCGTTACTCGAATTCACCTCTTTAATTCAATGACCGTATCGTCGAAGTCGTGTTTCGCTAATAGCTCCCCTTTTCTTTTCGTCTTTCGACAGAATCATGGAAGAGTACGACGAACTACGGAGCCGCTTCGAGAAAGCAATCCTCGAGATCCGCGCGATGCGCAGAGAGCTTCGAGAGGCGCACGCCATCCAAGACGCCTTAGAACTCGAGATCTTCGCTCACAAACAAGAGGCAGCCAGCGTCACCGAAACGAACCAGGCCCAGCTCCAACTAATGGCAGCGCGGATTCAAGACCTGACCAACAAGCTCGCCGCCAGCGAGAAGCAAGTTCGAACCCTGAAGCAGAAGCTGACGAAAGCGGAAACCAGAGACAAAAGGAGATCGCTGTCGTTGAAAGGTCGCGAGTCCTTCCAGATCTCCCAAGAAATGGAGGACAAGCTCCAGGACTTGGAGAACAAAATCTGCGCTATCGAACGCGGAAAAAGCATCAACGCGCCAGTGTCGACTGGAAATGGTTCGAAAGAGTCGAGTCCCAATCCAAAGAAAGAGAAGAGAAGAGACGGCAAGAGCCTGGACCGAACTAGACTGAGAAGAAAGTCGTTGGACAGTGCAACCAGCTCGGAGCCTATGAAAGTGCTTATCCGATTGAGCACCCTGGAGACGAAGGTTGCGAACGTAACAGAGTGCATGGCCAGCGACGCGGAGAAGGATTCCAGCGAGTGCAGCGAGGTTAGTGGAACGTCCACCAGCGAGGTCTCTCTGGAGATAATAGCTAGGCTGAGAAAGCTGGAGAGAGTGGTGTCCAAGTCGAAGAGGCGATTGGAAAAGTGTCTGGGCTCGACGCAGGCGGAGGACAAAGCGGAGAAGTGTTTGCGCGAGGTGAACGACATCCTGGACTCATGTTTAGAGTGTAAGAAAAATCAAGCTAGCGCTCAAGTGACCGAGTCAGTAGGCGTAGTGGTATCTAGACTAGAGACTATACTTAAAGATAAGCTGAGCGAACTCACGATGAGGCGGCAGACGCTCGAGCAGAACGGCCAGCTGGACGATCACGAGAAGATGAGGCTAATGGCCGAGAGGGTGGCGTTCGAGTTTGTCATCCTCGGGCAGATTAGGTGCGCTATTGGCCGTACATTCGACCGGAGTGCCGTCCTCAGTGAATTGGTCGAAACTAGTCAGCTTGCCTCAAGCTTAATGCGTAAGATTCACGGAACTAAACCCAAAACGTACCAAAACACCACTTACATGCAGTATCTTACTAGAGTGTTAGCGAATAAGTTAGTACTAGTTGGCGGCGTGGCCGCAAAGGAAACGAGCAAAGAGGTGTCGGCTGCCCGAAGCGAGAGCTTGGGCTTTTTGTTGCAAAAGCAGCAGGAGGTGAACGAGATTGTCCGTAGATACAAGGAGACGAAGCTGAGGCAGCTCGCGGAGGTACTGGCTGCCGAGACGTTGGATATGTCCGATCAGGACGATGTTGGCAAGCAGCAGGTGAATAGTTCTAGCAAGAAGTTGTTGGAGGACAGGAGAATCAGGGAGGCGTGGGCGTTCGCCCAGGAAACGGTTAGCAAGCAGTTGGTGCAGGCCGAGGTGTCTCACGTGATGATGCGTTGCGGTCAGATGTACGAGCAGAATATCACCAGCATCACCGATGTCTGCTTGAATTTCGAGAACGGCGAGAACGTGACGCTGGAATCGTGGATCGACGCGGCGCAGGTGAAGCTGCGGGAAGAAATGGAGCAGTCCACTTGCGAGCTGTCCGGCGAGTACGAAGAGTGTCTTCGGCAGCTGAAGAAGAACAGATCGACGGCGATCGAGTCGAAGTACGAGTCCCGACAGCTGCTGACAGACTATGCGGACGTGATCGCGCACAAAGCTTTAATCGACGCCAGAATCGGGCTGCTTCAGGAAAACACGAGACAGCCGACGGTCTATCCTGGCGAGACTTTCGTATCTAGTCTAATTCAAAACGACGACGTTCTTTCGTGTCTGATGTCGGCAGACGACTACGAGTTCCAAAGCAATCCGGCCCTCGACACGGAGTACAGTTACCTTTATCAGCAGTTTAGCAAGGAGTGCGAGGACAAGATATCTGGGTCGAAGCGGATCTCGAAGGAGCAGCTGAAGAACGTTGGCCAGAGCTTGCTCTATTTGGAGGAGGACCTTTTGGAACTTGGCAAACGTCTTCGAGAGAGATCGTGCGCGAACAATGACAACGTTGCGTGGTCGAAGGCAACGTCGGTCAATATTGCCGACTGGTCGAGCGTTTGCGAGAAATGCTCGCAGCTACGCGAACAGATTAAAAAGCTTCGCGACTACAACAGAAACGTGACCTGCGTGCAGTGCGATCAATTGCAGGAGACGATACAGAGGATAACAGCAGAGCACAACAAAGAATTGGAGTCACTGAAACGGAATCAAGAGAGGGACCTGATGGACATCAAAGGCGAATTGGACAATCAGAGACAGTCGTTGACCAATCAGTACGAGCACGAGGCAGCAAGCTTGAGAGAGAAGGCTAGGAAATTGGAGCACAGGCTGAACGCCATGGATTCTGAGCACTCTGCTCACGTGAACGAACTCCGGGCCGCCTATCAGCGATCCATGAGCGCCGAATTGGACACGGATGCGGAAACGAGGAAGAGGTACAAGGAGGAGATCAAGCAGCTTCGAGCGTTGTGCGAAAAGGGCCTGATAGCCATGGAAAATTCTCATAGACGTATCATTTCGGAGATGGAGGAGAAGCATAGGCAGGAATTGGAGAACTTGAGGGTGGAGAAGGAACAAGCATTATCGGAGGAGACCCAGGCGACGCTCGCGGCCCTCGATGCCATGAGAAAGGCGCACGAGCACGAGGTTCAGAAAGAAATTGCGAAATTTAAGCAGGAATTTATTAAGCAGATGCAGGCACGCGAGGACATTGGCGTGCTTCACAAAGAACACGAGTCAGTATCTAATTATTATTTCGTTCGACTTAGCATTGAAACTCTCGAACTCGAGCCAAAACTCGGGACTATCGCGGACCAGCGTTAGTCCTAACAGTACGGTTGCGCTTATTTATTCTTGATTGCCGTCTAAACGTTTCCAGAGAAGAAATGGAGGAGATCAAGCAGGAGATCCTTTCGTTATCGGCGAAATACTCCTCGAAGTGCGTGGAGACCGCGGCTTTGGAAGAAAAAGTGGGCTCCCTGTCGAAGCAGCTTGCACAGGCGCAACAGCACATCATGCAACTGGACGTGAGGAACAAACAGCTGAGGGCGCATTTGGTACTGGAAACGAACGACACCGGCATCAATGACACCATGCAGTTGCTGAGGGGCCGAGACAACGAGATTCCCGAGCCAAGAGAGGATATTCATCGACTGCAGCAGCTGAAGGTAATTCTCGGTCATTTATTCCACCACGAATCCCCATTGTAGATGTGGTTAACAAATGTACAATACTAAATAATTAACCCCGCCGCAATTACATGTTATGGTACCGCCTCGCGCGAGCTTTCTATGGTAATTTCACTGAACGTACTGAAAGAATGGTTGCCCGAGGATTTGGAGGAAAAAGGCTTCGAAGTAAGAACATCATGACCGACGATTGTATATAAAACGGTGTACACTCGCTGCGGATGGTAAATTAGGTACAGCAAGGCTTCTGTGTTCGCTAGCTTTATACATGCCACGTGTATTTTAACCAAAGGGTGGTATCGAGGGAAGAAATTTCGACGATTCACCGACGTATCCAGATTATTCGACCTACCACTTCCCAATCCACATTCGTTCCATCGGAACCAAACCGAATTCCCGATGCAACTCTTCCCACCCTACCAGTCACAAATCCAATTTTTATACATACCTACGCACACACACCACGTTCCCGGTAATTGAGATTTGACCATCTATAACCCGTAACAGCAGCAACGGCCCAAACACTTTCTCTATTCACAAAGGTTTTACTGTACCAACCAGGCCGTAACATGAGATGTAATTGCCCCGTCCCACTCATCATCCAAGCACACCGCTCTCCAACCACCGATTCACCCTAACATTACCGCGTATCCCATTCGCATATCGGTCTCGCCGACACGTACACAGATCATTATATACATATACATATATATATATATATTTTCGATATTTCACTAACAGCATGGGGTGGCACCTCTCGACACGCCCGGCGTGCCATCGAAATCCTCGTCGCTAAGCTACTCGCCGCCGTATTCGCCGCACCGTGTCCGGAATAGTCACGAACCTCTGTACAGATCGGCGAGCAGCGACGAACAGAGAACGATCTGCGATCGGCCGAGGAGCTCGTTGTCCACGTTGCAACAAAAGTGCGCGACGGACAAGCAGGCCGGGTTCTCTTACAAGCTCGAGCGCGTTAAATCGGTGTCGTTGCCCTACTCGGGTAACTTTGTTAGGCCGGGCGGTAGTGGCGGCGTGTTGTCGCAAGACAGGAGAGAGACGAGCATAGGCGAGACGAGCCAGGAACGAAACGGCCTGGGTTCGCCGCTCTGGGACAGCCTGAGACCGAGGAGCGGACTGCCCCATCAGTATCAAGGTACAGATGGAAGTTGAAATTGAAGAGCGACGGGGACCAACGAGTACGCGCGCGACGATGCTTCTGGTGGATCGTTTTCTAGCTTCGAGTCGTCCTTCGTTTCTTGGAAAACTCGCCTCTCTGCTTCTATGAAAAAACATATAGTCTCTCGCGTGGCCCACTTGCCTCGACACGCCGAGTGGTCGCACCGAGACGTCTGTGCTGCTTTTGCGCTTTCGACAGAAATGTCGACTCTATTCGCCGGAACGCCCGCTTCGATCGGCACGACGACACGTTCGGAGGATCGAGGCGGATCCTGGTGGTCTTCGCGATTAACAAGGAATGACTCGGGCGCCCAGGCGTTTCGTTTAGCTATTTATTGTGGAAGGAGAGAGATCTGGCGGTGCGAGACTAATCGGGTGCTTTCTGCTATGTAGAGATTTAACTGCTTGGAGGAGTGTGGCGGAATGATCCTTTTGTTATTTACACGCGTAAACGCGCCGGTGGAGTTTTTGGAATGGTTCGAAGCCGATAGATGGATTTCCAAGCTTGCGAATGGCGGATCGCCGCTCGTGCCCAGGCGTAATGGCACTCGTAGATGTTTAGTTTCGCTCGTGGGCTGTCTAACTGTAAATCTAACAAAGAGACTGTCAATGATGTAACACGCAAAATGTAACCCCGCCTACTCGTGAATGTGATTTTATACTCCTTGGATGTCTGCTCTGTGCGCAAAATAATTTTCAACGTAACATTAATGGTAACAGGGTTGGGAGGCGCGCAGAGGAAATCACTTTTGTCGGTTTTTCGTAACCGTATTACCCGACTTCTGCATTTTCCAACGAGGAACCGATTTTTGCAGCCGGCGACACATCGAATCGTCGAATTTCTATTCGCAATGCAAGTACTCTGCGCACCTCCGAACACCATTATCAATCTCCACGATTATTAATCGCAAAGATAGCGTTGCTTAACCATTTTGGGAACATACTAGATTTAATAAGAAATCATGGAATTTACTGTTCTGTGTGTCGCGTCGTCTGGAATAATTACGAGGCATCGGTGAAAATATCCAAACCATTTCGATATTAATACAGTTTCTATGAGAAGTAATAAATAAGTAGCTTCGTAGCTGTTAAACGGTATATATGAGTGTCTCACCAGTGACCAATATAAACGCGGGAGCTAATTGTGTAAAGGGTGATAATCGTAATTCGACAATTGTATTATATTTGATACGAAAGGTGGCACAGCAGAGGTGCGAGTCAACGGTGGTTGGCAGGACGGCAGCAAAGTCGAAAAGCAGCAACATCCGGAGGCATTCGGCCTCCATGTCGACAATTCTCGCGCGACCCGCCTCACCCCGGAACCCACAGCTCTCTCCGTTGCAGGTCCGTTCTGTTCTTTGCCAATTATGGAGAAACTTGCACCGAATTCGTCGTCACCACGCTCCATCGCTCTGTCGCTAATCAGGGAGCCTTAATCGTTCGCAACTTGCTCCACGTATTTGTACATATTATTCGTTACCTGTTATTCGTTCAAGGGGGTGCTTTTTCATTTACTTTGTCTTATTCGCGAAGTTATCGTAGCTCCATTGCTTGGGATAAATTGTATACGCGGGTCTCTGCTGGCTTTCCTTTCGCAGGCTCAGTGTTAAACGATCGCGGAAAAATCTGTTTAATAATTTATTTCATGTTAATAGGTCATTCGTTTAATATATTTATTACGTATTAGAAAGTATCCGCCGAACCGTGGTTCGAAATCAGTATTTCAATTACTTTCAATTTGAAGAATTTATATTGAACAACATTTATCACAAGCGAACCTGCCGTGTGTGTAAATATTTTTATCTCTTCCCCGCGATGACACGAAAGCAGCCGACAGACAATCAGTAACGCATACTTCTATTCGCAGAGCTGATGAGGTCTCCAGCATTGAGGTGGTCCAGCAGAAGTTGTCGAAGCTTGCCACCCACACCCACGCCGAGTTATCATCACCCGCTCCACCCCCCACTGCCAGCGGTGGGCATGGTAGCCGAGAGGAAGAAACGTTTCGAGCTCTAAATTAATATTTATTTAAACAACCGAGTCGAATTCTTCGGTAGAAAATTCGCCTAGAGATACCAGCGACGATTTTCTGGTTCATTCGGCATTATAAACTCATTCGCAAGTACGATTGTTCTCGTATGGTGCTAGACCGATCACTCGCTCCGACAAGAACCTCTTCAGCGACGAAGATTCGCAATTTCGATTTTTATACTGTTCATTGGAATCCTGACGTGCGAACGTTCTCTCTATATTCTTCAACAAGCCGTTCTCTCTTTTCCAATCAGAATTTACAGCTACATATTTCGTAACTGCCGTATAAGATAGAGCTCCGACGATAGAATGAGGCAATGCTCGCGTCAATTAAATACGGCCAACCGGGACCGTGCTCGTCGTAATGTAAAAAAGAAAAAAAAAAATATTGAGCACGTTTATCAGGTAAACATGATTCAATAGTCGAAACGATGCTTGGGTCCCGCGCGAGTCTCGCGAGTTTCTGCCTCACGGTTTGAACGCCTATCGCGAACGATAGGTCGTTCTCGATGGGAACACTTTGCTTTTCCGGTGTGAACCGAATTTTCACTGGATACCATTTATACGAAGGGAGGTCGCTGTGCACGACGACAGCAGCTGTTTGATAAGCATTTACATTTTGATACGAGTACATTTTTTTTTCCGGTAGAAGCGAGTTAGTAGACGTGTCGATCGGCTTTCGCGAGCGACGTACGTTTCTGGGGCATTATTTCACCTGTCCGTCATTTCTTGTCCCTTTTCTGTTTTTGTTTTCTTTTTTTTTTTCGATAGATATTTCATTGGTGCAAACGAAATGTTTATAGAAATCGATCGGTGTCTAATTCTGATTGGTATTTCTCTTTCTGGTGCACGATATTCGTATCTCGTTCGGTCGTCGGCAATATTTTATATTTATGCGAGGCACTTTCTCTAGAGATATTTTATGGCGACGACAAATGTCATCGAAGGCGACAGACGCAATGGAAAATATTATAGTAGACCGTCGATTATTCGGACAAATTATGCGCAATTTCGTTGTTCGTGTTGTTGTCTTGAATTAACTAGTGTCTGTACCAGGGAGACCGGACATCCGGATAATTAATAGGTCTACCGTACCGCGAGTCATGTATAGAAGTGTCGCGGTAGTTAACGCACTATGTATGATGCATAGCTGCTCCGATATGGAAATGCACAGGAGTGCAATAATTCGACGTGATCGTTGCGTTTGTCGATTTCATTGTTTGCGTTTAGATAAGGAAGAGATGACTTCCTGAAATCGTGGAATTTGTTGTTCATAATCTTATGAGTGTACGAGGGGGCTAATTTTAATTGACGATCGGCTCAATGTTCGTCTTCTAGGGAGGCTTCGATTATATATATATTATTTTTCATTTGTTGACACGTTGTTCGCGACCTATTATTATTATTATTATTATTATTATATTATTATTAATATTCTTCTTCTTAATATTATTACTATTATTATATTATTTGTTTTGTAAAGTCTAAAACTAGCACGTTGAAACGCAAAACGAAAGACAATGTCTCATCACGGCAAGAGAAGACAATGCACGCGATAATTATCTTCTGTTTTTTTTTTCTCTTTGCACATGTTTCTCGTTTCATTGTTCTTTTCCTTCTTCTATGTATTCTTGTCAAACGTTAACTCTTCGCGAGCAGAAAATAATCTGTACGCTTGTTTTGCTCTTGTTATGTATAGATTCTGCACATAATTGAACATAATTACGGCGTTGTCACGTTGCACTGTGTATTACCGCATTCGCTCATTGTGTAAATGTTTTTTTTTTTATGTCCGATCGCGATATTATCATTTTCTGATGTTAATACTGTATAGTTTATGACGTTTTCAATTTAAGAAGCAAGAAATTATAAATAGCCTAGAATTAACCCCTTCCATATCCAATGGATTGTTCATATCGTATGTTATTCTTATTATATTCTATGTTATATAAATATATATATATTTATATACATATATATGTATATATATATGTATATTGTCGCGGCTCGTTCCAGTGAGGATGTCATCCGATAATCGTGGTCGATGTGGATGACAGCGTTTTGCAACACAAAAAAAGAAGTAATGAACAAGAAGAGGATTATCAATAACAATACGATTCATTATCTCTTATGTAGAGTAATTACTCAGGATTGTTTAACATTTATAATATATTACGATTATACTTATTGTATTTGTATTATAATTTATAATAACGTTTGAAATAAAATATAGTAATCATTGACGTGAATATCCGTTCAACGAAGCAATATTTTCATTACGCAACCTAGATCTCAAGTAATTAGCGAAACAATAGAAAGAAATGCGCCTTGTATATTCGAATTCAGTGGAACTTTTAGTGGTCTTCAAGTTTCGCGCTGCTTTTTCACACATGCGCATGAGCTCTAACTAGTTCAAAATCAACACGGTTCGTGAGTGGATCCTACGTTTCGAGCTCTTGTGAAAAGTAAAATATTTAAAACATTAATATTTAAAACATTAAAATATTCATAACAAATGGAGCCTCTATTTAAACTGCATCTCGGAGATATCGATGTGATGCTGGTGAATGCCAAGGAAAGACTAATGCTACACGACGAGTATGCCCAGGTATTTATATTATAATTAAAGCTCACATGAATTAATTACCGATTGTTTCTCTTAATTTATATACAGTGTGTCTGGTTTAAGTGAAAACGATTAATATCGCTTTTGTAATATGTCAGTAACATTGTCAGTGACATGAAACCGGTACTGGGCTGTAGAACGCTACAGACAGTCAATAATCAAACATGTAGCGCTATCTCGCGTTGGCGGCCTTTTTCAAGTTTGCCGCGGATTAAAACCGAATTCCTGGATTACATCGTTTATTTAAACAATTGCGTTTTCCTGGGCTCCCAGTGGATTGTTCGTAACCGGACTGGTCTTAAATTAAAGCTACGAACAATAGCTAGCTCCCCCAATTGTTTCAACAATATGGCACATGTGGTTTAAAAGTTATTAACAATTAAAGAATCGCCAAAAATGCTCTTCAGGTCGCTTCGATTATCTCGACTTCTGGAGGTCCTATATTAATGAACGAGAGTTCAAAATGAAGGTAAAGGATGCTGCTACACGACACAAAACGATTTAGAAATGCTGTATGCGCTGTTTATCTTTTATAAACAAACAAATAATTTGTTCGGGTATTGCTCTGGAACCATACACGAGGGTCGATCTAATCTTGAACCAGATTGATCTTTCAACCAAGAGCTTCAATTTGAGAGGTCGTTGATTATAATCGGCCTAGTAGAAGCCGAGATAATTGAATTTGTTAAATAAATTATAAACAAATGCGATTACCTCGACTTGTAGGGCACCTACATTAATGACTCTGGGAAATAATTTAAAGCTAGGAGTATTAGCTAACATCTGCAATTGGTGTGAACCTGATTCCATGAGCGGTTCATTTGTTATAAACAATTAAACAATTGAAATTGTTAATACGACCAACTGTTTATAGTTACAGCGAGGGGGTATTTTTTCGCGTGTAGCTTATCCCTCTCCCTTTCTTTTGAGACGTCGTTGATTAAAATCGGCCCAGTAGAAGCCGAGATAATAATTTTTAAACATTTTGCCGGTAACGATATGGCGAAAATCGTGTATGTGGCGCCATCTCGCGTTTGCGGCCTTTTTCGCAGTTTGCCGCGGCTTCAAAACCGAATTTCTGGATTACATCGTTTATTTAAACAATTGCGTTTTTCTCGGCTTCTGCTGCGTATTTCTTAATCGGACTTGTCTTAAATTAAAGATACGAACCATGGTTACCGGCTCCCCAAGATGCAACAATAGAGCATTTGTGGTTCGATTGTTATTAACAATTGAAAATTCGGGAAAAGTGCACTCCGGGTCACTGCAATTATCTCGGCTTCTGGAGGCTCTAGATTAATGATCGAGTGTTCAAAATTAAGGTAAAGGACGCTGCTACACGAATATACGCGAATAACAAATGCTACATGCGCTGCTTATTTTTTATAAACAAATATATAATTCGTTTGAGTATTTCACCGAAACTATACACGAATGCATCTCTACTCTTGAATCATATTCTTCCTTGAACCAAGAGCTTCAATTTGAGAGGTCGTTGCTTAAAATCGGCCCAGTAGAAGCCGAGATAATTGAATTTGTTTAAATAAATTATAAACAATTGCGATTACTGCCACTTCCCGGCTAGGTACAGCAATGATCAGAGGACGTAAAATAAAGCTAGCTGCGTACCCTACCATATCCAACAGGTGTGAATATTATTCCATGTGCAGGTCATTTATTATAAACAATTAAACAATTTAAATTGTTATTACGGCCAACTGCATATAGTTCTACCAATGGGGTATTTTTTATCGTGTATCTTATTCATTTCCCTTTAATTTGAGACGTCGTTGATTAAAATGGGCCCAACAGAAGCCGAGATAATAATTTTTTAATATTTTGTCGGTAACGGTATGGCGAAAATCGTGTATGTGGCGCCATCTCGCGTTTGCGGCTTTTTTCGCAGTTTGCCGCGGCTTCAAAACCGAATTTCTGGATTACATCGTTTATTTAAACAATTGCGTTTTTCTCGGCTTCTACTGAATATTTCTTAATCGGACTTGTCTTAAATTAAAGATACGAACCATGGTTACCGGCTCCCCAAGATGCAACAATAGAGCATTTGTGGTTCGATTGTTATTAACAATTGAAAATTCGGGAAAAGTGCACTCCGGGTCACTGCAATTATCTCGGCTTCTGGAGGCTCTAGATTAATGATCGAGTGTTCAAAATTAAGGTAAAGGACGCTGCTACACGAATATACGCGAATAACAAATGCTACATGCGCTGCTTATTTTTTATAAACAAATATATAATTCGTTTGAGTATTTCACCGAAACTATACACGAATGCATCTCTACTCTTGAATCAGATTCTTCCTTGAACCAAGAGCTTCAATTTGAGAGGTCGTTGCTTAAAATCGGCCCAGTAGAAGCCGAGATAATTGAATTTGTTTAAATAAATTATAAACAATTGCGATTACTGCCACTTCCCGGCTAGGTACAGCAATGATCAGAGGACGTAAAATAAAGCTAGCTGCGTACCCTACCATATCCAACAGGTGTGAATATTATTCCATGTGCAGGTCATTTATTATAAACAATTAAACAATTTAAATTGTTATTACGGCCAACTGCATATAGTTCTACCAATGGGGTATTTTTTATCGTGTATCTTATTCATTTCCCTTTAATTTGAGACGTCGTTGATTAAAATGGGCCCAACAGAAGCCGAGATAATAATTTTTTAATATTTTGTCGGTAACGGTATGGCGAAAATCGTGTATGTGGCGCCATCTCGCGTTTGCGGCCTTTTTCGCAGTTTGCCGCGGCTTCAAAACCGAATTTCTGGATTACATCGTTTATTTAAACAATTGCGTTTTTCTCGGCTTCTACTGCGTATTTCTTAATCGGACTTGTCTTAAATTAAAGATACGAACCATGGTTACCGACTCCCCAAGATGCAACAATAGAGCATTTGTGGTTCCATTGTTATTAACAATTGAAAATACGGGAAAAGTGCACTCCGGGTCACTGTAATTATCTCGGCTTCTGGAGGCTCTAGATTAATGATCGAGTGTTCAAAATTAAGGTAAAGGATGTGTCTAGAGTGCAATAAACGATTTACAAATGCTACATGATCTGTTTATTATTTATAAACAAATAAATAATTCTATATACTATGACAAATGAACCGCACATGGAATAATGTTCACACCTGTAGGAGATGCTAGCTGATCCTCTTAGCTTAAATTTATGTCCGCTGGTAATTGATGTAGCTGGCCTGCAAGTCGAAATAATGACATTTGTTTATAATTTTTTTAAACAAATTCAATTATCTCGGCTTCTACTGGGCCGATTTTAATCAACGACCTCTCAAATTGAAGCTTTTGGTTCAAGGATCAATCTGATTCAAGATTAGATCGACCCTCGTGTATGGTTCCGGAGCAATACCCGAACGAATTATTTGTTTCTTTATAAAAGATAAACAGCGCATACAGCATTTATAAATCGTTTTGTGTCGTGTAGCAGCATCTTTTACCTTCATTTTGAACTCTCGTTCATTAATCTAGGACCTCCAGAAGTCGAGATAATCGAAGCGACCCGTAGAGCATTTTTGACGATTCTTTAATTGTTAATAACTTTTAAACCACATGTGCCATATTGTTGAAACTATTGTGGGAGGTAGTTATTGTTCGTAGCTTTAATTTAAGACCGGTCCGGTCACGAACAATCCACTGGGAGCCGAGAAAAACGCAATTGTTTAAATAAACGATGTAATCCAGGAATTCGGTTTTGAAGCCTCGGCAAACTGCGAAAAAGGCCGCAAACGCGAGATGGCGCCACATACACGATTTTCGCCATATCGTTACCCGCAAAATGTTTAAAAATTATTATCTCGGCTTCTACTGGGCCGATTTTGATCAACGACGTCTCAAATTAAAGGGAAATGAATAAGCTACACGATAAAAAATACTCCGTTGTTGGAACTATATGCAGTTGGCCGTAATAACAATTTCAATTGTTTAATTGTTTATAACAAATGACCTGCACATAGAATAATGTTCACACCTGTTGGATATGGTAGGGTGCGCAGCTAGCTTTAATTTACGTCCTCTGGTCATTGCTGTACCTAGGCGGGAAGTGGCAGTAATCGCATTTGTTTATAACTTATTTAAACAATTTCAATTACCTCGGCTTCTACTGGGCCGATTTTAATCAACGACCTCTCAAATTGAAGCTCTTCGTTCAAGGAAATATCTGATTCACGAGTAGAGATGCATTCGTGTATAGTTTCGGTGCAATACTCAACGAATTATTCATTTGTTTATAAAAAATAAACAGCGCTTGTAGCATTTGTAAATCGCTTATTGCACTGTAGCAGCATCCGTCACCTTCATTCTGAGCACTCGATCATTAATCTAGAGCCTCCAGAAGCCGAGATAATTGCAGTGACCCGGAGTGCACTTTTCCCGATTTTTCAATTGTTAATAACAATGGAACCACAAATGCTCTATTGTTGCATTTTGGGGAGCCGATAACTATGGTTCGTATCTTTAATTTAAGACAAGTCCGATTAAGAAATAAGCAGTAGAAGCCGAGAAAAACGCAATTGTTTAAATAAACGATGTAATCCAGGAATTCGGTTTTGAAGCCGCGGCAAACTGCGAAAAAGGCCGCAAACGCGAGATGGCGCCACATACACGATTTTCGTCATATCGTTACCGGCAAAATGTTTAAAAATTATTATCTCGGCTTCTACTGGGCCGATTTTGATCAACGACGTCTCAAATTAAAGGGAAATGCATAAGCTACACGATAAAAAATACCCCATTGCTGGAACTATATGCAGTTGGCTGTAATAACAATTTCAATTGTTTAATTGTTTATAACAATTGAACCGCTCATGGAATCATGTTCACACCAATTGCAGATGTTAGCTAATACTCCTAGCTTTAAATTATTTCCCAGGGTCATTAATGTAGGTGGCCTACAAGTCGAGGTAATCGCATTTGTTTATAATTTCTTTAAACAAATTCAATTAAGGTGCCCTTCACTGGGCCGAGTTTAAACAACAATCGCTTAACGTAAAGATTCTAATTCAAGGAACATTTTAGTCACCCAAAAATTGTCTGCATAATTTTCTTTATAAGCACTTGTTACAGTATACGTTGCACTACTGGTAGCAAGTGTTCCTTCGAGAGAATTCTTTCTCAGCAATTTCTCGAGTTATATAAACGTATCGTCAAAAACTAAAAACTTAACATATTTTAAAAATCGTAGGTAACATGCATCGAGCGAATATCCAATTTACTTAACAG